>BOPP01000080.1:5191627-5202834 GCA_017312745.1 Gryllus bimaculatus
TTAGGCCCTCGAAATGACATTGTCCGTCCGCGAATGTCGACTACCCCATTTCAGAAACTTCCACAACTGTATTGAATGATCTCTGGGTTCCAATCTGATGACCCGATTGTCTGGAAGGGTAGGGGGGACAAATTCCCCTTGTTCAGCAATGGGATCATATACCCTTAACATACCATGCGGAGTGTAACTACTGCTGCGTCTGGAAACGGCTTCCCATCTAAAGCATCCATATCGAATTGGTATTGGATACATATTAATGGAATTACCAAAAAAAATTATTACAATGTCACGTACACACAGTGGAAAACACATACTAAGTCTGTTAAGTAAGCCAAAATACATCATTACCATATTAAGTTTTATTATATTTTTTACCATGAACAAAACGGTTTCACTTTCTTTGTTATACCTTTATTTCATTCTGAAGTATTAAATTATTCAATTGCTCGCTGAATGTATCTGTAGCGTCTCCTTTATCTTTCAATTTTCATTTTAAACGTTTCGGGCCCTGCAATTGATTTAACAAGATTCTAGGGAGACTCTCAAACCGTGGGCAATTCTTATTATCACTTGTCTATCGTGAAATATTGCAATATGGAATTTAAAATAAAAGAAATTAAAATTGACATCTCGTAGACGAAAATAATACGTGTTGCGACACACAAGTGAATAAATGTTACTACTCGTTCGAAATTCAGGACTTGGCTTCCTACCGTAACATAAAATAATTACAAAAGACGTTGTCATGCCAACAATGTTTTTTAATTTCAATAGCAGCTTTCGATGGCTTAACCATCATCATTCAGTTGTCTCATCACCTATCCTACCGTAACCTTGGCTAGAAACATCTCACGTCGCCAATGTAACATTTTTCCGTCCTCACATTCGCAATTTATTGATTTTATTTAATAGGTAATTATTACAAACGATTAGATTACTTGATCGCTATGTGGCTAGGTCGAAGGCCTTTAAGCCAATTACCAATACCTACATCCTTTTCGCGTTCTAATCTTTCGATTTCTGGTATTCACCCCCAAATGGTCTCTCCATCGCATCAAAGCCGCGGAAAAGAGACCACAAGGTACGGCTCAGGAAAAAAAAACCCTGAAGTGGGACAAACCCTGCCGTCAGAAGCGAGTACTTCTAATCTATCGACGTTTATTTTAAGCTATTTTATTTTCTGGCGCGGGCGTTCCCGCGTCTCCTTCCCAGTGCTGGCCTCCTCAGCACCTTGAAATCAAACGGCCGCCATAGAAGATCTGTTCCGCACCAACGCCTCTGCCCTTACATTTTCGATCCCCCTTTCCCTTCACCCCACCCTAATTGCTTATTACTATGCCAGTTTATATTTTATTTATGTATTTGACCAGTTATTACCAATGGACTACGACTATGACTTATTTCGTTTACTGACTGTTTCTAACTTAACATAAAATTACGTACTTATTGTTAGCTTAATTGACTTATATTATTCTCTCCAGTCTAGGCCTCTCCGCTCAAGGCTAACCAGTTGCTGGTTTTCCCACTCCCTAATTTCCAGTCGCCATAAATACATCGCCAATTACTATGACGGCCACAACATTGTCTGTCCGTCAGGGTGGGGTCAATGCTAGTTTCTGAACAGTTCAGACGCATTTGTTCTTCAATTTGAAATGCCGCCATCGCATGTTTGGCTGAGTTTGAAGGATATTTCGATTTTTTGGAGGATTCTCAATCTAAAACTTTTAACATTTTCAAATAGCTTCAATGTTTTCTTTATTTTACCTCGGATAGGGCATTAGACGCTTCAATTGAGAACAGCGTCCACATTTTCGGGCGAAAGCCCTGTATTTTCGCCAAACTGCAGACAATTAGCATCGCAAAAGTTAAATATTTGTCATAAAAAAATTTGTTAAAAAAAATACATTTTAAAGCAGACTGTTTACAATCTTTTGAAAATTAGAGAATTTTTTCGCTAATTTTGAAGTTAATGCTACTTTTAAATAAACTAAAAGCTATTCAATTTTTTTGAAAAAAGTCTGCTTAGAATGACCGTGGTCATTGAACTCTTCAATTTTCTTAGAGGATAATATAGAATAATGCGAAAACTTATGTTGCTGTTTTATGGCAACTAGCTTCTGGTGATTCTAATGTAGCCATTTCAATATTGACGCAAATCAAGCAAAACTTTTCCCAAGGACAAGGATCCGTTTCATCACACGGAAAGGTGAAAACAACATTGTCCGAACGTTTGCCACAAAAGCATGACATGCTCGAATCTACGAACTCGCCACTTCAGTCTCATAGCTTGCCTCGGGGTTTTGGAGCTTGTCCGTTCTCAAAGACGTAGGTCTGTGAGTGAACTTAAGAGAATTTTAAATAAAAATGCGTGTCAAGGCTAATGCATATTTTCACCGATTATAATGTATGAAATGCAAATATATCAACTTCAGAAGATAAAAAAGTGTTAACAGGAAAATCCCGGATACTTTTCATTTTGTCCCTCCCTGAAAATGATTTTATTAAATTGAAATGTACACTTGCTCTACATCTATATTTGAAAGTAATCAGTCTAATAATTATTCTGAGAGGAAAAAGAAAATTTTGGAATCTATTTCTTTTTCTTAAAATAAAGTAAGCTGTTTACATTCAACAAACTCTTTAACAGGGTTTTTTAGTCATTTCATAAATATGTTCAAAATAAGAAGAGCTGAAAAACTTGAATACTGTTACAAACCACCTTCAATTCTTGTTTCATTTCACCACAATCATAAGTATATTGTTTTATTTTCTAACATAATATCTTTTAGATACTACTACACTTCCATCACCTGTGCTTCAATGTCGTATTATCCCATACTTGTAGTGCTTTTGTGGAATTGCTGAAGAATACCCGTCAACAGCCGCCAATGGCTTCTTCACTAGATGAAAAACGCTGCCGCAGCGAGGTAGGTTTTATTTGAGTTTTGAGAAACAGCAATTGAAATCTGAGGATGACAAATGCTGGGGTAAAGCGACCCTTCCCAATGTTTCATCACCAACACTTTTTGTGGGAGATGCTTGTCCTGATGGGAAGGCGATTTTTTTGCTTCTGAAGACGATTTCTTTTCCAATCTTTAGCGCAATTATCATTAGCAGGTTAGAATTTAGATTTCCCCTGTCAATGGTTACTTTCTCAAGATAATTAATAAAGATATTAAATAAAGATTAATTCTTTTCAAATTCCGGAACACTGATGACCTGATCTTTCTTGCAGATTTGCACTGTCTTTGTCTCTTTTGGAAGCTGAAGAACCGACTTCTCTCCACTGCGGATTGTTGCTTTGACTTTGTGTGTAATGTGTGATAAAACGTTTCATCCATAGTCATATGTCGACACCAAAAATAGTTTTTTAAAAGTGCCATGAGCACTATTGCCAGAAAGTTTATTGCGAAGGCGTTTTTCTTTAACGTGAGCACCCATCTGCGCAAAGCTTCCTCGTGAGGCAATTCGCTCCTTCATTGCCATCAATGTGGCCTACACGTGTCTTTGAAATTCATGAGATCTTTCGCCACCCGAAACTTCCAAGAACATATCGCTGCCAACCTTTGCAATAATCTGGGCGTCTTGAACACACTTTGAACGTCTTCGCGTGGAGTATCTTCATGCTGAAACGGTCGCCTTTAAATTTCGACCGTCCATTTCTTCCGGTGGAAATGAAGATAAGAGTCACCATTAGACCTTTACATTCTGAATGAATTTCGACCACCGGGTGTCATTAAAAACCCTCCTAAATTTGTTACGGTGAAGAGAGCTTTGTATCTCTCGAACGATGACACCAAGCACCTTTCCAAAAATATTCCTATTTTGAATTATGCAAGAACCCCGTCCGAATCATCCGAACAAAGATTCACACCAAGAAAGTCCCTTACGTACCAATACCGACATCCCTCACTAACGAGCATGGCGACATTAGTTGCGCACAAATAGTTCTGCAATAGCCAGCGAAGAGCTTCTGCGAACAAATAATGTAACCAACTATAATACATCTAATAACTCGTCATGAGAGTAGTTCTGACTGTCAGTATCTTATGCGTGCTCTTATCCCAAGAAGAAGACTATTTGGCATGCACCTTTAGTATCGATTAATCTTTCGCCTTTACCAACAGTACTACCATACTAGCATTTCATTGGCTCGAACACAACCTCTGCGCTGCCAACCGTCGTATACTATAACCTTTACATTCTCATCTTGCGTGTCAAGCCGTTATATTTAGGATGTGTGGTCCATTTACACCCCACTCTCTCCATATCATGCTACTTCATCACTATATTATGCGGATATTATATGATGAGAACATCCCACACTCGAATGAAGTACAGTTTGCCATTTAACTCAAGCCCGCGTTTAAGTATAATGTCTTCATTGCGAGAGGACCTCGAGTCTTCTTGAAATACTCGTACATTCCCTTCCAGTCAACGACGGAAAGACCGTATCATCTAACATAACTAGCCAGCACCACCACTGCAGCCAGGTTGGAATATAAATATCAACCATTTCATTATAAGAAAAGATGGAGAAATACGTATTAATGCAGAAGCACATTTAAATTTCGCTTACCACTGGAATGCGATAACGAGCTTTAGATGTTCGTCTCAGCTCGGTGAATGATACACAAAGATTCATTAAACGCAGTGAGCTATATACTTTGGAGTGTAATAATACCAGTGTTTTTGTTGAAGGTGAGTCAAAGTAGTTCAACGCATATGACTTCATTTTTAGAGGGGTCTTATAGTGGGCTTGACCATTATCTTCATAGGCCAACCGAGGGCGAGTGCAAATTATCCAGCCTGCCACCGATATCGACTAAAATGAGTAATTTACTTCACTACTCAAATGGGAAGTGACTCTATTCCAACAAATCCTCTTCCACAAGAAGAAAAAATGGACATCCAACAGCACAGCAGGCCTTCTTCTACCAGCAACAGCTCACTCGAGATTATGGTGGCCTCCATCCGTATTACAACACGTGCTTTGACGGACACCCATCCCCAATACAGCAAAATAGACAACATCTTGCGATTCCACATTCAAAAAAATTAAGGTTGGGTGGAATTTTCACTCCTCGTAATATCAATGAAAAATATAGACGACCAAAGAAGAGCTGCTTAGATACTGTGTTAATGCACAACTCATAGTGAAAATATAGAGATCAGTCCAGCCAACGTTACAATTTAGGTACAACTACCAATCGGCAACAATTGATTCTTTACGTTGAATTTAATTCTAGAGCTTCGAAAACATTACAGATCGCTTAGTCTTATAACAGCAAACACGAAGGATATTTGAAAGCAGAACCTAAATATTTGTCTATACAATATACTTTCCCCTATGTGACTGTAGACCAACAGCCTGATCAATATAAAAATTTATCTATTTAAAGCAGCTTAAAAATCAACCAGTTCAAACAAATATCAATGAGCAATACTTAAGAATAATATCCCGAGGTTGAGAGGACAAATTATGGTGCTCTCCAAATACGTTATTACAACGTTAGAGAATCCTGTGACTTACTTTGAAGGTGAGACTATAAATATGGCTAACAGCAGTGGAAAGTTCAAACACGATGGACTAAATGGTATCCGTGACAAAAACAAGATATATATACGTAACCCAAATCATATAAAGGAACTAAGACTCCGCAAAGAAAATAAACCCTTACCAGAGATGATACACTCAGCAGTACACACCTACGGATATATTGAATCTTAACGAATGTATAGAAGGCTATTAATTTGTGAGTTAACCAATATAATACGAAATAATTATATACAAAAAAGTAGTGTTGAAACAGAAAAGAGGACGTAGACCTGCTCTAGCACTCTCTCGTCCCATACAGTGCAGAACTATCTTAATACTAGAGACATGTGCGACCTGACATGGTGACGCACAAAAAGAAATAATGCAGAGAGATTGCAGATAAAAGTGTGGGAAAGGTGCGCGAAAAGTCACTTACGCGGACGCCAAAAAGTAAAATGGCAAAGCGCAAAAGGTTGCCTGATGCGAAACTGGCAACGGAGCAACAAGCAAGGGAGAAGGAAACGGGGCAAACGAGAACCTAGAGATGAAAGAAAGGCGAGAATAAGCAATAAAACAAAGGACACCCAACCAGAAAAGCACATGCCGCCCCCAAGAACTGCAGCATGCAGAGGTCCGAGCCGCAAACCGGCTGTTACGAAATGGATACCAACCCAAACAAACACAAATGCTCCCAACGCTCCAAAAGCAGAACAGGGCGGAAAAGGCACCGGGTGCACAGGCGGAGAAGAGAAGTGTAGCTCCTCCAAGCGAAACAAATACCATGGCTAACACAGGGGCAACCGACAGGAATGATAACCATGTCAGAAGGAAAGACAAGCGCCAGAACCAACAAGTTCAAGTACAACCAATACGAAGAAGGCCCAAGAGACTCGCGCGAGTAGGTAGACGGCCAGTGCCTAGCAAAGACAACGCCAGAAAGGAAGCAAAGGCTAAAGCAGCCAAAGAACACAACAAAGAAACATAAGGTTAACGGCTGCGACATGTCGACAAAAAGTCAAAGCGCTGGAGAACCAAACACACTAAACAATAGCACAAGAAAATTGAACAGTCCAGCTTGCACCAGCCAGAGAACAGGGGAGAAAACAATAACGAGTGGAGGAAAGCCATGAAACAACTAGCAACCACCAGGAAAGTCACATCTCGATTACTCCAGCCAGAGAGAGCGAGCTGCAAGGCAGAAAACAGGAAGAAGGACCAAAATGGGAACCAAAAGCGGGCGGGAAACCCACCGGCGGCCGAAAGGTGACTGGCCCCACAAGCCCAGCCGGAAAACAGGGGCGAACGCCAGTAAACACGATGCCCGTCGGCCCGATTCGTCCGCAATAAGAGGCCAACGACCCCAACGTGGGGGCCAAAGAAGCAAACGGGCGAAAAGGTAGGCAAAAAGGAAGGACGCAGGCAAAATGAAATAGTGCAGGCATGGCGGGCAAGAGTCCCTTGACGTATCGAAACCCAGTATACGCAAGAAGGGCCCGTAGAACAGTCCGTTGGGAGAAATGGAGGAACGGCGTAGGCATTACCAACACAAACATAATGGGTGGTCCAACCCCAATTGGAACTGACTGGGCGCGGCCAGGGCGACGGGGGCACTTGTAGTGACGCAGACGACAGGAGGCGACAACTGGCGGCCTCGACAGGTTACCACGCGGAAAGGGTAGGGGAGAAAATTCCCCTTGTTAGCAATGATCATACTCTTACATACCTGAAAGTGTACTACTCTATCTGGAACGGCTTCCCATCTAAAGCATCCATATCGAATTTATGGATACATATTTATGGAATTACAAAAAATATTACAATGTCACGTAACTACAGTGGAAACACATACTAAGTCTGTTAAGTAAGCCAAAATTACATCATTAACCATATTAGTTTTATTAGTATTTTTACCATGAACAAAACGGTTCACTTTCATTGTTCTACCTTTCTTTCGATTTCTGAAGAATTAATTATTCAATTGCTCACTGAATGTATCTTGTAAGCGTCTCTTTATCTTTCAATTTCATTTTTAAACGTTCGGAGCCCTGCAATTGTTTTATACGAAGATTCTAGGAGACTCTCAAACCGTGGGCAATTCTTTATTATCACTTGTCTATCGTGAAATATTGCAAAATTAATTTAAAATAAAAGAAATAAAATGAACATACTCGTAGTACGAAATAATACGTGTTGCGACACACAAGCGAAATTGTTACTTACTCGTTCGAAATTCCAGACTTGGCTCCTACCGTAACCTTGGCTAGAAACATGTTACTCGCAATGTAACATTACATCGCTTACATCGCAATTTACTTTGACGGCACAACATCGTCTGTCTGTCCGTCAGTGTGGGGTCAAAGCTAGTTTCTGAACAGTTCAGACGATTTTCTTCAAAATTGAAATGCCGCCATCGATGTGGCTGAGTTTGAAATGGATATTTTGATTTTTGAGGATTCTCAATCTAAAACTTTAACATTTTCAAAATAGCTTCAATGTTTTTCTTTATTTTACCTCGGATAGGGCATTAGACGCTTCAATTTGAGACAGGTCCCATTTTCGGCGAAAGCCCTGTATTTTCGAAAACTGCAGACAATTAGCATCGCAAAAGTAAAATATTTGTCATAAAAAATTTGTTTAAAAAAATACATTTTTAAAGCAGACTGTTTACAATCTTTTGAAAATACGAGAATTTTTTCGTAATTTTGAAGTTAATGCTACTTATAAATAAACTAAAAAGCTATTTCAATTTTTTTGAAAAAAAGTGCTTAAGAATGACCGTGGTTCATTGAACTCTCAATTTTCTAAGAGGATAAATATTAGAAATAATGCGAAAACTTATGTGCTGTTTTATGGCAACTAGCTTCTGGTGATTCTAATGTAAGCCATTTCAATATTGACGGAAATCAAGCAAAACTTTTCCCAAGGACAAGGATCCGTTTCATCACACGAAAGGTGAACAAACTTGTCCGAACGTTTTGCACAACAGCATGACATGCTCGAAACTACGAACTCGCATTCAGTCTCATAGCTTGCCTCGGGGTTTGGAGCTTTCCGTTCTCAAAGACCTAGGTCTGTGAGTGAACTTAAGAGAATTTAAATAAAAAATGAGTGTCAAGGCTAAATGCATTATTTCTCACCCGATTATAATGTATGAAATGCAAATATATCACTTCAGAAGATATAAAAGTGTTAACAGGAAATCCCGGATACTTTCACTTTGTCCCTCCGAAAATGAATTTTATTAAATTGAATGTACACTTGCTCTACATCTATATTTGAAAGTAATCAGTCTAATAATTATTCTGAAGAGGAAAAGAAATTTTGGAATACTATTCTTTTGTAAAATAAAGTTAAGTGTTTACATTCACAAACTCTTTAACAGGTTTTTTAGTCATTTCATAAATATGTTCAAAATAAGAAGAGCTGAAAAACTTTGAATACTGTTAGCAAACCACCTTCAATTCTTGTTTCATTTCTACCACAAATCATAAGTATATTGTTTTATTTTCTAACATAATATCTTTTAATACTACTACACTTCATCGACCTGTGCTTCAATGTCGTTATCCCATCTCTGTAGTGCTTTTGTGGAATTGCTGAAGAATACCCGTCAACAGCCGCAATGGCTTCTTCACTAGATGAAAAACGCTGCGCAGCGAGGTAGGTTTTGAGTTTTGAGAACAGATGAAAGTCTGAGGATGACAAATCTGGGGTAAAGCGAACCCTTCAATGTTTTCATCACCAAGACACTTTTGTGGGAAGATGCATTGTCCTGATGGAAGGCGATTTTTTGCTTCTGAAGACGATTTCTTTTCCAATCTTAGCGTCAATTATCATTAGCAGGTTAGAATTAGATTCCCCTGTCAATGGTTTACCTTTCTCAAGATAATTAATAAAGATAATTCCTTTCAAATTCCGGAACACTGATGACCTGATCTTTCTTGCAGATTGCACTGTCTTTGTCTCTTTTGGAGCTGAAGAACCGACTTCTCTCCACTGCGGATTGTTGCTTTGACTTTGGTGTGTAATGGTGAATAAACGTTTCATCCATAGTCATATGTCGACACCAAAAATAGTTTTTTAAACGTGCCATGCACTATGCAGAAAGTTTATTGCGAATGCGTTTTTCTTTTAACGTGAGCACCCATCTTGCGCAAAGCTTCCTCGTGAGCAATTCGTCCTCATGCATCATGTGGCCTACACGTGTCTTTGAAATTCATGGATCTTCGCACACCGAACTTCCAAGAACATATCGTGCACCTTTTCAATAATTTCTGGCGTCGTTGAACACTTTGAACGTTCTTCGCGTGGAGTATCTTCAATGCTGAAACGGTCGCCTTTAAATTCGACCGTCCATTTCTTTCCGGTGGAAAATGAAGGATAAGAGTCACCATAGACCTTTAACATTCTTGAATGAATTTCGACCGGTGTCAAACTCTATTTTACGAAGAACTTTATCTCTGCACGATACACCAGATTCCAAATTTCTATGATTGCAACCACCGTGTTTGATTCAAATACTTGTCAATAGCCAACCATTGGATGGAATTATTTCAAATTTCAAATGGAGCTTTCTGAAAGTTGTACCAACTTATGATCAAAAACTCATGAGAGTAGTTCTGCTGTCTATGGGTGATCCCGAGAACTTTTGAGACTATCTTTCGTAGTAACGCAATGCTCGAAACTCTTGCATGTATAAACTTGAATTTACTTCTGTATGCTATTTTAGATGTGGATTACACCTTCAACATACTAATACTAAGAGGAAAGTGGAGGGAACATTTGCTTTAACTCATTAATGTCCAGCGAGCTCATTTCTGATCGTACATTCCTCGTCAACGCAGATTTGTACAAATACATGAACTTGTACAAATGTGTACATATAAACATTGTAATAAAAAAATTAAGCAAGTTTTGGAATTAGTGATAACTAGTTGTTGATTTAGCGGAGATCGCTAAAGAATTGTACGCTCCAGACAAGAGAGTCTTCATGACTTGCGGTGATTTGAATCTTATTCAAAAACCGTGCTTAGATACTGTATGCCTGTGATTAAGACGTAGGAAGAGAATGGTGTAAAGCAAACAGAGATTGGTTTTTCTTAGATGAGTCAATAATCTCAATATTACTTGAAGACATTTTGCTCTCAGAGTTGTGCTGCTTACTTTGAGGAAAATTGGAAAGGAAACGATACTTTGTGGGAAAGTATGTACAGAAATCGAGAACATTATACATATTTTCTTATGAATATTTATTGTGTATAAATAAGTTATTTGTACAGAGACTCATTTCTGACATGCACTGGAGAGAATGAGAAAGAAGAGTTGCCGTGAAGGCGACGGCGAGAGGAAAAGAAGTGACTGGGGTTGGAAAAGGGGAAAGGGAATTACCAGGCGTAGGTGAGACCCAGACCGTTGCTGTAGGACATGTGGGCGACGGCGGGGGCGGCGGAGTAGGCGACGCCCAGGAGGCCGTGGCCAGCGACGGCGGTGGCGGCGGTCTTGACGACGGGGGCGGCAGCGTAGCCGTGGGCGGCGTAGGCGGGGGCGGCCAGGGCGACGGGGGCCTTGGCGACGACGGGGGCGGCGGCGTAGGCGGCGGGGTAGGCCAGGGCGTCGTTGCTCACGCGCACGTCAGACTTGCGCACGCTGGAGTAGGGGGTGTCGATGG
>BOPP01000080.1:5212983-5230458 GCA_017312745.1 Gryllus bimaculatus
GGGGCGGCGGCGGGGCGAGAGGAATGCCCAGGGTGTTTACACACGGCCGGCGCAAGCAACGCGCTGATGTCGCTTGCACGTTTTGCTTATTGTAGGCGAGCTCTTGGGAGAATGTGATCAAAGTTGGCCTTCATATATTTTTTAAATTATTCTACAAGTTGAGTCATTAAAATTTGATTGTTACTTTTTTATTGCAAGTTAAAATTCACTAAAAAAGACGAGCATCGCTAATAACAGATTCATATAACCGAATACACTAACGAACAAATTTGTCAGAATTTATTTTGAAATTAAAAAAGAAGAGTGCTTTTCAGAAGGTTAAGAACATTTTTTGAAAAATATTTTTAATTTCAAAGTATTTGAATTTTACTCCGACTGAATAATACAGCAAGTTTCACGGCGAAATTCTCTGACGTGCAGCAAACTCCACTATACTCGTATTGAACTATTATTTTCAAACTTCACTTGCCGTCATTCCATTTCATTCCTCTGGGTAATTGGGACCAAATTATTATTTTTTGTTTTTGGTGAGAAAATAATTAAATAAGGAATTAGATGTATCAAGACTTCTCCCCAAATACAAGTGAGCTATAACAGGATGAAAATCAATACAGTATTTAGTCGTATGTATTGTATTTCCGCATTGGACGCATATGAGTTGCTATTTGCTTTTATTTTTTTATTAGCGCAAAATCATGTTTATGTCAGGGGGTTGTTCTTTGGGGTGGGGCAGGAAACCCAATATTCAGAAAATAGTTTTCAAATAGATTTCTGTTTCCACGTTTCGTGTTTTTCAATTGAATAATACGTGTGTTGTGATGAATTTGAATAATCGCTTGTGTGAATGTTACGAATGAAAGATACTTGTATGGATTTGTCTCACATTCACAATTATGTTTTATTTTAGTAGCTGAAGATTTGACTCTTACCTGTGTTATAGAAACAACTTAAAAAATTTTAGCTTTCAACTCTTGTATAGTGTATGTTATAGTCTATGTTGAACAAGTGTGGTGTTAATTACGAATGCAATATTCTTAGTACCGGCCTTTCTTTCCTTGGCCATCGGAAAATACACATTTGTTAATATTGTCCTAAAGGTTTTATTGACTGATTGATTAGTGATACCGGTAAGTGTATTTATCGCGTGAAGTGGTGTTGATCGTCCCCCGCTTGATGTCGAGATCCGACCTATTTGTCGTCTAGCGGTGTTTTCCCTCAACCAGGTATCTCCCACGAGCGAAGCACCGCCCCAGCTGAGACAAGCTCTAAGCTCCCGTCCGGTCTCTGTCGATCAGAGCAGCCAGCCGCTAGAATTCTCCAAACGGCGACTAAACTAGATCCAGCTCTGTAGCTAGTGTTGAAAATCAAGCCACCGACGGGACTCGAACCCTATTGTCCTAAAGGCAATAGATACGATTCATGGCAATTTCTTTCATCCATTGTTAAGTTCATCCATTATGTTGACTATTCTGTTGAAATACATATTGTGTAGTCACATTCTTACGTTGTGTTGGTCAAGCCTGTCTACAGAATTACCACATCGATTATGAGACCCAAGGTTAGCAACAACGCTCTTGAACAATTCAAACATTCTAGTCATCAATCTGTTCTCACAACCTGCATTTCATTCATTGGCCTGAATTCAATGGATATTGGAATAATACATTTTTAACTTAACTCTTTTCATTTCAGTCGTAGGATCTTGACACTTGATAAGGTATATAAAATCAGAAAACTGTCGTTTGAATAGTGCTTCTGCGACCGTCTAATAACAAATACTGTTTACAAGGTAGAATAAAAAAGCATTTTGTCAAAATCCACTGTTGTTTGGTCCTACGTTGGCACAACGTCGAGGGGTAAAGTTCAGTGCTTTGAAATAAGAAGATATTATTTTGTGTTCGTTTCGTTTTCCCTATATTTCTGTCGTTGAACCATCAACGTACATCTTTTTTGTTTTGTTTTTATTAGCGTTATTATTTTCAAAAGTGCCCGTTCACCAATGGCACAGGGTGCTTTGCTTCTACCTAGGCTAACTCTATTAGTTAGTTTCAACTAATGAAACCTCGGAGGATGTACAGTTCTTTCAAACTGATTGAATGCTTATCCTATGATTCTACGAAGAATTTCAAAGATAGCTCAGATTTCTTTCAGAGAATGCCTCGCAAAATGCAGAAATGAAAAGGTTGTCTCGTTTTCCTTACCGCATTTTAGATTACCATCGAAGCTGACGCCGTTCTTCCTATTAACTCATAAACATCATTTTACAAGTTTGCTTAGAATTTTCAAAAGAGGAACCTAGTTTTCCAAGCAAAATATTATTTTAGTAGTAGTTATGCAAGCATTTTATTAAAAATAACAAATTCTTTACAACGTATGTGTTAAAAATGTATTTCTTACAAGTATTGATTTTTAACGTTTAATAATATTATTATTGTTATTATTTATGTTTATGAAAAATGTAAAGAAACATTACTGTAATAATTAGGTAATTTTGTATGTGATTTTCATTAATTTGAAACTTTTAGGATCAGGGCTAGAAGAGTAGAATGTTCTTGATCGCGCAACTAAAATTAAGGTTTTTAAATGTCCAAGGAAGTGTCAGAAATTATTTTAATTCAAGAAGGTTATGTGGTGTAATGTTGACACTCTAAAATATATTCATAATCCAAAGCAATGGCATTCTTCCTTTTATTCTAGCACCGGAAGGGAAAGTATTGTTATCACCTCTACAGTACGGTTTCTCATTTTAGATCACAATATCCGTGTTTATAATTAATTTGACCTGTACCTTCCCTGCATAACTCGGTCAGATTAGAATGATTTGATCTCAAACTTGGGAAATACAACGTAAAGAGTTATATCTAGTTGTGATGTTCCGGAAATCATCATGCATTTATCAAGATGTGTTAGTTCTAATTTTCATTACGACATATGAAAATTTGAAAATTGTGAAGTTCAAATTTATTTTTGAGCCTGTCCTACATCTCCAAAATAAAGTCAGAGATTTCTTTCTCAATACAATTTATATCTCAATTTTAGATATTGAAATGATGTCAGGCACTCTCAAAAAATTAGTAGCTATTGATCTAGTGACTCTAAGAGAAAGAAGAGTTTCGGCAAGCCGCTCATTATCGTTGGTTTGTATGTAGATGTAATGTAAGGTAATGCTATTGTCCTAGACCCTAGGAAGTATTCATAATCCTAAACCTTGACGCTTTTTTATTGATTTTCCAGAAGTTATCTAGAAAGCTGATTTTTGCTCCCATTGAAACAAATTTAGTTCTACTGTCAGATCCGCTTGACCATAATATTAATATCAAAGGTCTGTTAATGATAATATCAAGATAGTTTTAAACAATATTTAGTATTGAATATTCATTTGGAACAAAAGCGGATATTAAGATGTCTCGCTATTCGATTGTCAGACTAGATTCACCAAATGTTCTTTTTGAGTGAGTGACTGATTAATTATCATTTTCAGGAGATGTACTTTTGACTTAATGACTTAAGAAACGGAACAAAATGTTGAGAATGAATCTTAGTTAATCGAAGTATCTCACTTCAGTCTTTACATTTTAGTAGGTAATGATATCTTTTTTAATGCTTTGGGAATAGATGGAAGCTTCTTTATGCATTTGAAAAGGAAATTTCTCTAAATTATCATTCAAATATTACTTTGCATCTGTTAGTTCGGGGGATTTCAGAGGGATTAGTAAAAACCGTGAAAACTCTAGGCAAGTACTTAATAAACCATTTACTGAAAGAATATGAAGATTTAATTTAATACGTGGGGACGGCCTGGATGGCTGAAGTAGTTGGTAGTCAGCCTGGTAGCTGAATAGTGTGTACCGACCTAGCGCTTCGATCCGAAGGATCCCAACTAGGACATGATTGCTTGTCCTTTATCTCTCGTGTATGCGTTGTCGCGGACGGCCTCGTATTCTGCTGGCCCAGATCAGAGGAGACGGCAAAATGTGTTGATGTCTACTGTATGGTCGAATATGCGTCCCATCGGAACGTAAAGGGTAATTGGCTATCGGCTGTAAAACAGCTAGACAAAGAAGAATAAGATGTCCGTGAAGGGCCAATTCCTTTACTGTTTTACTTCCCCCCCCCAAAAAAAATATAAAGGCTACAAGCGGCAAACACTCCGGATTTTATTCATACTTACAAAATAGGTACCAAAGACTGAAAAGTTCAATGTGTTAGTACATTACTGCTGTACACTAAAAAGGGACGTGCCTGAGGAAAGAATTCAGTTAACACGTGTCAAGTAGCTACGTTGACCGCTTATAAATTATCCTAATGGAAATGCTACGGTTGTAAAGTACTTACTTGTCACAGAAGTCTTACGTGAGAGAGAAAACTTTTTTATATTCAAATTATTCGCAGAAGAAATGTTAATTCAAAATGTTTTGTGACAAATATTTTATTTTGTATACCAGTGTAATTACATAGCTGTTATACTTAAGTCAACAATTGGTATTCTTACCTCGTTATTACGAATAGTGTATCTGTCACGAATCATATCTGTTTGCCCGGATTAGATGATCAGTGTTCTGATAAATTACCCTTGGTCCAGTTCTTCACTGTCCCCCTGATGGTACACACCGATCACGCTCTAGGCCAAGGTAACTTTTTCTCACTCTTTCTTAAACGAGTTCATTGTCTTTTTCATTGCCTTTAATTCGACAATGACTTGGCATTCTCATAGTTACCTCACTTTGTTCCTCCAAATCCATTTCGGTCACGAGGCATTCCTGTATCTGTTCTGAGGATTCCAGGGTGTTCTGAAGTTTTCATAAGTATTACCTGTTTGCCTAAATTTATAAGAACTTGCTACTTCATATTTAAATTAATTTCGGAATTTGGATAGAGATTAGACATTTTACAGTTTTTTTGCTAATCATATAGCCATCATGTGACGAGACAGAATAGCACCTTCTGGTAGTATAGCAACATGTACACTGTAACCTTGCTAAACATAATTTATTGACGCAAAATTATACTTCTATGGAAATTATCTAAGACAATTTCTCTGGGCATGTTTTTTTCATTTCTCCTATTCATTCTTGTTTGTATTCTAATGTACCGAAAAGTAAATTTTCGGTAGTACCCAACTCTTATATTTTAACGGTTCAAATTTCATGAACGTGGGTTGGGATGTAGAATTAGGTTCCATCTTCCTTAAAATTAAGACGAACGTTGCAGTATAGAAATGTTAATGTCATTTTTCTTCAAAACGAAGAAAGAACTATTTAAATGAAGTCATTTAGAACTCGCTATCAGGGAGGTAGTCCCCTTGGCAGCAGGTTGAAAGACGAACGATTTCTTGTCCATGTCTCTATTTAGTTACTCGCATTAGTCCAGTCAAGTCTTAAATACTCAACTCTGACACGTTATCTCTCTTTTTCTATCCGTTCTGATAAGGCAATGCTCACCTTCCCCTTCGCAAGCAACGGCATCTGGTCCCTGGCAAATGACCTACTCAGTCAAGAGAGAAATAATAATTGAGAAGGCGAGTGATGGCAGTGCGTGTTAAACGCAAAAAAAGATGACACTCGCAAAAGAGCTTTGAAAAGGGCGGACGCCGAACAGTAGCGGTAATGGATAGTTGCAGAGGCCATCAAATGCCAAAGGGCAACGCAGATTTGCAGTGAAGTGTTCTCCGGTTGCGTGTCATTCCTTATTAAGTGCTTATTCACGCCCTTTTGCTTGTAAGAAACACGCGAGTCAGTTTCGTCGAATATTCACTCACGAAATTCTATGAATCATACGGTGAGTCATTACTGTGGTCAGAGGTTACTTCGCTTTCGAAATGTGAGTTCGGCGTTTGATTGAAAAATTGATTTGGAATATTCCCGCGGGGGACCAATAGCAAATAATCATTTGCTAGCGCACGTGATTTTATTTTGTACATTTCCTTGTAGATATGTTAACTCTTATTATATAATAGAAATCTCAAAGAAAAAGTACATTACATATTTTCCAGTCGACTTTTCAAAAAACATTCCATTAAACGATCTTTCTCCAGTACTGTAGCAATTATATTTGAAACACCCTATCCATCAAACTTTCTAGTTATACGTTTCTACCAATCCTGAGTTTCATAAAAAAACATGCTATATGTCCAAGGCGTAGACAAGGAAACAATTACATCCCAATACTCATGTGTTCCCCTCATCAAATCCAGGTAATTGCTTACAGAGAACCGCTGCCTTGAGCAACAAGCAATGGTCAGCCAATATGCAACCGAGTGGGGGCCCGGGGGGTATGTTCTCAGCCACAACGCCCGGGGGTCAAACACTCGGCGCTAATACAGTTTTCCGCGAAGAACGAGTGCGCGCAACGTGCAACTGCTGTGAGGAAACCGCGCGGCGCGTGGCGACCCGCTCTGCGTGGAATGTCTCGCCGTCTGTCCGCGAGGGGCGGTGGCGCCGCGGCGGGGGCGCGGTCGCGTTTCTCAACCCTTGCGGCCCACGCTGCTACCGCCGTTTCGCCACGCGCCGTGCAGCGCCGCCGCGCACCCGATCGCGATCTGCGAGCGGTCGACGGCGGTTGCCATCGATACTTCGCGCAGTCTGTGAAATCGCTCGTCGAGGAATTTTGAGGATGGTGGTCGTTGACTGATGAGCCGTTGTTCAGTTACAGATATTTCCCAAACGATTTGCATGTTGCTGGATCTTTTCAGTCTGCTTTCCGGAATATTGGTCGAACTGAGAATGGTAGTCGTTGACTGATGAGCTACGTTGTTCTCTTGAAGGTCTTCCCCAAGTGATTTCCATGTTGCAGTGACTTTTCAGTCTGCTTTTCTGAATCCTGTTTGAATTGTGGATCTCACACGCGCTTGTGACATTACTAAGGAATTTCCTTTGACGAAGTTGTAGAATACTGTTCACAGCTGTTCTTCTGTAGTTTCTTTTATCTGTCAAATCTTCTTGCAAATTAGAGAGGGTAGTTGTCGAAGTAGTCCTGAAATCGCGATGTACTGTCGTAATTCTACTCCGTGTGAAATCTCCTTCAAATACTTACGATGTTTAAAATCAGTGAACTTTCAGCGACATTCACTGGAGTTAGAACCTAGAGCTGTGGGCGACGGTGTGTTAAAAGAGCGTATGAAATGTTATGCAATTGCGGAAGTGTGTGTTGATCAGGAAAATTATATTTTATTTTATTAATAATTCTACTATTTTATGTATCATTAAACTAATTCAAGTGAATAAAATGGTTACAATTTGAAAATGAATAGTTGCCTCTTTTCTTTTTCAACATAACCAAAGCACGGAAAGATGGACATAAATTTTAGAATCCATGTTTCTTTCGTACTGTGTGTGTGTATGTGTGCGCGCGCGCGTGCGTGTGGGTGCAGGTATAATTTGACCTTGATTCGTAAGCAAGATGATATGCTTACATGTGCTCCTGCTCCTAACTCCTATTACTCCTAACTCTTGCGAACACCACCCAAAGAATGGAGGAAGACTTCCATTGTTCCTTGACTTTCAAGATAGCACTACATGCACTGCAGGTAGTCTCGATTTCTACGAGCACATGGAAACTTCGTCCATCCTTCACGTCTTAATAGAAGTAAAAGAATTGTACCGGGAACGCTAGACATCCTGAACAGTACGCCGCTTCACCCAGCTTAACTGCTTTGCTGAGTTGTTGAAAACTTTGAATTATATTCGCTTCAACTAACTGGGGCTTGGATTTTACATAAATTCAACGCAATAGCCAATTTAAAACTGTGAAATGCAATTGAAGAATATAAGAACTCTTGGAATTTAGCTTTGTAAGGAGTTCATGTAATATTCTCATTAATATTTGGAATACTGAAATTAGCAAGAACTCGTTAGCAGATGTGTTAGTACGGTTTCAGCAAGAAATAAAAAATTGCTTCCTGTCAATGGAATTGCTTTTTTCAATTTCGAAATTCAGATACTTTCACTGAAGGAACAATGTATTGCACTTTCTCTGGATCGCTATAACAATAAATCTCACTTCGTGATTCGTAATGTTCAATATCCTTGAAAATGAACACTAGTATTTTATGTTGAACATGAGTTGTTGTGCCCATTGAAAATATTTACTTCCTTACTTACTAAGTTTACAGTGTGTTTTGTTATATCTTTGAAGTGTTGCCTTTCAGATAATCAGGCATTGTAATGTGTGGAATATACAGAGTGCTTAGTTTTGATAGGCAAAATAATTGTTGGAAATTGGACATAAGATTATTTAAAGTGTTCTAATATTCTATGAAAACTAATGAAAGGAAAGGGAAGTGTGATATGGAAGTCAAATACAACTTTAACGGCTATTTAAATTATTTATTTACAGTTCATAAATAGAGGAAGGAAAATAAATAACCATAGATATTGCACATAATCATTCCAAGAAGAGATGATTTTGCGAAGATTTAGAAAGCGTAGTTGAGACCCAGAGCGGGGGCGGCGTAGGAGACATGGGCGACGGCGGGGGCAGCGGAGTAGGCCACGCCGAGGAGACCAGCGGGGGCGACGGCGCGGGCGGCGAGGGCGGGGGCGGCCAGAGCGGGGGCGGCGTAGGCGGCGCGGGCGTAGCCCAGAGCGGGGGCGGCATAGCCGTAGGCGGGGGCGGCGACGGCGCCGTAGGCCAGAGCGTCGTTGCTCACGCGCACGTCAGACTTGCGCACGCTGGAGTAGGGGGTGTCGATGGCCTTGGAGTAGGTGGACACCTGGCCCAGGTTGCCGGGGGTTCTCAGGATGTTGGAGGCCTGGGCGGTGATGGCGGGGGTGGCCAGAGCGGGGGCAGCATAGCCGGCGTAGCCCACGGCGGGGGCACCCAGGAAGCCAGCGTTGGCGACAGCCAGCACGGCGGCGAGGACGAAAAGCTGGAAACCACACATGAGTTTGAGATTAATGACAATTAGAATAGGATTTCAACCCCGCAATACGTTAATAGTGAAATTAATGACCACCCAGAGAGATGTGGGGATCAAATTTAAGAGATAAATGTTATCGTGACAAGTCTCTATGCAGGCAGTTGACGTTGCTGGTTTTTAAAATAGACAATTGTCTAATTAATGATATTCTTAGACATTAATCACAGTATTACGCAAAGAATCCCTTAATCTATACCAATCTTCATGGGGATAGATTTTAAAATTAGAGTTTGAATCTGACTACGTAAGAATAAAAAAAAATTGTCAAACATGGTATACATTTACAATTAACTGTGGAATTCATTTCGCAATATTTTCAATAGCATTAAAAATAAATGATTAATATATTAATAATGTTGGCATTTTTATGAAACGAAATTTGTAATATACAATTATTTAAAAAAATTAATTGGGTTTCTTGAGAGTATGTTTGATAGTGGTAGGGCGAAGTCAAAAAGTATAGGAGGTTCATTACAGAATTACACCAATGAATTGTAGACCTCGTATAAAATTTCACTGTAACTTCATCCAGCGTGCAGAAAACTCGATGAAAAATATCCAGGCGAATATGATCTCAGGTAGAACCTTACCTTGAAGGCCATTTCTGCAAATGTGGGAGTCGTTGGCTGCTTCTGTGTGAGCACTGAACGAGTTGTGCCCGCTTGGCTGCGTCCGGCGTTTATATAGTAGTAAGCCTGCATGGGTGGTGCTTGCCCGGTGGGTCCCGCCCTCAACCCCTACCCGCCTCCCGCCCGGCACACCCACAGCTTCATCTGGTTCACGGCCGCCCGAATCGGTGGACAAGCGGGTTCGGGTTTGCACACCGCCTGGCGGCACGCGATTTCAGATGCAAATTCCTGCTTTGCAACTCGGAGATCTATCTGCGGTTGGGTACGTCTTTGTTGCAACTAGCTAGGTAGTGGCAGCTAGAGTTACAAAAGATAAGAATGCATTTCTCCGTAAGCAACGTGCTCAAGTAGAAGGGAATTGTTCTTCCCCACGTCGCAAGCGATTTGTAAGATATGATATAATTCTTTAGGACGCATTAAAAAAAATTGGAAAAAAGGGCTTTGGCAAAAAATATGTGTTGTCAACATTTTAATTTCACAAAGCCAAGAATTTGATTTTTCAGACGTAGACAGTTTTATTTCATGAAAATTTACAGAAGCTTTTGGTATATTTTGCAATCCAAAATTCGTCATATTATCTGACAATAAATTAATGTAATTAATACTCCTCATTAATATAATAAAAATTCACATTACATTGTAGAAAAGTGTACATTTTTATTCGTGATGGGTATTAATAATAATAATAATAATAATAATAATAATAATAATAATAATAATAATAATAATGTTAGTGTTATATAAAAATAACTTAGTGCTTTCTGTTCCTCTGATTATATGAGCTGTGCGTTGCGGGGTGGTTAGGATGTAAATAAAGTGTCTTTCATTTTACACTACAAATAGAATCCGTTGATTTTCGAATCAGTAGATGATTGTCATAAATAAATGCCTCTACGAGTTACTTCATCTGGTTAGATATGAATAAAAATGTTAGCATAAAAATTGCAAGAAATATTAGTGACATGAAATGGGGTAACTTTTAGAGAGCACATTTTGTTAACCTTAGATTCATTTCCAAACTTGTAAAAAATTAAAATATCTCATTTCCAGTACATAGCCCGCTATCTACGTAAGTGAATGAACAAATTGCATTAAAACCTTTTATGGTTCTCAAATACTCTTTTGTTGTACTCGAATAAGTGTAATTTACACATTTTGACTGCTAGCGTGAGAATGACTTAATTTAGCTCAGTCAAAATAGACAAATCGAGTGAAAATATTCCGGACCTTTGAAACTTGTCATCATTGTTCGTACCGACCGTACGTTATACTGAAAATCGTGAAGTGTGAGGAGTGTAGGAGGTAGGGGAGCGTTTAAATGTGATTTTTTCAGCGCCTTTTGCATTCTATAACTATTGCTCTCCATAACAATCTATCCTACTGATAAGGATGCTCTTTTCAAAATTAAAGTAGACAAAATTTGCTACAAAAAGTGTACATACGTTATCGTTTTAAGGATCCCAGTTTGAAAAATGCTTGTTTTTATTTAAGTCACGGCCCCGTTTTTAGATATCTCACTTATAAAAATTATGATATGATATGTTCAATGCACGGAAGTAATTTTATTTTTATTCAACATTAATTGACAACATTTATTTGCATGCTTTGAACTAAAAATTAACATTTTACTGCGAATCAAAAAAGGGTAAAATTAAATGCTGAAGAAATTGGAAGCAAAATAAATAAATATCGAGATAACTGGTATCAACACGCAAAGGGTGGATGACTCAATACTACCTAAATTAGCTTTACTCTACCAACCGCTTGGAAGGAGAGACGTGGGAAGACCCAAAACACGATGGAAGGAAAACTTGTGATGAGGGAACAGGCTCAAGCGTAATCCATGAAGTGCAGAAGAAGAAGAAGACCGCAAATCAAATCTTATTTTGTAAATACTTGCGAATATCCGAGGTCATAGAGTCCGAGATAAACTTCGAAAACTGATAATTTATTGATTATTTGATAAGGATAGAGCACATGCACTTGGTAAAGGTTCGTGTACAACGTCAAAATGTAAATTGCATAAAACAATACATGAGTACTTCAAAGAGCTAAATGGAATAGCCATATTTACCGCGTACATAGAGGAACAACTAAAATTGAAAGTGTCACTCTTAATGATTGACGAAGTTCAACGATGCTCTATCTTAACCATGATAGAGCGTACTCGTATTTCCCTTCTATTATTATTGTTATAAAATTCATATCGTATGTATACGTTTTTAATATAGGTAATTATTTTTGTAATTATAACTCTAAGTTAAAATATCTTTCTGTGTCTCTCTCTATCTCTCTCTCTTTCTCTCACTTTCTCTCTCTCTTTCCCTCTCTCTTTCTCTCTCTCTCTCATTCTCTCTCTTTCTCTCTCTCTCTTTCTCTCACTTTCTCTCTCTCTTTCTCTCTCTTTCCCTCTCTCATTCTCTCTCTCTTTCTCTCTCTCTTTCTCTCTCTCTTTCTCTCTTTCTTTCTCTCTTTCTCTTTCTCTCTCTCTTTCTCTCTCTTTCTCTCTCTCTTTCCCTCTCTCTTTCTCTTTCTCTCTCTTTCTCTCTCTTTCTCTCTCTTTCTCTCTCTCTTTCTCTTTCTCTCTCTTTCTCTCTTTCTCTTTCTCTCTCTTTCTCTCTCTCTCTTTCTCTCTCTCTCTGTGGGTGTGGGTGGGTGTGTAGGCCTCGATGTTGGTATATATGAGAGCGGTAAACTCCGACACCATGTGACGAACTCCATGAAAGTTTGCACATCAACGTGTTTTGTCACCCAGAAGGTTTATGTCATGTTAATTTGGTTGTAACTCCAATAGATGGCGTTGCAGAACAAAAATTGCTCTTCATTTGAATTCAATTTCCATTCAAACTGCGCTCCACCTGGACTTCATTGTTACTGAGCGTTGCCGTAGGACGCGGAGAGACAGAGAGAGATACGGAGAGATGAATAAAGGGAGGGACAGGGTCAGAGAAACGAAGACAGTCAGAGAGGAACAGAGGGAGAGAGAGACATAGAGACAGTCAAAGAGACTGTCAGGGACAGTGAGAGTCGGAGAGAGAGATGGAGAGAGGGAGAGAGAAAAAGAGAGGGAGATGGAGAGATAATGAGAAAGATGGAGAGAGGGAGAGAGAGACAGATAGAGAGACGGTGAGAGAGACGAAGAGGGAAGTAGTTAGAGGGAGATGAAGAGCAGATCAACGTCTGTCAGGTTCCGCTAGTTAAAATATAAATATATAGATATTTTTCTGGAGACAAATTATAACTTTAAGAAGAATGAAATTATGACTAATAGATTTCGCCATTACCGAATGATACTGTCCTTCTTAAAGGCAATGGTCCTAAGATAATCGCTCAGCAAATGAAAATTCAATGGTAATGTCTTGTGAAGGAATTTCTTAACTAAACTGATGTTATTTCCATTGGATTTAAGAAATTGTTTTTTTTAAGATACCGATGATAATTTATTGACCTTAGCACCTTAAGAGAATAAAATAAATGTTACAACGATATCAACGATGATGAATTCAGTCTGAGAGCAAACCTGTAACATTCATTCTTAATACAGTAGAAGTGGATGCTGATGCAAAGAAAATAATTTAAAGAGCAGATGGACGTTACTTTTGTTTAAAAATATTGTTTAAAAACTTGTTTAAAAATATTAGTATCTGGTGTATTTCAGTACAATTGAAAAAATAAATTAGCCCTAAAAAATTAGCGAATGAATTCATTCATTTTCGCAATAACCCCGATTTTAATATTATTAAATTTTAATTCAATTATGTTTGGACTGATAATTTTCACTAAATATTTTTAGAAACATATGACGTAAATATAAGTAATTGTAGATGATGTAATTAAACAAACAGAAAAATCCATTACATTTACATTATTTGATTTAGAACTTCGTTATAAAACGTCTATTACCGCTACTCATTGTTAAGTTAAAAGAAATAATAGAAATTAAATTTTGGAAAATCAAAGGAACTAATAGTCATTGTTTATACTGCAATGATGTTTCTGATTATTAAAACGGAAAAAGACACCAACAACCATTTGGGAGTTTTCATCTCTGTCACTATCTCTCACGAAATTTCTTAAAAAACAATAAAAATATGACGTAAATGAGAATAATGAACCTTTAGATTAGCTGTAGGTTACGAAGTTTACATTTTATGAAAACGAATTTACTTATAATAAAGTAAAGTAATATAAATAAATTCTGTGAATTCTTCGAAGCTATTCGTAATGATTGTAATTTGATTTTCCAAGTAGTTTTACTTAAAAGGAAACATGCTCTTTTACTGGTGTTAAAATACTTTAAGTTCAAAGTTCGTAAACAACTCAATGGAAAGATTCGATTCTTTATTTTTGAATGAACTCCCTTCAGAACAAAGTCTGAACTAATCTGTCTTTCTGATAAAAAAAGTAACAGTTGAGATGATACAAATAACACAGATAAGGGGTGTATAGCATAAACTTATCTGTTTGACAAACCTTATCAAGTCTACGCTTTAAAGGCAGCCAAGATAATTCCTTTACAAATACGGCACGCGTATCCTATAAAATGAATATTTTGTATTATAAATTGTTAAGCAGAAAAATGTTTAAATGCCTTGAAATCATCTCCATTATTTTATTCAGAAGTTAATTCTTGCAGATGCAGAAAATATTGGAACTAATATCTTAAATACAAACTGCATTGATTTGTTCGGGGGGACATTTAATGTTTTTCCACAGTTTGTACATTGACGGTTGAACCACTCGAATGAAGGCTGAATGACGAAGGGCGCCACGCTATATCCGGCGTTTTATTCTGTTATTATATCTCTTTCTTATCCCATACCAGTATTTAAGAATAGGGGCGATGTGAATTGCCTGAAAAATTACCGTGGTGTTGGCCTTCTACCTGCAATAAGCAAACTGCTCTGCAAACTTTTCAGTTACCGCCTGGGCAAATGAGCTGAAAAGTGTCGCAAAATCTCATAATGCAATCAGGAAGAGGTTGATTAATATCAGCAGGGACCCTACCCGTGCCAAACTTTGGTATCCCATAATAATATTAAAATATTAAACATATGTAAATCAAATTAATATAAAAATAACATCCTTTCTATAAAGATATAATATTGAAATATTTTGCGCGTTTAAAAGGTGTAGAAAAAATGTTAAAAAAATTATTTGGAGCCCCCATACAATGCTTAGTGGCCTTATGCATTAATTCATTCTTTATGAAATGTTACATGACTACAGATATTTTGTGTTAGTCTCACTAGTGAAAAGATCAACTTCACGTAAAAGGGGTCATTTGTATTCCTATTCTGTTGATTTCCAAAAGACTATGACTGAATTAAAAGAGAATCTTTAGCTCAGAAACTAAAGAAGTTAGGTGTCTCACGTAAATGTTTAAATGGGTTTTAGAACATACGAGTATGAAGTGAAGTAAATGTTTGCGTGTAATGAAGCGACGGTGGCAAAACTTTTAGGAGAATATTGACTTTAGATCTAAAGACTCTAAAGTGCTTTCTCATCTTTCAACGTTATTTTTTATAACGTTTGTAGACGATTTAAAGACTGGAATATTATGTGTGATGACGTTAGTAGTTCTGATAGTTCCTCAAATACTAAATAGAAATAATAACATCTACATTAGCGCATCTACACAAATGTAACATCTACAGTAGTTAGTTTAGAATATTGAAGTGTATTCATCGTCTGGGGTAATATTTTCTCTCTTCATGGACTTTTGGCTTAGTCGTTCCAAATAATATATTTTCTGCGGCATTGATGCTGAGAAACCATCTTGGGAGCATGTTATGATTGATGAGTACGATAAGAAACGCAGAGTTTAGGCTTCGCAATGGCTAAAAGAACTTCGGACCATTGACTTATCCTTGTAATATTGTGATGTGTTTTACATCTTTTTAAAAATAAATGGCCTCTTAAATATCCTCATGGGAGCAGCATTGCCCATGTCTCTAAATGCACGAGTAATTCGCGTGTACAAATTATCTCAATAATTTTGTGATTTTCTGCAGATTAATGCTACTCCAGCTTTCTGCCTCTATTACACACGTACTTTACACACGTACTTTAACTTTGGTTTAACCATTCTCTTTTCATTGAGATGGCACTTACCAAGCTATTTACCCTCGTACCTCTAGCCTTTATTCTCGATGGAAGGAACTAAAACACTTCATACAGAAAGATCTTTCATCTTCACGGGTCGCCATTCACAATTTCTCCAAGTCGTCCAACACCGTTCAACCGTTCAGCCGTTACCGCGCGCACGCCCGGATTCCCGCCACGAAAGATTTACTCGGCTTTATCCCCGGCCGCCTTCCGCAAGTGTGAAAGCGACGCGAGCTAAGAAGGGCCATTCTCTTTCACACTTCGGCGCGCAGCCGGAGGCGGAGGCGGAGGCGGAGGCGCGGGCAGCGGAGCGTGGAAGAGCTCGTCCGCGGCGGCCTTGCCCTTGACCCTCGCGTCGCCAAGGCCACCGGCGGTGTCGCCCCGCGCCGCGTCCTCAGCCGAGGGCGGTGTCACCGTAGCCCACAACGCGCGCCCGTCGCGCGGCTGACCGCCTCTTACCCCCTCCCTCCGCCCGCCCTCGCCGAGCGTTGACCCGTTCGCGATTCCAGCGCCGATGTGATATAACTTGGAAAGTTTCCAATAGCGGCGCTGGCGCCACTGTCGCCGCCGCCGCCGCCGCCGCAGTTACTGCAACCTTGCGGTGATGTAAAGCCGCATGTGGTCGCGTATTAATCACACAGTAATGTCGAAGGGCGCCGAGGTGACAGTCGTTTTGTCAGATGGACCGATCATGATCGAGAGGGAGGTCTTGAAGTATCTGCCCTCGGGCTTTGTTTGGGCCATCGGACGTTATTCACATATTAATATTAAGATAGTCTTTGTATCTGAATTAAAATGTTGCGTTTCGTTTTCTTCTGAAATGTCAAACCGGTATATTTGCGTCTTCTACTGTCATAGAAATGTCGCGCTCATTTTCAAATCCGTTGTGACAGCAGAAAACACTGAATACTGTGCTGTTTGACACTTCCTCACAATATGCACTTGATTTGCTACAAAATGCAAACATAATACTAATAAGTAATAAGTATTGTTTTAGATAATATATTTGAATTCAGTTACTCAGGGTTTTATTATTCAAGCATTCCATGAATGACTCTTTTACACATGTTTTCAGGAATATTTTTCAAAACGTAAATGCTATGTTTGCCTTGATATGTCGTAATGGTTTTGAATATATTTAACTCTTGTAGTTAGTAAAAAGATCTGTTTAAAATGTGTGAAATTAACATAAAATTTGTAGCAGTTTTAACTTTAAACACCTTATACAAACATTTCTTTTTCGCTCTAAACATTCACAACTTCTATATTTCTTGAACTTCTAACATGAACTTCTATACTTTAGACGCCACATTGTTTCTAAATTAAAATTTAAAAATTGTTTTTGAAACAAAGTTTTTTACTAAATTTTCAAGAAATTTTCCCCTTTGAAAGAATTGTTTTCCATTCATCGAACTCTTCGATTCCCTGCATTGAGTCTTCTTATCATGCTTGTTACGAAGTGAAAAGAGTCATCTCAATAATTGTATAGTCTCTTTAAGCGGCGGCGTTTTGAAAGAAGAAAGATGTTAAAAACTATTTTTACAGTAACAATTACTAAGATTGTGCTGAAGATAGCTGGTGTGTGAAGGATTACATTTTGTC
This sequence comes from Gryllus bimaculatus, assembly GCA_017312745.1. NCBI lineage: Eukaryota > Metazoa > Arthropoda > Insecta > Orthoptera > Gryllidae > Gryllus > Gryllus bimaculatus. The sequence goes on from BOPP01000080.1 coordinate 5,230,240, forward strand.
TTTGGCTGCGAAATAAACGGCTTAGCTAGAAAAAAACTGTTCAGCTGCAAATGGCATTTTGTTTTTTAAATTCTCATTTTTTTGGGCACCGATGATATATCAAAGCTTTTTTTCTCTTTCATAGGATCTCCTACAGAAATTATTTAATTAAACCAATATTTATTTATTTATTTATTTATTTATTTATTTATTTATTTATTTATTTATTTATTTATTTAT
>BOPP01000080.1:5234005-5280620 GCA_017312745.1 Gryllus bimaculatus
GCCGAGCCACGAGGGCCCCTACCCGCCAACTCTCTTCGACGCGGTGCGATTCTCTCCCGATTCCTTTCGATTCTTTCCGACTACGTTCGAATTCCTCCGATTCCATACGACACCCTCCAGCTCAAATCAACCCCCTTCGATTTTCGCCGACTCCCACACTCACCCTCTGACTCCTGTCAGCTCCCTCCAGCACGGTTGGCGCCCTCTCCCCCCTACGAATCCTAACTTGCTCGGACCAACTCTTTGGAACCGACTCGCTGGGAATTTTTCGGACTCCCTTCGACTCTCTTCGACTCAGCCTCCTTATCCCTCTAAGCTGACTTCCACCGTCTCTCATCAACACCCCTTGACTCGTTCCAGCGCCCTGCATCTTCCTCCGGCACCCTTGATAACCTCTGCCCACTTTGACTCCTAACTTGTGCGAACTTCAACTCTTTCGTACCGACCCACTGACTCTCTGGGACTCTCTATCATCGACAGAATTTACACCTCCCCCTAATCGTCAGTGTGCGCCCCATCTCACCTCCCCAGCATCCCCAGCGTCCTTCGGCGTCCTTCATAGTCCCCTCTTCCCACTCGCCGACCTCCGCCCCCCGCCGTCCGCCCCGGCCTCGTTCGGGCCGCGGGGCCACGCCCTGCGGCAGCGCTGGGCGCAGGTGCGGTGATCGAAAGGGATCGGAACGGCCGTTAGCCGCGGCGGTCGCCGTGCGCGCTTCTAATGAACCGCCGCCGACACCCTGCGGTCGCCGCGGGGCGATGCGTCACTAGGAAGCTGGCGGCCCAGCCTTCGGCAAAGGCAACGCCGCGCAGATTGCGGTTACGCGCCTGTTGCCGATACTGCTACTATAATCACGTCTCACTCAACGTTACTTCTGTCGGTGGATGTAGATACGTGTGTAGACTTTCGAACGTGAACTCAGCAACACTGTAGTTCGTTAACAACCACGTTGCCTCACATTTTAATCACGATGTCTTAATCTGAACTCGGTTCTTTTAATCGACTGAAAATTTTTAAATGACTTCATGAAATTCTGCATGAATATGTATGAGTTTTTCGCTCTTATAGTTAAAATCCATTAATATGCCTTTGAATACACATGACGTTACTTAAATGATCATAATAATTATGAATGTGGATGCATTGTATAAGGAATTTTACGCCTGATAGACAAGTCAATTCCTTGTGTGATCTCAAATATTAGTATTGTATAATTTCTCAAATATAAATTCTGATAGTAACCCATTAATAATTTATTTAAATAATCATCCAAAACATGGTCAAATACTTTCATCTATTTGCTGTGAAATGGCGCGTCAAGAATATTGAATGAAACATTATATAAAAAATTAGAACTTAAAAAAAATATTTGTCTCTTTTGTTATTACGAAAAACTTAAGAGATAATTATTTTCATATAACCATTTCAAATGTTTAAACGAATATGCTTGTTATTTTGGAAAAACTATAAAATGTCTTCAATTCCCGCGTGAGAATTTCTATTCCTAGTATGGGAACAAGTAATATTGAGTTCACTGAGGAATTTCATTTCGAAACAAAACTAAGCATTGTTTTCATCAGTGGCGCAACCAAGGATTCAGTGGAGGGTAGGAGACTTCAGTCTCCAACTCCAGAAGAAAATAAATTCACAAATATATTTGTTTGCTATTTTTTTTGTATTTTTTTACTAATTTTGTAGAGCGTAAGTTATTCATATCTCAATTGAATGCGATAAAAATAATTACAATTCAATACAAAAAATAAATTAAAAAATCAAATTCAACAAATGAGAACATCAAGTCGGGTAGACACCGCCCCTATAGTCTCCCCAATGAAAAAAAAGGCCATGCTGCGCCACTGTTTACAACCGAATATGAAGGTAGTGTGTACATGCCCTTCTACGCAGGGCGCGCCTCATCTCGGCCACGTCCTCAAACCGCAGTCGCTCCCGCGCACGCTCCGCCTGCATGTCCTCAGGAGGAGGCCGTTACCTTCCAGGCGGCCATGATGCTACTCCAGGGGGCGAGGAAGACGATTTGCAGAAACGGGCACTCCTTCGGGGACAGTCGTACGACAACTGACCGTGGGCAAGGCCGAGCGTTTATATACCTCGCCGCTCTCCGAGGGGTGGTGCGGCTGTTGCTGCTGCTGCCGCTGGACCGTGACGTAAGGGGCAGGTCGAGAGACCGGCATCCGTGATGTAACTACCCCAGACGCGCGGACGTCTCCCTTCCGGGCCCCTCTCACGCACGCACGCACGCACGCACGCACGCGCGCGCGCACGTAAGTGGCGGGCAGCAACAGCGACTGGCGTACGTGATGGACACGCCGCATCGCGACCCCACCCTTCCCCGGGCATTGTCTCGGTACATCGCCTCAAACAGCATCCTCCCTCCAGACAATTTCAACACCGAGGGCGTCGAAATACTGGAGTATTTCAAAATTTTACAACCACACTTTCGGTGAGAGTTTTGCCGCAATATTACAGGCGCGTGTGGTGCGTTTTTTGGGTGCGAGCTGGGTGAATTTTAACGCAGGTTACCCATGTATGCAACGCTCCTTGTAAATGTCACCTACCACATCATCACCCGCTCCAAGCAGACGGCAAACGAGTTGCACGCGTGGAAGGCGCCAGACCGCTTTGGAGCCGTCCTTCGCGAGCATTCTATCCAGGTTGGAGCAACGCAAACACGTTTTGGGTTCGAATTCCACGAACGGATCTGTGGAACTTGATCGGTGAGTCGGGTGACGGAGGCAAGTCAAGGATTAATCCAGTGACAGCTCACGTATTCGCGGTCAATGGAGGTGAGGTTTAGTCGGTGGACCAGAGATAGTGAGATACATCCTTATCTCGGATGAGTGTACGTTTACAAATATAGGTTGTTTTCTTAACATCGTCGCCTAGCAGTCTTGTTTGAATTTTTTTGGGAAGGCGCGTCTGATAAATCTGATGATCAATTGATTACAGCTAAGTCGGTTGCTATGCAGAACAGTGAAAAATTCACGGAACCTTCATTCGTACTTGTATTACGAAAGCATACGAGAGGCGCATCTTTGCACGTATACACATCAATTTACAATGAAAAATGTATGGAGAAAGGAAAACTGCGAGGTCTCAATTCGTTTTGTTAGATATCATACATTAAAAAAAAATTAATTGAAATATTTTTTAAAATTAAATTATTGCTTTGCCGCTAGCAATTTACTATGAGTTTCCAATGTTGGCAAGGTTGTAGTTATCGAATACTTCACGTACATATTCCCTCTTAATCCCACCCTCTCCACTTTCCTACGCTCCGGTTTGTCTCCTGGCTTGTACTTTACGACCGGCGCACAACGTTATGCAACTGCCGCGAGCAAACTTTTCCTGAACCAAACAATCCGCGAGCACAAACGCAACCCCAAACGCGTGGGTGACAACTCGCAGTGGACGCAGCAACGGGTCTCCGCCCTACGCCGCAGCCTCCGCCCAAATGTCAGACCGGAGCCCCCGCGAAAGGTTAATTAGAGCAGCGGCCGCGCGGGGCGCGCGCGTCGGCGACGGGACGCGGGCCATGCCCTGCATTAAATCTCCCCCTCTTGAAAGCCCGACGCGACGGAGGCGGGGGCGGGGGCGGGGGCGGAGCGGCGGCGGTGGGTTGAGGGTGCGCGACGGGAATTTACGAGCCTCGGGCAGAGCGTGTAGTTTATGCCCATCGCGGTATTTACACGGCCTTGTTCTTTAGCCTACGTGCAATTACGGCGCTCTGGTGCACCTGTGCTGAAGACACGTTCGTACGTAGGTGGCGTCATACGTTTTCTTGTCACTCAACTGGAGAGCTGAAGTGAATTCCGCTGTCAGACGTTATACATTTCGAAATGATTAGAAACATTACTGTGTTATTATTTTTTATAAATGCTTTCAGTGAATAGATAGAAACAGTACGGTTGGGAGAGTAAGTGTCTCACAATTTCATACTTTGTAATCTGAGTTCATGTTTCGTGTCTATTTAAATACACAAAGTTGGCGTCAAAATTATTGTAAATTTATTTTCATCATGGGTGCTGAGTGGTTTTTGTTTCTGTTTCGTCAAATATTGATATAAAGAGACGTACGTTTCAATTCTCACACGTGATGAGTTTCACGTGTGTACGCGTGAAATGGGGGATTTCTTGCTATGCTGACGTATAAACGGTTCTATGTAATACATTATATTTACTATTACTTCATTGTTCTTTTTCATTGTATTTATTATGAAATATTTAATGTCACTTCATTTTCATTTGTATAGTGTAATTAATTGGCTACCACCTGGCAAAGACGCCAATTGTGGCCAAAATAAATATATTATTATTATGATTTTTTTTTGAAAATCGTTTTGAAAGTCATTTATTTGTATTATTAATCTGATAATCTGGTATTCCTAAACTTGGAAATAATTTTATCAGAGATATATAACTGACTATCGAGAGAAAAAAGCGCCGAGCTTCAAAACCAGTTGCATTCATGTTGCAAAAAATTACTCCTAAATATAATGTGGCCAATAAACGCAAATAAAAATCAGAGAGAAAGCTAACGTGATTTTACAAAAAAACCTGTTTAATGTCAATTGAAATACATTGATCACCGCAACGCTGACCAACGCAGCAAGGTCGCAAGAGGCAACGGTGTCACGCGGCGTGACAGAATCAGGCCGACCAACGTCGCTGGACCGGCCGGATCCGGCCCACCCACCCACCCTCCGAACGCCGCGACGCGCGACCGGCGCTAATACCAACGGCCGGCCTTGAAACGCGTGCGCCTTTCCCGGCCCGACAGGTGCCCGCGGTCGTCACCGCTAAGGCGGCATCTTCCGTTATGCCCACTCATGAAGAGCTTGACTTGGGAGTGCAGATCGTTTGAATAGAGCACCTGCGGGGTAACGGTGCGATGACTTGCTTTCTGCTGCACATCGTTTAAATAGGGACACTCGCGGTGTAAGGACCCGATTGCTTGTTATCCGCCTCGGGTTGAAACGCATATCGATCCACGTGAAATTTGTGGTGAACAATGTGGGTTTACGGCAGGTTTTCTCAGGGTTCTCCCGTTTAGCCTGACTTTCATTACGTCATTGTTCCATCATGATTTGTGATATATATTCTTAATTACTCTCCACCAAGTCATCCACCCATACGAGATACTACCGTATTGGCTTAGGAAGTGTTTAATAATACTGTTTAGGAAATGCGTCATCAACTTATGTACAAATAGTCGAGGGAACTCCAAAGGAGGGCGATGCTGTAAGAAGGTCCATGGAAATACCTCTAGAAACGTGTCATTACGACGCATATTATGAATTTGTGGAACTAAAATTGATTTGCTAACCATTTCATATAGTCCAATGTAGTTATCTTAACATTCTTCAATTAATATCGTACATTACTCTAAAGTTATATTAAGTAATATTTCATACCTTCAGTTTGTTTCCGATTTATTTCACTTCTGAGTCACTATACGTTCATAAATAATTATACGAATATCGTGTATATACGATGTTTTAGCCTTCCTTACCTTCCATGCTACAATCATAATTGAGAACATTATTACGAGATGTATACACACAAAACCTTCCGTAGCGTGTAGTTAGGAGCTGTCATGTTAGACCATCATCAATTGATTTTGTTCCCAAAACTCAAAGCAAAGAATACGATAAAGTAGAAGAAGAAATCGTGGATTCACTTGCACGCATATGTTCTGCATGCCCTTTCGTTCCCGCCTCGGGCGCCGGATGTTTTCAACATGCAGAACACCGTGAATCATTTATTACGTCACTAACAGTGTTTAATATCTCCAAATCACCTTTCCGTGATTTCTTCACTATCCATATGTCAAGTTAAAGTGACTAGTAGTGAGGTCATAGAAACATAAAAATTGTTTTTATAACACCGTCATATGATTATATGAAATCTAGCTACTAGTCCTGATTCCTTGGACTAAATTAGGTTCTTCAGAGGAAATGCTCGAGGCGAAGAAGAGAAGTAGTGGCGGCAAAGGTGAAGGTAAGGCTCTCGGGTAGTTTTGCTGTTGCCCAGGGTACTCCTTGAGGGTCCAGTAGAACAGGGGCAGGACGTTTTTATGATGCAGTCCGGGCTGCTCACCTCGTGCAGGAGTCAAGATAAGGAGGTCCGGGTCCTGGCACTCACCGAGTTTTATTGAATCTTTTAAATGCAAAACCGACTGCCGCGGTGTTTAATTATGGAAAATTCAATGGAACTCGTTTGCAGTTTTGCCTTGAAAGTTTTCGTTAGTCTTTCCTTCCAACCTCTTTTTATTTTACTTTATTCCTAATATTACGAATGATTGCACAGTATTGATATTTCATTAAATATACGTTGCAACGCTTTCCATTTCATGATAAATAAATATGGATACACAACTCAGGGACCAGGAAGTGATTGAAATTTCACCTTACTTTACCGCATGGGGAAATACATACAACTGAATCATACAATACTAAGAAAAAACAATAAAATAGATAAAGGAAAAATCTAAACAAATTATCGTATCTTCCCCACGAAATGATTTTAGATCAAACCTAAGGAAGAAATACAAGAAGTGATAATGTGTAAATTGTGGTGGCTAAATAAATAGTTGCTGCCTGTCAACTTGTTTCTCTAACCTCAATGAGATCATAATTATTCACTTTCGTGAGTACAACTGAATTTGTCATTTGAAAAACCGTGTAGGTCCTCGAAATTACGTTTCGAGAAGAACACAAAAACTACCTATTATAAACAGTTATTACGTTAGTTTTCCAGAATTTGTACATGAAAATGACAATTTATTATTTATTATTACAGAATCAGTTTAACTATGTGTTCATAATTTGTCTTCTCGGAAAATTGTTTGCTCCTCGAGTCTCATGGTGTATTAACAAGAACAAACCAATAACTTAATTTTCCTTATAAGCTGTTCTTTTATTCTTTCTCACAGTTTGAACAAAGTATTACACAACTGAAAAAATGCACTAACCAGTTCTTACAGACTCTGGCATTGAACGTACCAATGAATCGTAGTAGCTGATAATGTACTTCTCCCGTTCAAAAATCCTCAACACCCAATGGCCTTGTATGTACATCCATACAGAATATGTACTGGTAAAAATGTAATTTCAAAATATTGTAAAAAGTACTTACAGGTATTGATGATGCAAAAAGTAGAATTTAATACAGTGACATTTTGTACGCTTTTTTTAATGTACACAAAAATGCACAGCGGGTCGGCAGGGAGGTGGGCCGGCAGGGAGGCGGGTCGGCAGGGAGGCGAGGGGCGGGAAGGGGAGGCGGGGCGGCAGAGGAGGCGGGAGGCGGGGAGATGGGGCGGGCAAGGAGCGCGGGTCGGCAGTGTAGCCCGAAGCGGAAAGGAGGCGGGGGCGGCAGGGAGGGTAGCAGGGGCGGTGCGCAGAGGGAGGCGGGCGGCAGGGAGGCGGGGGCGGCAGGGGGGAGCGGGAGGCGGGGAGATGGGGCGGCAGGGAGGCGGGGCAACAGGGAGGTATGCCGGCAGTGAGGCAGATCGGCAAAGAGGCGGATCGGCAGAGAGGGGGGTCGGCAGGACGGCGGGGCGGCAGAGTGGTGCCCGGCACGACGGCGGAAGGGAGGTGAGGGGGCTTCTGGGCGGCGTTTGGGCGTCGGCTGGGCGGTGGCAGTGATAGCGGCGGCGGCAAAGTCGTGGGAGGTTCCTAGCGAAGGGACCCTGTCGCGCGGTGGCACGTGCCGTCTGGGGGCTGCGATAGGCATCGACGAGCCTTCGTGAACCAGCACCGTGGGCGCCTGCGGCGCGGCGCCCCCTGGCGGGCGTTGGTTAGAGAAAGTGTCGCCCCCGCCGCCCCCTCACCACACCCGCAATAAATGGATGTAACGGCCAAGGCTCGAAAGAAATTTATTTTATGTTCTCTCAGAACTGTTTAAGATGATCGTGGATTGTAATTTTTTTTAAAATATAGAATGTTGCTTTCGGAACAGTCTCCTAATTGTTGTTTGTAAACTGTATGTACTGGACCTAGCGGGGGGTAGAACTGTCCCTATACAACTACCTGACAATTAATCTTACCCGGCATTTGGCTTCATACCATAGCCGTGAATTACAGTACGCAGAATCTTTCGTTCCAAAATTTTGAAATGTTGGTATTGAAATGTTGTGTCCAAGATCTTTCCGAAAACTCAGGTGGCATAAACCAGGATAGACCAAATGAAAAACTTCACGAGTTCCTGTTAAAATTCTTCATATCATCTATAACATCAAAAATACATTTAAATATTATGTAAATAAATCGATTTGTTACTTGAAATATTGTATTTATTGTTATTGTTAATGCCAGGCCTGGAAAATTTATTATTCATTCATGACACGGGCTGTATTGTTGGTAATTTTCAATTCTGGGAATGGAATAACGGTCTCATTCTATGTAGTTCTTGTATCATTTTCTGACGACAAATATTGCGACTGATTAGCAAGGGAATTGTCGGAGAATTTCATTGTGGTAGGTATTTAGACAAATGCTATTTACGTGCTACATTCGTGACATGACACACCAACAATTTTCCACTTTTTCGTGAATAACCGTCCCCCAGCCGACTTTGAATCAGCAAACGTATGTTAGGAAGCCAGTGTCGTACCCTTCTACTAAGGTCAGTTTGTTTGCAAATGTCTGTAATTTAAAAACAAACTTGAAATGGAGCACGATTGGGTTTCCCGCGGTAATAACTCACACGCGAGGGCCTAATGAGGGATAAGAGTAAAAATATGAAGATCATTTGTCGACGAATGGAGATGCCGACGCATCTATTACACGTAAGCGAATATTTTCTATTATCAGTTCTTGCCAATATCGCTTGTTGCTATCTGTATTCATAATTTAACTTCATATACATGGAATTTTAAATAGAACTAAATGCTTGGTTAGGGTCTCCAGGGCTTAATAAAACGTGCGTATATTGCACTTCTTTACCACAATAGAACATCACGCTCGATTGTTGACTGTTTTTTGTCCTTAAGTAAATAAATACGAACATAAAATTTCATTTTACTTTTTCGTGACACTTTCTCTGATTTAGTGTTCGTTGATGAGACAGGTTTGTGTTTGATTTTATTGTCTACATTATTTTTAAAACGTTGACTTTTGTAAGCAATCGACATTGAGTTGTATCATTGATGCCATCGACAAAGCGACACCGCACGAAAAACAATGTCAAGAAGGACGACGACTTTGGAATCAAAGCCGTTGCATTCCATTCATATGACCTCATTCCAGAACACTGGTCATGGAATATCACATATCGAAGGAACAACATATTTGATGTCAAACCCTTGGGGAATATCAAACTCGAATGCAGCGCTCTTGACCAGGCAGAGGCGCGGGGCCGCAGGTCGGGACACAGCCGCCAACCGCCAGATGGCCTTCGTGACTCCACTGTGCGCCCGTTGTCGCTCTTTTGTTTGCCTTCGCCTTCTTATCGCACGTTCGGTCGGACTCTTAATTGGAGATTGGGGGCGGGTGATAAACCAGCTGTCTCGAAGTCGCAGAAGTAAACAGTTGTCTTTGTGTGGACCACGGCAGTACGTACGGCAAACACTCCAGAGACGGTGTTATCGGGATTGTTCTGGATGATTATGAAAGGAAGGCGAAGATACTTTCGTGTCTAGGGCAGTCGTGATTATTGTTGCTTGAGATTTTCTATAGCTTTGTTTTTATTTCGTTGTATTGTAAGACTTAACGAGTCCTTTTCTCAAGAAGAATTACATACATTAAGTTGAATATTGTGATAAAAATGTTCACCTGAGTTAGTATCAGTTTATTGCAGGATGTGATTCATCTTAGTCAGTCTGCGAACAACAAAGATAAGAGACCCAACTTTGAGGCTGTTTAAGATCACTGCTGTCATTCCCAACAAACTAAGTTGAACGAAGAACAAATTGAATGTATTAAATTAACATTTTTTCTCTTACAGTGTATTTTTTCTTCATAAAAAGTCCAAAGGCATTTTTTATAGCGAAATATCTCAATTTTACTAAAAATACAAGTTTTTAACAATTCTTATAATAACGCTTTAAAAGAAAATTGACACATCTCAAAAATCATCTCGTTGCCTGAGAACGGTTTTATCCTGAACGGACTTTATTGTGCGGCCAAAGACTAAGCAATTCACTGCGATGTATACTATACCGGCTGTCTCCTTAAGTACCTTTATCATTTTTCCAGTTAAAAATACATCAATTTTGTAACATTCCCCCCGCTTAACTACGTCTGAAGGAGTGTTACTCTTCTTGTAAACCAACGGTAGAACTAGTACCATCTTCGTCTTTTCATAACGTACAAAACGGTACAAGCTAACGCCTCCTGGATCCAGGGCTGTTTAAACCGTCGTGGCCAACGCAACCAGATAGCATCGCGAGTTTGAACAAATTCTGCGCGGGTCGGGCCACAGCGATATTGTTGCTCACGTACGCGCCCGTAAGCGCCGCGCTTAGCGCGTGGCTGACCAGACCGCACGCCGCTCCGCCCCGCCCCGTCCCGCCCCGCCTCGCGCCGCGCCGACCGCTATTAAGATAAGGCCAGGGCGGCGGGCAGCAGCTGGCTAGAGGCACATGGGGGTTGTGCAGTTCTGGCCCCTGCGGGGGCAGCAACACCCACGTCCACGGACTTGCACCTCACGTTGGTTGCGGTGGAGCTAGGGGAACTAGAATGAATGGTATTGACAGAAGAGATGACAATATCGGTGCTAGAAGGTGGAAATGGTGGTAAGAGAAAGAAGAGTATATACGTCGTTTAAGATTGTTCTATACTCACGTTTTTATGACTGTGAAAGCCAGATTTGAAAACAATTTTGAAGATGACATTAAAATGAATATCAGTGTGAAGGTAAAAAAAGGAATCAGTAAAATACCTTCGTAATAAGTGACGTAAACCTAATTTTTATAGTTTCTGAAGGCGATAGTAACTAAAACGTTCCAATGTTCTAGTCTTAATGTTTTCTTACTTTTTTCTTGAATCAGAGCAATGTAATGAATATTGAGAATCGTATATTTGCCTAAATAGTTTGTTGTGTAGTAATGAGTGTACTTTGTATTTTAATTATCAACAATGATACACCGCGCTTCCAATGGTAGTATTTTTGGTTGATGATTTATTTTCAATGAATCGTTATGTTTAACGCAGAATGTCTATATTACTGTGTCAAAATTTTAATTATCAAACCTCTGCAACAACTTTATATAGAACAAAAACTCAACTCTTTGCCAATATAACGCACATTAGTCATGAATATGTAATATTGTTAATACTATTGTTTCATTAAGATAAGATAAATTTATTTGAACTGCAAATGGGCATAACCCGGTGGCAGCTTAAGTTGGACATCATTGCAGAAACGCAACAGTAAACAGTTGTGTGGAAAAGAATGATGGTTCAAGAAAAAATGGGGGAAAGAAGAAGAGGTTCGCCAAGCATCATATTGGAGAACTGCTTCAGTAAATAAATGGTAAAAATTTTTAATATTTGTAAATATATATTATATATTATGTATTATATATTATATATTATATATTATATATTATATATTATATATTATATATTATATATTATATATTATGCATTATACATTAATGTATATCGGCGGAGGATGTGGTGTCGGCGATGTGTGTGCGGGCGAGGCGGTGGCCGGCCGGGCGGGCGGGTGCGCTCTTGGCACGTGACATAAGCGGCGGCCCGCGTTACGCCCACTTGCGCCGCGCTGCGCAGTGCTCTGCTTCCGCGTGTCGCAAGCTGCGCCTGCGACTGCACGCGGCGCCCCCCAGCGGCGGAGGCGGCTGTTACTGCTGCTGCTGCTGCTGCTGCTGCTTTCTCGCGCCGCACACCGGCGGGCGTATCTCAGAGCATCAGCTGATGTCCCTGCAATGCCTCTGGCCGGGAGGTCCTTGGTTCGAGTGGCGACGGTGGCAGCTTGTCAGCTACATCGATTTCTGTCTGGCGGAGAATCTAGCGGCCGGCGGCTCTGATCGGTAGTTTTTTCCGTGATTTCTCCGATCAACGCCTGGCGATTGCAGGAGTAGTTCCCTAACAAACGGGCCACGGACCGCGGGCGATCTTTCCTTACTCTTCCTTGTCCTACACTCCATGCACTACACTACCACACCACACCAATATACTACCCACGTGACTGGAGACCGGTTGGGAGCTTAAAGCTTGTCCCGGCTGGGGAGGTACTCTGCATAAGGAAAACCCCGCTAGCCGATGACAAGTCGGCGCCGCATCTCGCCATCCAGCGGTGCAACACCACCGCCACTTCCCGAGGGAAAAGCTCCACTGCACTTACTTGAAAACGTAACGCTTATTTTGTAGCTAAACTAGTCGCCAGTGGCTAAAAATATTCATGGCCTTTTTACTGTCCTGGAAAACACTTACACAATAATGAAAATTGAACTCAACACCTCCCGTAGAAGCTTAAAAAAATAGAGTAAGCATTCATGTAGTATTTCCGTTATTGGCAGCCGGTGCTGTGTTACGCCAGTGTTCAGCATTTTCTTTCTCATTTTTGTTTACTAAAGCGTATTAACAATGCAAAAACATTAATTAGGCGCTCAAGAGTGCCACAAAAGAAATCGTGCAAACAATGATTTGTCATTGTTTATTTTTTTATTTGTCATTGTCAAATATTATCAATTAGTTTGCCAAATTATATTTATCAGTTGTTGAAGTTCCTCTTCTAGCAGGAATTATCTGGCGTATTCACGAAATATCACCTTTACACAGCACAATGCTACAAATTATAAAAGCAGAGATGGTATATGGTAAATTTTCAATATGTTATAATAAAGATAAAATTTCAAGGAAATAAGTATGCTTCTAGCATTGGACGTTACAATAGCAAATTTACTTAATAAACTGAATAAATTAGTATTTTTTCTAAAAGGAAGAAGAGGTATTTGTGATTTAACTTTTTTTCTAAATAGTTCTTAACGTTTTATTTAAGTCCCCTTCCTGTATTGTATGTTAAGAAAACAACCAAAGGTTCTACGGAATTCTGTCATTTCGTCGGAAAATTTGTTCTTGTTATTTAATATAAGAAAGATGATTTAACAGTTATTTCTTGTATGCAAACTATATAGTTCTTCAATATTTTAGATAAATATTGTTTCAATAAACTCCAATGAGATAAGTAACTTGACCAACGCACATTCTCAGGAATAATATTTCTCGTCTAGTACAAATATTATCATTGAGATTTGTTGATTGCATATGATTTACAACTGTTATCGATGATATTCTGTTCCTAGATTTTCTATCATGAGAAATTCCAATAATTTCCATTACCATTCAAAACGATACATTTGTGACCTAACATTTCTAGCTATATAGCTAGGTCGAATTCAGCCACTCTCTGGAGGAAAAGTCTAGCGGCTAGCTGCTCTGATAAGGAGTTTTCCATGGTTTTCTCCGATCAATACCAAACGAATGGCGAAGCAGACCTCTAACAAAACGGCCAAGAACCACGTGAGATCTTCACTTCCTCTTCCTTATACTATCCTCTCGCCTTTCGCACATATTACAAGCACTACAGTACCACACACGTAGGAAGAACTGTCACGAGCTTAGACCTTATGCCGTGGCTTCGGTGATATAACGACTAGCGAATTAGGCTGTTATACCCAAGTTCGCACGTTCGAACGCAAGCGAAGCTGTGGAATTTTAAAGGTGAAAGAATCCTTCGTACACTTCCTTGGCAGGGGAAGTGAAGCCAGCAGCCCCATGTTATAGATGCACTGCATATAAAAGATCCTTAAGCCTAAATGAGTATCTGAGCAAAATTCAAATCGCCTGTTTAGTCATCCGAGTGATACTTGAGTAGCATGGTCAGGCGAAAGAGCAGGCCTCATAGCCCGAGACTTACCGCAAAATAAGGTATTAATTGAATTGAATTTACACCAGCTGAGGCGGTGCCCCGCTGGAGGAGATACAAGGAAGGAGAAATTCGACTTGTAGGTCGCCGCCAGATCTCATCATTCAGTGAGGAAGAACACCGCCACCTCCGGGGATAAAGCATTCACTACAATGAGACTAAAAAATCTTCAAGTATGCTTTTAAAAATAAGCATTTATGAGCTAAAAATTCCCAAATATGCACGTTAATGTGCAATTAAAATTAACAATATTTCATTTTCCACATCACTCTTACTTGATAAAATTCAGGAGAAGCGTGCTTGGAATGAAAATATATGTATATATATATATATATATATATATATATATATATATATATATATATATATACACTTTTTCTTTGCTAACAGAATGTAATCTTCGTTACTTCGCGGGATAAATATATGAAGTAAATATTCAGCTAAGTGAAATACATTGTATGTCTTTTTGCATTTGTTCTGCCTGTTTTAAAGAATATGCCATCAAGAAATTCCAATATTTGCACTAGTATTTTATCATCTATAGAAAAGAAAAAAACGCAAACTGTGATAAGCTCGTTCTAATCAATCGACGCTCACAAATAAATAGTAGATTCTACAAAAGATGAAACGTTTTAGAGATAAGTCTTTTACCGAAAGGTGTAAAATATGCGCCTATAATTACACGAACATGGACTAACATGGAAAAATCGAGCAAATATGCACAAAAATGCGCCAACATATTAATCTACATAGCATCCTAATCAAATGTCGCTGAAACGGACCAAAATATGCAAAATCGTAGAAATCCGCTCCTTACTAATGAGTATTGATGTTGACGTGCTCGGAAACATGAACATTGCAGTTGATGTGACAATCAATTACAGACAATCTAGAATAATATTTGGTGATCAAGTAACTACTTACGTTTTTATAACCTTTTGTGACCTACTTTACTGAAATTTACCTTTGAAGCAAACGTCTTTACAATACTTATAACATCAATGATTTTTGTGAAGATTTGACATAATTCGGTCGAACACTTTCTGACAAACTCATATTTACTTCATAATAAAAATATGTAATTTTTCATTGTTCTTATTTGCTTCATTGTTTTATCGACATAATTTTCGGAATATTGATATGTTTTGGACAACCATTTCATTTATACATTACTCAATCTTGTTACCTCATACTACATGTGTTTAATTGAAGATCCTCTTAACCAAATTATGATGTTATAATTACAAATTCTACTAGTCATCTGATTGAGTGGAACTTTGGTTAAGTGACGGAGTAACACATAAGTAAAATTTGAACTCAATCCAGATGTTTCTTTCGTTCACTATTCTGATCTGCGACAGGTTAGGCTTCCCGTCATTCGCCAGTGCTCGAAGGGTTGCCTATCCAGAGTGCACGTTAGCCAAATGAATCGGTGATTTGTTGCATAGTTCTGAGAAGAAAGAAAACTTAATAACATGCACAGTTAGCATCTAGGAATTTATGTTGCCCACAAAAATCGAAGAACTTAGTCGTTATGAATTGCTTGAGCCTTTTCTGTGAACTCTTCTTCTTCTTCTTCTTCTTCTTCTTCTTCTTCTTCTTCTTCTTCTTCTTCTTCTTCTTCTTCTCATTATTATTATTATTATTATTATTATTATTATTATTATTATTATTATTATTATTATTATTATTATTATTATTACTATTATTATTTTTTTATTATTATTATTACTATTACTATTATTATTATTCCGTATATATGCCAACGTGGACCCCGTGTGCATCCTGCTTCAGCAGGTTGAAGTACCTTTCTTGGGAAAGGGAAGGTCAGCATTTCAGCTGAATACCAATTTTTATCCTCCAAAGTTGTTAGCCTTGGGGTTATGAACGATGAGATGACGATGATGATGGTGAGAGATGAAAGGACGGCACACACATGTACGATATACACAAATACACCTATGCCCGAAGCGGGACTCGAACACGCGGTCTTCTGGTCCAAAACACGGCACAACAAATGCGGCACTACTGCCCTAACGATCACAGCCTTCAGATCATCACTTATTTTCTTTATACAAAATTATGAATGTTTTAAAATTTTGATTTCTTTGCTTTTCGGCTCATGACAGAATATAATCATATAATAAATACATAATAATGTGAATTAACATATTGTGCAACATGAACATGAAAAATACTCTTACTAAATTAATAATATCATCATCTCTTCATCATGATTTCCACTTGAGCGTGTGGTTACCTCAAACATGTCTGGTGGAAATTGACATATTCATATGGAGTGTATTTTAACATCGATTTTTTCGTTGATTTGAAGAACAGATAAGGCACACATTTTCTTGAAAGTCAAATCAGGACGTGCCTTTCCTTTTTCCAACATAATGAAAAGTTGATAAGCCCATCGTATATGTACTCACATGCGACAAGATAACCAAACTTTTCTCTATCATACGTTATCTGCTTTACCTGGAAATAGTCGCACCTGGCTCACAACGAGGACTGTCAGGACGAGCAAGGTGCTTGGTTGTATTCTTAAAATAGTTCGAGCACCAGGTTTTAAAGTCTATGATGACCTCAGTGTCTATTACGGTTGTCATGGAGCATTTACTCGTTTTTTACCTGATAATATTAGTTCATCCGATTGAGGATCCAAAAATAATCCCGGACTTCTTTCTCATTTACCGATTTTAGAATTTTCAGTTAACAATACAACTCGCACTTCAAGCTGGACAGGTTTAACTTTTACTCTGATCTTTAGCTTCAAGAATAACAAATAAAATGTATATCACAACTACTATTACAAAATAAGTGGACCTATTACCCTTTTAAAATCACCTATTCAATTGATTAACGTCACTTTCTTATCAACTGACTTTAAAAATAAATGTTGCATACCTTAATTGTTAAAAATGTATGCTTTAATGTTAATTTCATCATTTTTTATTTCCCAAGCGATCTTTAGATTTAAACGACTTTTAAGTCTATCAGTAAGTAAACTGTTATAAATTAGTTAATGAAAACATAACTATTCAACAATTTCGATCGACTTAAATGTTTTTCAAAACTTTCCAAATCATTTAATTCAATGCCGAAGCGTCCGTTTTCAAGTCATTAACTCTCTCACGATGCATGAATATTTCGTAGCAAACGTAAAATGAGGTGGTTCGTGTCGATTCGCGTTATTTCATCATTAGCATAGCCAACAAATTGGACGTGAAAAGCTTCCGCTCGTGTTCACGACCAGTAGAGCACGATTTGGCCCGACATGGCTTCATTAACGTCCCTGCAACCGCTCCGAATCGACTGCAAGTGGAAGTCTCCGTTTCCCCGACTCCTGTTCTTGTGCCCTTTGCGTGACCGGTTAGCAACGTATCCACCACGAGTGAACTCGCATCGTTATACGAATGCAAAGTAGCGTAATACGTTTTCAGGTGATTACATTTGCAGCATTTAATAATAGTTTGTGAACGTATTTTCCAAGGTATCATAAGCTTGCGCTTAACGTATATGAATTTGGCACGCAAATTGTTAGTAAAGCGAAGCATATTAATTTGCAGTCTTTGATGTAGTGAAAAACGGACTAACGCTGACACAGAGTTGTATTCATGTTTTAGGCTTAGTAAGTCAAATTTATAGTTTTCATCATTTCTACATAGGTTGACATTCCAATGATATAAATTCTTATTCCATGTGAATTTGAAACAAAATTAACCCTGCGGCACACACGATCGATCACTCAGACGACCGAGTTGTTCTTTCGGTCATAGAACGTCATAGACATTTTTGAGATACCATATTTCTCAGAACCTCTATATTATTGTTTTAGATGTCTTAGCTTCCAGTTCGTGCCAACAGGCTTTATGTTGTGGTCACGAGAAGAATGTCAGTCAAACCATGTGCAGCACAGCATACCGCAGGCCGGAACATATAGTACAATTTAGCACTGCTATAATTGTTTTCGTGTACATCTTGTTCTTATTATTGATAAATGTTTTAGGGCAATAAAGGTTTTGATGTTAGTAAATGTGTTTTTTGTTAGAACACACAATGGTTAGTTTGTGAGGCAAAATAAACTAAGATTCAAATGATGCATCTGAGAGATCACCGCGTGTGCTTGAATAAATTTTAGTATCACGTTAGTTGCAAGGTTAATTACACCCAAATTATTTATCAATATACAATTATATAAAGGACTTGGCTTTACATATTCCTATGACATGTCGAATTAAATCTCAGGAATGGCTTCATTCTCACGACTCTTGCCACAAATATTTTCATAGTAAAACCCCATTTGTTACGCCGGCATCACAATACTCGCACGAAAAGTAATACGACAGCAGTTGTTTTCAGCCTTTGATGGACTATATAAATAAATTAAGAAAATGAATTTATTACCAAAGGTTAGGTATAAGCATGTTTTTTTCACATAACCTCTGTATTGACCGTAATTAACAGTTTGTCTTTTCTGTGGACGAGATTATCGTCCCTTCTTCGCCGAACATTGTCGCCAGTCAACTGTGACGGGCCTGCAATTTGCTTTTAAAGGTCCTTATTGGTACGGAAGCTTTGAAATATTTTCCAAAATTTTTCAATTATTGTTAGAGAGTAAATTAGTTGGTGCTAACTCAGCGCTATAGGCCGGGTAAACAATCATGTCCCATCTGTCCCACAAGCTGCCCCGTTCGGCACTGCGAGGGCGGGCGTCATCATGAACTACTACTACATGAAGTCAGCATTCCTCTTCTTTTGTTTGAAAGTTTACACCGTATACTCAGCCCATTCTTTGGTGAATTTGTGTTTCACTATTCCCTTCTTGAGAAAGCGTCGCACTGTGCTGGAGCGTCAATCGTGCCAGCCAACTTCACCTGGCTATAGCTCGGCTGAAATTGGCGTTACCGCGTAGGTAATAGTAGTGGTTATAATGAGAGAAGTCTCGTGCGTATCCCCAAATGCTTCTAAGTGTCTTGACCCATTAGAGATCGAAAATATCAACCTATTTAGATACTGCCAGTAACATTACATTAATTTTGACACAAAAATGTAGCACTATCTATAGGCAAACCCTTCATGTATCTTCAGAAAAATGGTACCAAGTTGATCGCTTTTCTTGAATTGTTTCCCTCTCTAAGCCCACGTTTTGTACGGTCAATTATATACATTATGTTCTTTTTTTCAAAATGCGCTGCATAATAAATTGCATTCATTAACATTATACATTATGTAAAAAATATGCATGAAATATAAGATGTAACGTTCGAATTCTGCACTAGGAACTTAATATACGGGGTAAAAGTCGTGACTTATCTTTTCTAGCCTTGAACAGGTATATCCCTTACATCATCAATCACCTCCGCATGTATATTGCATACGAAAGGCTTCCCTCACGCTTCAAAGCACGTTTCGTTGACGGAAAGATTATTGCGCACCACTGACTCATTTGTTAACCTCTCAGGGGAAAAGGCGTTTATCTCATAGATAAATGAGCGAATGAGTTCCACAGATTGACAATATACAACTACCACATCTATTAGATTTAGCTCATGTAATTAATTATAAACATTTAATGATAATATAAATACTTCGCCCTACGCGGGAATGTCAATTGAAACGGTTGTCGATTAGTTCTCATAGAATTAATTTAATAAAATAAATATTTACTACTTACTACTATTACTCCTTCGCCACACGCTTGCCAGCCACCTGCAACGCCAACGCGCTTGACGTTCTCATTATCAATTACTGTTTTCGTTATCTGAGTTATAAATAAAAATATTTATCTACGCCTTAGAACGAAACTGCAGTTTTCAGTAAAAATTTACGTTTGGGTGTAAATTCGCTAAATCAGGAATACGGGAAACAGGATGTCTATCATCGGTTTGGAAATTGGATACGTAATTTTCGCCTCTCTTGCTCAAAACTGAAATGAAACACCGAAAGTTTCAAAATTGACCATTTTCTCCGCCATCACCGCTGTAATTCCATATATTTCTGCATGAAAACGATTATTTTGCTTCCACTTGCTATCACATAACACATTAAAGGAAAATTCTACCACTACTAACATATTTATTCCCTTTCGTTGAAACCCGCTATTACAACACATTCGTACATAAAATACAAAGAAAAAATCATTTACACGTGCGCGCATTTCTTTTTTGTGGCCATTTTATTTTTGAAATTGAATATTTTAGCTACTGATATAAACATTCCTGTCATTGTCATATTGCTATGAGGGAAAAAATTAAAAGTTCACTTCCCTGACGTTGGACACCGCTTGTTTCACCAGAAAACCAGCGCGTGCTTCGCCTACTTCGGGAATCAGCGTCTTCCAATTTTAAAAAATAATTCCGTTTCATTCTGGTACTTCCTTTTATTCAAACGTACTCTCCTTCTACATGATACTAAAAAAGAACACATTACATTTGTTAACGTATGGCTTCCATCCGCGATTCGGTCCACACCAAGTCTCACGTAATTCTATGTCCTGATACTGTTCCTTTCCCCAAGTTCCAGAAACAATTGCCGACTCCCTCGTTCGTCAATTACTTTGAAATGTAATTGCATTTTCTCTTTCACTTTTACTAGTTCTCGATCCTGCTACCTTCCGTAATTAATTTAAATATTATTTTGGTTATTTCAACTGTGTTTAATTATGTTTGTCCCATTACGCTTATTTGACACTTTTACTTATATCAGGATTATCGCCCCGTGGTGTTCGATTGTTTTTCGCAAATCGTGGTTCTGTTCAATTTTCTTGGAAAAAACGTATTAGTATAAATTTTCGCCACCCTAAAGCGTCATTTCTTTATTTATTTATTTATTCCGGTCTGTCTCTTGTCCCACAGTTCCTCAGCTTCGACGTACTAAATAAATAAACACTGCTCTTTTTGAACTTTGTCATTTGTTTACGCACACATGTCGCTTTAGGTCCATTAAAATAAATCGAAATTACTGTTCTAGACGAGTCCGAATGGACACACTTCCCAAAAATTGTATAGTCTATACACAATAATTTTCTGTGATTGACTTATGTTTCCGGCCAGGTCAACTGTTATTCATATTATGTTATTGAATAACTATTATTTTCTATTCATCAAGTTGTATAATATATTATTGTATAACATATTATTCTATAATATATATTAAGTTGTATATACATTATAATATATAATACATTATATTTATATTCTATTATTTATATTTTATTATTATCATTTTTATGTAGTGCTGTTTTCTGGAGTATGTATAAGAAATACATTACACTAGTATAGCGCAGAGAGGTGAGGTAAGGTTGAGTGTTGTGAGTGCTAATGCAATGAAATAAAACAATACTTTGTAAAATATTTTATTGTTGGACAATGTAGATTTAATGTAAAGTTAGGATATATTGCAGTTCTACAGCTCTCAAACTTCTTTGAAAAATCATTAACAAATCTCAATATAACACTCGGACGACATTAAGATTTTATGTCATCTCACCAGTTTGCTAAACTTTCACAGCAAGATACAAGGCAAAATGCAGGTGCAGGAAAGTTCTTTAAAGCGGTACATGTATGTGAGAAATCATAGTATGAAGATTGCAAGAACGCCTAGAAAGAATATTACAAATAATTTCACAGGACAACTTGCAGAACATACTGGGAAACCATTGATTTTAACATTTTCTACGTTTAATCTAATCCATGACAGGGTATATTACCGTTGTATCGTTTAATATTTTACGCGCACGTAATCACTGCTCGCGGAGAACGCAGTTACTTCGATCGAATGCTGCCCCTCATTTCCCTTCCCAGTACTTCGCAAGCCCCGAGCGGGTGCCGATCGCCGGCCGCACTCCATTAACCTTGAAATGTCTCCGTGCGGAGCTCTCCGTTCCGGTCTGTACGCGCCGAAGGGGTCTTCGGGGTCCGGGATCGAGACCCGACACGGGTGGGGCAGGCCGACCCAGGGAGGGGAGAATGGGGAGGCGGTGAAAGTCGCCCACGGTTACGAAAGGGCGCGGGCTGGCTGGCGTTTGCTGGCTAGTGCGCTAGTATTCTTTTACCCTTTGCTTGCAGCTGAACTTGGGGTTCGCTTCAGATGGCTGCTGTCCCTGCATCTATTTACCATGGTTCTTGCTAGATTTATTGATTCGAGTGGTGTTATAGACTGGGGCTAAAGAACTTGCGGTTGATGTCAATTTGCTAATCCTTTCTTCTCAATGTAATATCCATTTGTAGGGAGCATACTCAATGTAGTATCTTCATATAAATCTAATATATAAAAATCTATGCTTATTTGTTTGTTCGTATTTTATGAGCTGCTGTACCATTCATCCGAATGGAATAAAACTGTGTCCTTATAGTGTGCACTTTTAACAAGAATGTAAGCATAGTATAATGGGAGTGTGCGTATGTCTGTTGCACATAGACGCGCGTTTATAGTTACTGAAGAGCCCCTCAACAAAACCTCTACACAACCCGCCGCACACTGAAGTATTAAGCGCGCCTTCGCTGCCTTCCGCTGCCCCTGCGATTGTGAAATGTCGGCCGAAATTATTACTTAATTATCTTGACCAAGTAAATCAAATTTCTCCAAGACTGTCAGAGCGACTGCATGCCCAAACTTGAGGGAGAGCGTTTCAACAATAGAATACTTAACAATCATGGATAATGCATGTATAGAACAACCCCCTATTCGTGATAAAGTATTTCATCTATTAACATTTTGCAGAGTGTAGCGTAAAACATGATTAACAATGACGTGACCAGTAGCGTGCGAAGTGTAATACATTGTAATACGAAGCGAAGCACTGCCGGATCCACTAGTAATGGATGTTAAAATATCATGATTTTGGAATGTCATTCGTAGCGAATGAAAATATTGATGGCTGAATTGGAGTGGGAGAAAATAGTCATTAAATTAAAAAATTATGAATCAATACAGGTTGAAAAACCTTATTGACAGGGAATATGAGATAGTATAAAGTCTCTCAAATCATCAGCTTGCTTCATTGTTCACATTGTCGCGTGGATAGTCGTGAAGTAAAATGTTTCGCAATTTTTGTTTTCAAACAATGAGAACCATTTATTTATACCACTCCTTCATTCACATTATATTCTGAAATAAATTTGAATGTTTCTATTTTTAACAGTGAATCAAAATACAAAATCATAGGGTGAATAACAACAGGGTAAAGGTGTTAATGGAAGGAATTGTGAAATTAGTAAGTTTCATTTACCACGATATCTACAGAATATGTTCTATTTTTAAACTCGTGTGATATCAAAAGTGTATAGATCTGTTGTCAATATTACGACTCGTGTTTGACAATGAGATTTTACGACTTTTAATTTTTCTTACCTTGACTGCCTTTTCATAAGCCTCTGGATTTAATCAAGTGGATACCCTGCACGTTTTGGTAAATATTTAAGATTCTGATTTCTGAAAAAAACCCTTATGCTCATACATTTTCAATAGGAAATGACTTTTAGACTTTTTTTTACCATTTTCGATTCATTTTTATGCTCAGAAACTTTTCGAATTAAATTAACTTTCGATTTTCACAAACTTTTCAAGAACAGTCTCAAGTTCAATGTTACTACTGAAAGACCTCGTCTCCTGTGTTAGAGGATTATGAAATTAAAGTTTGTTAGATTGGAAAGTGTTTGAAAGAATAACGATTTTCTTACCTTGAAACTAAAACTGTCTCGAGAATATCAATGAGAATTCGTAATATTTCACGGCATAATCCACGTGAGAAATGAGACAGGGTAGATGATATATTGTAGTAGTTGTGGTGATGAAATGTCATAACATGTAATCCTAAGGCAATAAGCTTTCCAGCGGCGTACAAACAGCGCGAGTGGAGATAGTTGCAAAGAAAATATCTCAGAATAAATGTTACAAACTCCTAGGGCTTAGATTAATGGTCGAAGATGATCACATTTTCCAATGAACAACTGCTCGGAAATCTCGTACAATGAAGTAACATATATGTTATTTAGAACTTAACGCTCGTCGCTTTCAGGCAACTCACCTTTTACTGGTGTTTGGCACGAAATCTATTTGAATGAGTCTGAACGTATACTCGACCTGTATACAGTTTAAAAGTAAGGAACTCCCACTTCTGATAGTTACATAAATATTTTACACATTCATACAATGGGAGAAGCGGTTTCCTTACTTATTTAATCCATCCATTCATGGCACCTTTGCTTCCCCGCATGTAAACCTTTGTTTTGCATGAAACACAATCACATTTGCAGTCATGTAAAATTGTCTATAATGTTATTTTGCATTCACAAAGAAATAATATTTAAAAAATTTTAATGTATAATTTCTTGAACTAAAACACGTAACACACTTTTAAAATAATTCATTCAGTAAATTAGTAAGTACTCCTTAACATTTCATTCAGTGACAACTTAGGGCAATGTTCATGGTTTTGAGGGGTCTCCTCTAACGGTAGTCAGTGCTACTACATTTTTAAAATGTTTTGTCAATAGTATTACTTTTAAATAACTTTTCTTTTAAATACGGCACTATAGTTTTAATTTTTTCACATACATATATTAGTTGAAACAAAATAATATTATAAAAATAGTGATTGTCTTTACCATGAATATTGTGCATTCATTAGAATGTTATAAGTATCTGTTAGTTAGGAAAAGTACAACATCTACTGAATACACATCAATAATCGAATTGAAGTACAGGGTAAAAGGGAGAGTTTATTCCTCCTTGGAAAATTATTTAAGTGATTGTCGTCGTGATATATTTGGAATTTAAGTACTCACGTATCCTCGAAACTGATCAAGCATTATATTAAAAATATTGGGAGGAAAAATAATTATGTTGAAGAATCTTCACATCTCTAAATTGTAAATTAAATTTAAATGAAACATTCAAACACTATTTTTTCTGCTTTTCTTTTTATTATATATTACATTACATTATCGAATATTATATTATATCTTATATTAATTATATTATATGATTGTACTATATTTTTAACGAGTTCAACTCATCCTTAGATCTAAGCAAATCCTGTCATTTGCAATGACGATTTAACTCAGAAATTCACAACTAGTTTTTAAAAAAATGTTCCTTGAACAGAACAAATCTCGTTGGCCATTTTCGTGTACTCACTAATTTGGTGACCTCCAAACTTTCTCGTGTCTCATGGCTCCAATAACGTAAACGCATTAACGGTCTTTAAAGGAAGTGCATCTCGGATCGGACGCGTTCATTAAGATAAAGATCTCTAACGGTGTCACCTAACGGATACTCATCGAAAACGCACTGTTTTCGAGAGTGGATCGCAAATACTGCGTTTACATAGTACTTCATTCACAAAAATGGAGGAGAAAAAAATGTTGACTCGAAGTCAAATTTCAATTTGTTTTGAAGAAGCTTTAGAATTAGCATTTTCTGATTAGTTTATCTAGTTTTGAAACTATCTCAATTTCTTTTGATTTGATAATCATTATAGTATGTCAAAACGTTTTAAGAAAATGCTGCAGAGTAAATATAAATTGATTGGTAAGTTATATATTTTGATCCACTGATATTACACGAAAAGGAACTTGCTTCTTGTTTTCTTTGTAGATCGGATCAGAGTGCAAAAAATATGAACATTACAAAAATTTCATTTGATCCGGTTTATAATATCCTGTACCTCCGAGAACAGAAAGTTTTAACAGAATTTAACCTTTAATATCGTTTCTTGTATTTTCTTGGACGTTTCATTCACGGATAACTCGAATTGCTAAATTTAGTCACACTGTCACATTTGTAGAGGTTCTATTTTAGTTGTTTATATACAATAAATCGTTATTTCAATAATAAAATCACTACTTAATTAAGGACTGAATATTAAGGGACTTCGTAAATTAATAAAAAAAGTCAACAATTCACTCACGTATTTCTTAGGAAGTAGGTAAAAATATCAGACAAAAATATATAGTTCTTAAATTGTCCTATGTATTATGTCTTAAATTGTCTTCATAAGTTATTATGAAATAATTAAAGTAACTTAATAATATTGTTGCAAAGACGCAAGCTACAGATATATAATCTTATACGTTTAATAATAAGTATTCGCGATTTTGTAAAACCTGATTGAATCTTTAATTTTGTTATTTAAGTAAGTTAATTTCATATTAATAAAATGGAAGAAATATAACCTTTATTTTATAACCGTATGGACTATCGTCGTAAGTTTTTAAGAAATAATTGATAGTCGGAGGGGTTTAAAATTATCGATCTACGAGATCCGAGAGGTCGGCTACTCCTCTACTCGACCAAAATGAATCCCTCAGGACACAACGCAGATGCGTCTATACGACGTGCAAGCTGCACGCTGAACGGCGCGGGCAGGGCGGGGCGAGACTGGGGTGGATGTGGCGGGACAGAGCGTGTCCAGGCCGAACCGAGCGAACGGGGACGGGACGGGGGTGCGGGGCGGTTCGGAACCCGATGGGATGGGGTGGAGAGGGGCGGAGCGGTAAGAGACTGGGTTGGTCGGGAAGGGACGGGACGGGGCGGATTTGAGCGAGGCAGGAGATTGACGGCGGGCGGGCTGGGCGGCGGACGTAGGCGGGGGCGGCGGAGCGGACAGGGTGAGAGGGGCGTGCGGGCGGGGCGAGTGGGGAGGGGCGTGAGGTGCGGGGCGGAGCGGCGGAGCGGGCGACGGGGCGGAAAGCGGAGGGTGGTAGGGCGGGTGCGGAGCGGGGGCGGAGCGGGCGGAGGGGGCGGAGCGGGGCGGGGGCGGAGGGCGGCGGAGCGGGGCGGAAGGCGGGGCGGAGCGGGGCGGAGCGGGAGCGGAGCGGGGCGGAGCGGGCGGCAGCGGGGCGGAGCGGGCGGAGCGGCGGAGGGGGCGCGGCGGCGGAGCGGGGCCGGGAGGCGGGGCGAGCGGGGAACGGCGGAGCGGGGCGCAGCGGCGCAGGCCGGAGCGGGCGGGATCGGCGCGGCGCGGTTCGCGGCGAGCGTGGCGGGACGTGGCGTGGCGTGGGCGGGCGGGGCGGCGGGGCGGGGCGGACGGGCAGAGGGCGACTGCACGCGGCTAGGGGGGCAGGGCTGGCGGAGACGCAGCCTGGTGCGGCCGCTTTCACATGGCGTGACTCGGGGAAGGTCGCCTGCGCACGTTGACTCTCCTGGGCGGGGGGGGGGGCGGCAGTCGAAAGCAAGTCGTAACGCCAGCGCAGCGCCTGGCGAGGCAGTGGTGGGCTGGGCGGCTCTGACGCAATCGCCGCCGCCGCCGCCGCCGCCGCCGCCGCCGCCGAGCACCATACGCCGCCCGCCCATTGCCGTCAGTGTGCTGCCGACTGCGGTCTGCAGCGGGCGAACCCTCGCGCAGCTCCGCATTTTGGCTTCGTCGACATCTGGCACACTCGACGTAGAATATTTTTATTTTTATTTTGGATAGGACAATACACAGATCAGTGTTTTGAACACTATACATTTGACGTGAGATGAAAGCACGGCAGGAGGGTAGTTTCAAATGACGTCTCGGTTTTGGTTAACAAAATATGTACTACGTTTCCGTTTTGGGTTAGATTAATTTTCGATTTCGGTTTTACTGCTTAAATGGTTTTCAATGGTTTCAATTTGTCACCTTGGGATTTGTAATCGCCAATTTTTAATATATAATATTAATACTATAATTGTTAATATAATCGTTAATTTGTTTCACAAATATCATTTTTTTATATCAGAGTGCAAAATTATTTTTTAGCATTGAAATTGTCTTGCATCGAAAGGAAATTGACCTTACATTATACACGATGTAAATGTGTAAGAGATCGTCTAGTGTAATCAGAACAAGTTTTGTTTAGGTTTGACTGTCGTTAGGATTACGAAACCGCTATACTAGGGGTTCAAATGACCCGAAACGCAATATCGGTCCTGTCATTTGGAAGTTTGTGAACCATTAGAATACAAAATTAGACTCTCTGGTGATATATCCTTGTTACAAAACATCCAATGTTCAATGACATATGACATTTACATTTTACAATGTGAGATGTTTACACCGTACTGAATACATTGACGCATTCATGATTCCAAATAGGTACTGACGGTGGGATTGAAGTTTACATACATTAAACGTAAGAATTCTTAATTTGGAAAGAACGTGTTGTTAATAACCAATTACTTACGTAGTGTGTTAAAATGAAATTCTGATTAGCATTTTAACATCATACAACAACCTAACTACAGTCTGTGTTGGGTGTACGCGTGTGTATCTCTATCTATCAAGTAATATTTATCTTCACGTAACTGGTCTAGAGCTCAAGGGATCCATACGCATAGTGCAAGTTGTTATTCATAACGTTCTATACAATGATTAATTCTTAACTCGACGCCACGAACTCTCGTTGCATGTCCAAGAGGTTACGTTATGAACAAATGAAGTTTTGAAGTAACCGACCGCTGTGAATAATAACTTATTAGTAAACAGACTACTGCGACTTAAATTATTCGGCATGTAAAATGTTCGGCTAGTATTTTTGAAACATTCGGTCACTAGTGTTCCACCAGAAATTAAAGCCAGCAGATTACTCGCTGGCAGATATATTTACACTCTTACAGTTTAATTTTGAAGTGTTTCTTTAAATTAGTATTTTATCGCTTCTCTCTGGCACACCAACTTTCAGTTCAATTTGTCACATCTTGTGTCTGTGCGATATTAGGTCTCATGTAGGTCGATTCGAAGGAAATGTAAACCTATCTCCCTTCCAAGTTCGAGAAGTATACTCGTGAGTTAGGAATCTAAATTAAATTGTGCTGGTGATTCATTATGTTCTTGGTTACCTGAACCAATCTTCAGTTATTCTAATCAGTGGTTTCAGATTCACGTAATGATCGTTTTAGTCACATTTATTCGGAAATAAATAATTGTTTGAAACTCCATTTTATCTCACAATGGAGCTTACAGTGCACCCAATATCCTACATGTTGTCAATTCACGTGTGAAATTACACTTGACACTGTAAAATTTCAACAGGATTTCGTTTGTAGGATTGTTAGATTTTAGGTAAAAATGCAGAAACCTAGAGGTGAAGTTTCTTGGTTTACAAATAATTTATCTAAAAAACAATAATCTTCAAAAAAATCGATAACTCTCCAGTTCCGTTTAGTGTGAACCAATTTCCACTATTTATTGTACGATTAATTTCTTCTTCCCATTATGTTATGTATACAAATTCGTCGTTTTTCTGTAAATGGAAAAATGTTATCAATATTAATCTTATAGGCGATATGCAATGCATCATTGATTGCTTACACTGTCGTAACCAGGCTACGGTCTCTATAATATACCATAGTCACCAAAGACAATGCGGTTACAAAAAGTCTTCTCGAACTATTTTTCTCTCAACAGTTACCCTTATAGTATAATACTCTATATCACAGCAAAGGCAAAACAATAATATTATTGCAGCTTGATATTTTGTTCTGACACAATGGATGAATGCTTAGTATTACAGAGTACAGAGACTAGTGTTATCTCGTGAGCTTTTTCCGGTAATCGCAGTTATAAAGTTCGTTCTTGACTTCTTGCTCCGTGTTACAAATCCTAACCCGAAGATAACAAACATGGAAATTCTGTTGCTAGGTTTGTCGGCCCTCAATACAATAGCGGCATAGAAAGAAATGAAAATATGTTTTGTGTCTTATTCTGTTAGTGATACTGAATCCAATGTTCTCGATATAGCTTCGCTTTCAACTGATAACGAAATCTTCTTCATTCGTTTGGTTCTAAATGCGATCCGCCCTTTTTGAACTTCGTGAAATGAAGTAATATCTTATCATTTTCATTTAGAGTCAAGCTTTTCACTTCTAAAGATGATTTATGTAATTTATTTTCCTGTAAATTAGTACATATTTGTTCACTAACTATTCGGACGGTCTAAGATGAAATTTTCTTTTACTTTTCTTTGTAACCAATTAGTGTTTTCATAAATTGCAAATATAAATTTCAGTGTAAGGTTAAATATTGTGAAAAGTGATATAGTGACATCAGCGAAAAATTGAATTTGAATTAATAAATCTAAAGGCAAGAAAACAGAAATATTTTTTTAATATAAAGTATTTTTCTACCGTTCTACATTTGTAAAGTTTTATATACCTATAATAATAATAATAATAATAATAATAATAATAATAATAATATAATGACCATAATAGAAAGTATTCCCTACCACTAACAATTTGTTTTTCATTAAAATAGTGTACTCATGTATTCTTGTGTAGTGTACATTCAATCGGCCTTTTCATATTATAACATCTCTCGTGGCGTGTTTACTTTTTTCATTCACAGGAACTCACTGAAGCGTAAGGTTTCTCCACTGTACTTAAAGCTTGTGTGTGTGTGCTCCAAAACACGAAAAAACTCGTTTTATCTTCTCAAACGTGATTAGTTAAAGTAATAATGCAGACAGTCGACAACATTCTGCGGGAAGGAATATTGGATCGTTGGTCTGGTTTTATCTCTCTTCACGCTCAATTTTATCGATTACGCCAGTATAATTATCGGTTTAATTTGCGGAACAACGGAACAATTAACTCCATTTATTTCGCAGATACGTGCACTTATTATCCTATGTACACATCGCGTGTTTTATGGAACGTGAGAGCGCGCCAGGGTGTAAAAAGAGAGGAGATGGCTACCTGGTTCTGAAAACCTTCGTTAATGTAGCGTTTCTCGCGTTCTAGAGAACGTTTACTGCTGCAGAACTCGGTAATTAGACACAACCTACTCTGAAAATTTTCGTGAGAGTACTAAAGGGTGAGCACAATCGTTGCATCGTAAAACTTAACGACTTTTCCGGTGCGTGCAACGTTAATTAGTTACCTTTCTAGAATATATTTTGTGGACTTTCACTCTATGATCATCGAACACCATGGATATGTTAGTATTACCCATTGTATGAACAGTTAATCAGATTTTTGAGTGTTTATGGGTACAATCATACAAAAAATTACCTACAATCTTCTACCCTTTCAATTAATTTGTACATATTCCTAATAACTATGGCTCTTTACTGCCAATATCAATGATAATTAGGTAAGTTTTACGCACGAACGGTCAAGATATCTACAAATAGTTGGTCTAGGAAGCGGGGGGCGCACACAGGTGTAGAGGAAGTTCATGAAACGTCTGGAAACTATTTCGTAACGTATGTAACAAAAGGATACAGACATTGGTAAAACACTAAGCTAGCACTGACTAGGTACGTTGAAGGAAACTCACGCCAAAGGCTTTAGAGGAAGCAAGTCTATTAGAAACTTGTAGAGTAAGCTCTGAGAAAGACTTCGACTTATTTCTGAAGAAACAAATACTCAGACTACATCTAGTCGAAATAAGACATTTTTCCTTATTACACGTCAAACCCTAATGCGAAAGCTGCAGTGAGCTAGGAACTATAATCCAATACCACAGATCGCTTCGCATCAAGAAATGACGACTCGCAACCGGCGCTCGATGATTTCACTTATTAAAAATCGCAACAAAAAAACCCGCGAGCCCAAAGAGTCGACATCACCGACGGCGCTGTGACGCGAGCTCTGGGGCGGCGGTAACCCGACAAGGCGCAGGAGGCGGCGGCGGCGGCGGCGGCGGCGGCGGCGGGTGAGGTGGCGGAGCAGCCTGACGCAACCGCGGGCGGGCGGGGCTATGACCCAGTTGCCCGGGCGGTGCTATGGGCGCGGCCGGGCCAGCTCCGCCACCGCCTCCGCCTCGCCCCACGTCCCGCCCCACACCCCGCCCGATGGCGCGAGCACTTTCACCGCCCCTGCCGCGCCCATAGATGCAACCCGCGACGTCAGCCCCACCCTCTAGGTTCCCCTTCGATGGCATTCTCATGCATGTTGGTAAATGCTGAACTTTTCGCGTTGCGTGCGTTTTTATTTTGGTTTTTAATTCATGGTGGGATGAACAGTTTTTTTGTGCGTTGTTCCGTAAGATAACTATATTGATGACAAAAAATCTTCGCAGGCATTGGTATATTAATATACAATATTTCAAGTTATGTTACGAGAATTGGATTCCAAGTTTGGGGTTTAGGTAATGTATAAATTGGTGTCACATATATTTAGCTTGTACGTTACAAACAAAAAAATACAAACAGACTGCTTGGTTCTATTCGTCACACAGAGTGAACGTCAAAGAAAAATGTTTGTCCACCACATATATTACTACCATCAATGTTGAATGTTTTGGGGATATTCAATTTGATTAACGTGCGTAGAAGAAGAATAATTAAGCGATCCTCCATTTTTGGGGTCGTAATCTCCGGTTTTTCAATTCTAAACAGAATGAGAAGTTTTGACTGATCCACCACAAATAGGTACTTCCAAGACAAGCAAAGATAAGGATACAAAAGTTGAAATTCCAGGGTATGATCTAGAATTACATGACATTAACAGAGAAAGTAACTTTGTCGACATCATGAAGCAATTCTCAAATTACATATGTTAATTTTATGTTATTTAGTCGAGTCTTATCTTTGAAAATTATATGGTCGAAGTTCTATAAATATCAAGAAAATATCCTCGACAAAAGAGACGGATAGATATCTTCAGCATCTGAGCTCAAAACTATTTCTCCGGGTACATTGTCTAAAAGAAAGGGTTTAGGTTCAACAATGCGCAAATGACATTGAATACTAACCCCTTGGACCATTTTCACTATTCTTGATAAACTACCCCTTGTTTCACTTCATGACGAAACATTTTTGAACATAGATACATTGTTCGACAAATGAAATCTATGAGGTGATCCTCTCATATGCTAATTTTTCTCTTTCACTCTTCTTACACTAATAATTTTCAATTTTTCAATAAATTCCCTTTAAAATCAATGTACTATTTTTCTTATGCAAATTATTATCTTGTCTCTAATAAATCGTGCATAAATAGAAGGAAATTGTTTCATTTTGCTTTGTAATAGAATGCAATGATTATTTCAGTCGTATCTGCAATTCCTCTGCCTACCTTCGTCGTCTTTTGCATCTGCTCTGTTTCTGAATCGTGAAGAATTTGCAGTCTCGAGTTCGCGTCCTTGGTCTGCCAGATTGTATCGCGTTGATCGGAATTGTTCTGTTCAGCGTCATACACGAACGCCGAGCTCGTGCCTTTCTACCCTATGGCAATTTGAGTGTCCCGAAAGTTGTTCTTTGCTTTGGCGTTAGTACATTACACGCGATCTTGAGGTCGAGGTTGAACTGTCTACTGCACATGTACTGGCACCCATTGGGCATTTGCACAAGATAACTGAATGAAAACCATAATACTATTGAAAACTGATCGTGTTTTCAAAGGTTATGATTTCAAAAGTCATTTTAGTTACCACAATAAGAAAAATATTAGCTTAATGATAGTTTTAACGTAAGTAGTTGGAGTGTAGTAAGTACAATTAAGTTAAGTACAATTCTGTTAATGTTCTATTACAAAAGATTGAAATATAATATAATACGAAATAATACAACTCGTATCAACTGTAGTTTTGTGTCATTATAAAGCACTATTATTTACTTTGTTAATATTATTAATATTAATATTATTATCTTCATGAGGGATGAACCATATTTCCTGATTAGATGTTTCCTAGAAGTTAAATTTTCCCCGCCAGAAAGTTCCCAATACAAGTAAATAGCGAAAAAAGAATCAAGCCTAGCTGCTTTTACATTATAATAAAACTAGTTGTACCAAATCGTGAAAAAGAAAT
This sequence comes from Gryllus bimaculatus, assembly GCA_017312745.1. Lineage (NCBI taxonomy): Eukaryota > Metazoa > Arthropoda > Insecta > Orthoptera > Gryllidae > Gryllus > Gryllus bimaculatus. Next base: position 5,267,646 of record BOPP01000080.1, read on the forward strand.
TAATGAACATAATAAATATACCCACATTTAAAAAAAACAAAGTTACAATTTTTGCCGGAGATATTATTTTAAAAGTATAATTTTATCTATGGAGGATAGTTCTGTGTCGATGGTATGGAAAGATCAAATATAGATTGCCAAAAGAAAAGATATAATATTTGAAATTTCTCTGAAATATCAATTGATAATGTAAGATAGTTGTTCAAACATACTTTTACGTACACGTACAAGTGTTTACGACTAAGTACACTACACAACACTGTAGTGTCTATCATCTCTCTGAGTGCTGTATTTTGCACTAAATAATACGAGCTTGCGAGCACCGCTTGCGAAGATAACATATTTTCTCCCAATCCACTAGGTCATGGGACAATCAGCTTGAGAGGAGCCCAATTGTCTCTTCCGTTTTTTTTTGTTTTAATAATATATCTTTATTAGTGAACGAATATACATAGTTCAGTATTATTTATACTACATCATATGTATTTTTTATGACTTACATTTAACTTAAATGCTAATCTTACAACTAAATCTAACTACACATGAATAGGAAACTCACAGAGCACCTATGTGATTAATTGACTTCTGAAAATATGCTGAGGAATGAATCTAATGGATATCTATTTTTTATTCTTGTTGGGAGCTGGTAGGTGGTGGCTAGGCCGTAGTGGGTGGCTTGGGTTATTTAGTTTATTTTGGAGAAGAAATTGTTAGATAGGAGCGCGATATGGTAAAGTATAGGAGGTAAATTAAATTCTTTATGCAGTTGAATGTTTGAGATGAACCAGGGTGCATGAGTGGCAAGTCTGAGGAAATTATTTTGGATGATCTGTCTCTTCCGTGTCCTCGCCACGAGATTCGTCATAATCTCCATTATCTCATTCCACGAGTAAACAGCATGGAGAGCGTGCACAATGCATCTGCTGAATCTCGTGATATGTTAACGGATCGTGTGATCGTGCTCATTAGCAGCGAGTTACCTGCTTTGTTGCCAAGCGCGCAATGGAGCCTCTGCGAGAATCTTCATTCATCGTTTTGGCGACAGTCATAAGCATGTAACTATTATGGAAGCACGAGTTTAAAGATCAGATAAAATCACCAGTAGTCTCAATCATGAAACGCTTCTTTAAATAGAGAATACCTCGAAGAATACTACAAAAATAGAAAGGAAAGATCTGAAAGAATAGGTTAGGTGATCTTGATATATATTATTGCTGCATTGCCTAATTTTTTCTCTAAATTATTTTACCTTGAAAAATTCTAATACCGATTTGTAATTAATTGAATCTAAACAGTATTGCACTGTTTTATTTTTGATTCTCATAAATTAAAGCACGTACATTACATGATCATATTTTATTATAATTCAAGAGAAATTTGTAAACATCATGTTCACTTGTTCTTAATTCCAGTAACATGTCATTACTTGGTATCGGTGTGTAACGGACTTGGGGAATATACACAGGGATATGGAGAAGTACCAGCCGTGAACGCAGAGCACAATCCATTGAAAGGCGTGGATGTTTTCACAATGAGGTTGAGACGTGATGGCATCTCATAACACCACTCTCCCATCTGAATATTATTTCACACATAGTAATTCCTGTATGATCATCATTTATCATCACCCGACCATCTTTCATCCAGTCCAAGTCAAAGATAAATCACTATGTTAACAGGCTCAAAAATAAGTCTCTCCCCTAGCATGCACTCAGAAATGAGTATGACACATATCGCATATTACACATAAGACGATTAAAACTGTGCTTCAGTTACACTCACAATTAGAAACCGCTGATCTCTCAAAACTCGTGGAACTTGCACCTCAACACTTCATCACCTTATCATGGAAAATTACCTGGAGCGTTGAACCTCGAGGTGAGTTAATCACCTCAACCCTTTTCAACCAGTACAAATCCGGGAGTGACGTGTCAATTTCCATTTTCTCAACGTCGACAACATGGCATCGTGTGTCATTAAAGGTTGCCTCATAACGAGAGCAACTATGTCTACCGGTGTTTTCACCTACGCTATTTCACGACCCGGCGTCGGCAGCAGCAGCAGCAGCAGCAGCTGGGGTGACGCTGAGAGCCAATTGGTACACGCCAAGGAGTCGCGTGGCAGTGGGCTCAGTTGGTTGAAGGAGATGGCGTAGAAAAATTTAAAAAAAATAATAATCTCTTTTTGGAGATATAACCCGATTGTAATAGTAGTTTACGCAATTAGTTTATAATGTTAAGCTTCATTGCATGAGTACATGTTTTGAAAACGGGCGACTTTAGGAGCGAGTTTTCAAATTTGTACGAATGTAATAAAGGAACATTATAAACGAGTTGCATACTATATTTTTTGTGTATAACAGCATTATACACTTTTAAGAGAATCAGACTAAATTTTGCGAAACAACTTCCCTGTGACGACTCGGGTATTTGACATTGTGCAAGTAAACGGTGGTCGGCTGTTCCGTTTAGCTCTATCGCCCCCCGATTCTCTCGCTACGATTGGCTGAATGTGTGATGAAGCAATCATTCGTGACATAAAATCTAATACGTCATCATTTGTGCCGTAAAATGCCCGATTATAAATGATTTATTGCAACAGAGCAGGTTTTTTTATAAAGCTGGAATACAAAAAAAAATATTTATTTGAGCATTAAGTGTATTTAATTACGTCTATCGATCATTTGAAGTGCTTTTGTGATGCAAACAGCCACCAAAAGATAGAAGAAAAGCTAATCCCAAAATAAAAATCCTAAAATAATTATTATTTCACAAGTTACCTAAAAATGAAAATGTATAACTAACGAAAGATATGTTGAATGTTTTGCAAAATAATGCTGAAAATAATATACAGGTTTTTATTCCACTCGAATTTTTCTTTTTATGTGTGAGACAATAAAAAAACAAAACATCCACGTGGTTATATCCCTGCAGTTTTACCAAATTTTGCAAATCGGCCTGTATGAAAAAGTAGAATTTTACATTTATATTAGATTTTATATTTCTTAGTACAAATATGTTGTGGACAAAAGCTGTTATTTTCAATTATTCATCATTTTACTTGATAGTCGCAAGACATGGATACTATCATTCGTGCTCAGAAAATTACCAAATAAGTTAATTCCACTCAGCGGTTCAGAAATTTATCGAAAATATTTTCTTCATGAAATAACATACTAATGACCGCAAAAAATTGAAACCTATTCGTACCCTACTTCATTACGCGTTTAAAGGGGTAAAAATGCCAACAGTATCATTTGACCTTGTACCTCAAAAAATAAACTTTGGAAGATAACGGGTTGAGAATAAAATTGATGAAATATTAATCCACACTTATTTTAGGAATTTGACGTAATTTCATTTGAGAATTTGTTTCTTTTATGACGCAACGTCAGCTTCAAAAGTCAGGAAAGTATGATTTGTAAATTTTTGGTGTCGTTTTTCGACCCACTGTCTGGCACGTATAGCAAGGACGCGGCCCTCGCCGCCTCCCACTCCGCCACCAACGTTCCACGTACAGGCGTGTCTCTCACTCTGCCATCGCCACAACTATCCACAACTTACTACATTGGTCGTTCCTCTTAGTTATAATATGGTTTCTACCAAAGACACAGCGGCCGCCATGAATGAAGCTCACCCACACAGTCAGTCGGATTGACACCGAGTGCACTACGCTGCCTTCAGAGCCCGCAGTAACAACCTTAATGTCGTCGTTCAGCCTCTGCTGGAAGTGATACAGGATTTTCTATGAGGGTATATTTTTTCGAATGATGTCCACAGAATTGACCAGAGGTTCCACTCTCTTTTTCTGCTTATTCTTCGTCTTTCCGTTATCTCTCATTGATTGATCATTTCATGGTTTTGAGCGCGCCAACTGCTATGGTCATTATTCCCATAAGTGTAGGAACATATGTTTTTGTTACGGGAGGTGACGTTGTTTTTCTTCGGCTGGATGGTGAGATCCAGCGCCGACATACACGGTGGATTGCAGCATTTTCCCCATCGAGGTATCTCACCGAGCAGGGCACTGCCCCAGCCTCGACGAGTTCTAAGCTCCTGACTGATTTCTCGACATATGAGGGTGTCAGCGCAATAGTGGCCTATCCCCAGATCCTGTGTTTGGAGAAAATGGCTGATGAAGTTATTGGCAAATTTAAACACTCATTTGTAAGTGTTTTCATATTATGATATTATGTAAGAATGACCACTGACTAAACATTTGTGGTGGATTACATCTTGTGTAAAACAGCATCGCCTACGCTTAGGCCACTATTGCACAAAGAAATGTAATCGTAAGCTGAGTGCAATAGTTCTTTTTATAATTATAACTTGAAAACTATCGACGCGAACATGCTGAAACTGTTAGACGTTGAAGTTAGGGAGATTACGATGTGATTAACACAGAGAACGCAATTTCCTAAAAATGTGGGATAGGCCACTATTGCGCTGTCACCCTCATATGTGGTAGTGTAAAGCATGTAATTGTAAGTGTATGCAAGTAAGGAGTGGGGATAGGACAAGGGAGAAGAAGGAATCATTGCGTTCCGTGGCTCATTTGTTAGGGTACTGCTCCGGCATTCGCCTGACTAGAGAAACAATGAAAAACTATCGATCAGAGCAGCCCGTCGCGGCGGGTTATTAGAATTCTCGTCCAGACCTATCTATCTATCCAGTGTGGAAAATCCTGTCAACTAGTCCTCCCCGTTAGAGGCGACTATGTCCTTCCCTAGATCAGACACACTGCAGTGACATCAGTTGATGCCATCTCAGCCAGCCACCTCAGAGGTTCATTCCTCTGAAAGTATTACGTCTAAGTCCAGGAACGTGGCCATGAATCATACGCTATCGGAATCGGTATTTGGTGTACGCTAAAATATGGTACACACGTACCGTCGAAACCCCTCACTGTTCCTGAACCAACAAAGATATCACAGTAGGAATATGTTGTAGAAGCATTGACTCTAGTGCTTATTAACCTGTTTCACTATCGTTTGAATTATTTCCATATTCATCGCATTCAACTTTCTCTTATATAGTGTAAGTTAAAACTTATGTTGTTGTTTGTTTTTTTTAGGAAAAAAGGCTATTTTTTTTACAGAAAATTACTAATTGCTTTACACGTGAAACACACATAATTACGCCAAAACTATTTTCAAATTACGTATTTTCAAATACTTGAACTTGACATTATTCAAAGATCTTATTTTGAAGAACACATTTCCTAATGTAAAATATCTTCCTTCATAATGTGATACGTGCATGTTTGAAAGAACATTTGCAATATTTGAAATAATGTGAATTGAGTGAAATTCAGACCTATGCCATTATTATAAATGAACATTTCTCCCGTCGTGAGAATATTTAAGGAAAATATTCCGTGCAATTTTTGAGAAAATATCGAAAATACCTTTAGAACTACATGTACCGGTCGGCTCCGGGTCTCGCCATCCAGTGGGGTAAGACCACAGCCACCTTCCGAGGAAGGGCATGCACTACACTTACGGGAATAATGATCATTATTAGACACGCCCGGAATCACTATCAATCAATCACAGAGGCATACGCGTTGATGATTTAAAACAGACAAAATGCCATAACTACCAACCAATCAAGGCAGTAAGTTTTCATGTCAAACCAAACACTTCTAAAAAATATTTGTGTGCGTTAACATTAGCAATGGAGATACAATTGTAACTGTTATGTTAAATAACTTAAACACACTTTGCCTTAGAAATTAGAACTGATGTATTTTGCTGCGGAGAACGTCTGGCATTGACGTCAGTCTTTTTCGCAGTTATTTTTATCTACCCTTTGGACAGGAAAAGTTGAGCATGAATAATTTCAGCCTTCTTGCCTTTCAAATTACTGGCTTCGTATTTGTGCAGGAGTATTTTATCAAACTCACTTTTAGTCTTTTCTCACTTCCGTGTGTGTTTTTTTCGTTTCTCATTTTAATACTCTAAACATTAGTTAGCCGTTTTTTGAAACTGACCAAGCAAACAGATCATAAACGCGCTGCCCTAAACTCCCAATAATTTCACCACCGTTATTTTGCAACTTCCAGCGTTTCAGGGGTCACTGTTTCAAGAATCACGTGTTTCAAACGTACAAATCTTAACAGCAACTGATATTTATTAAGTAATTGTATTTAATTATTTGGTACCAGCTGAGCTTACTCAGTACTACTGGCTTATCATTGCTGTGACTTTGGTCGGGAGATGCTAGGGTTATGACGCGGATTTTCGACACTAGCTCAATAGCTAAATCGAATTTAGCTGATGTCTGGAGAATTCTAGCGGCCAGAAGCTGTAAGTGGTTACTCCTATCATTACCAGGCGATCTTTGGAGAAACATCTTAATAAAAGAGCCACAGACAGTCCAACATCTTTCCTTTCTCTTCATCGTCCTATCCTCATCCCTTACTTATACACACGCTTATACTTACATGCACTACACTGCAACGTATTGGGGGACCAGTCACTAAATGCACTACACAATGTCGGGAGAACAGTCGGGAGCTTGCAGTTTGTACCGGCTGGGGCGGTGGTGACTGGTAGATGTATTTAGAAGGGGAAACCCTCCGTCCACGTGTAGATCGGCACCGGATCTTACCTTCTCGCAGTGAAAGAACATCACCACCTCCGATGTTTTAACATGCACCTTACTTACGAGACTAATCCCCGTAGGATTTGAAACGTTTTATTAAAATTGAACCGATGAACCATTTCTTAAGAATCACATACCTAATAAGGTTTAGGAAGTAGCCGGTAAATACCCAAAGCTTTACAAGCACTTATTACTGCTTGCACGACTTAACTCACTTCCACACACTGAAGATACTGTCTAAAACAAATGAAATAATTATATTAATAATAATACAAATTGTTTTGCCAGGTGGGGAAACATTAATAATAATTATAATATACTCTGAAGAATACAAATGTAAAGAAATGAAAGAGTTAATAGCATGGAAGATGTCTAATTAACGGAAAACGTTTATATTTTCACTTTCCGTATTGAAATGCTTCAGTTGCTAAATTAACTATATTGACTTGCTCAGCATAGCATGTATAATATTCGGGGCAGTTGTACTCATGTAATAGATGCTGTCATCATGGAATGTGGAAGAGTTCAGCCGGCGTTCGGTAGAGCCATCTTCCCTCAATGTCTTTGTTTTGGCTTATGAAATCATACTTTCAAGAGCGTTCGTCATGTGTGGTGAAAAAAGAAAGAATGAGGTCTGGGTTATGACATATTACTGATAAACGCTTGCAGCATCAGAGTAAAGAAGTTTCCACTATAATGTTACATCAAACCGTTCTAGATCATTTCGTATTTAATGAAGCAACATGAAAATATTAAGTCTTGAAGTTAACATTTACACAATATGCAAAATTAAATTTTACGTTTACAGAATGATCTCCTATATTGACACTGATTCATGAAATATATTAATTGTAGCGTTTAAATAAAGATTCGAATTGATGTATCATATTTATATTTTTTAAAATGAAATATGTAATATACGTGGTTAAACTGACGCACAAAATTCTTTGGTAACATTTTCTTGGACATCAATTTTTTGATTTATGCAAACTCATCACACTATCCTGCACGAGGAGATTTCGCCCGAGTGCCATGGCAGTTAACATAAATTACGACAGATCGCAGTACTATATCAGAGTTTAGAGTCCCCAGATAGGGGCTCTGGGGATTCTTAACAAATGTTTCTCTCGCGTCGACGCCTCGAGCAAAAAGATCCCCACCGACAAAAAGAGCGTCTGACGCTCTACATTTGTGACTCCGACTGTTGGGTCACAATTTCAAATTTAAAATGTACAATTAAAGATGCGAATTGTGAGAAAGGTACTGACGTGGTCGCAGAAATGTCTAAAGAAGTGGTACAAATTGTGTTAATAATGTAAATAGAAATGCAGTTTACTTTCTACTGCCGGAAATAACGAGAATATTTTATATTCCTGCATAAATTCAGCACGTTCCACGAGGCTGATAAAGCTGATAGGCTGAAAAGACACTATATTCATCCGCAACGATTAATGGTAGCCTTCTGATTGTTTCGAAAATAAAAGTCAATAAAGTGTATTAATTGATTATCTTTCTTAACACATTCATTTTTTTATGTAAAGGTGTAGATTTAATAAATGGAATTAACCTGAAAGATATCATGTTGATTGCTTACATAATTGCTTCTGCAACGGTAACGCACACGAAATGTCACCCGTGAGGCCGTCCATAACGCTGATTGTTTTTCAACATTTGCTATAATAATTATTTTTCTTCAGTGTTGACACAGTTCACATTAAAATATTAACCAACTACATAAAAATATAAATAAATTAATTTATAAATTATTACAAATAAAGGATATTTTTTAATAATGTTTTCATCATATGACACATTAATTGCATCTCATAGATTGCGAAGAACATATTTCAAACTAATCTATAATATATTCTAGAATCTAGTTAAATTGGAGCACCGGCTTAGGGCATCAACTGATGTCATTGCAGTTCCTCTGACCGGCAGGTTCCAGGGTTCAAGTCCCGATGGATTTTCGACACTAACTGGAGAGCTTCGACGAATTTAGCTGCTATCTGTGGGAGAATTCTACCTGTCGGCTGGTCTGATCGGTAGTTTTCTGTGGTTTCTGCGTTAAGTATCAGGCGAATTCGAGAGCAGTGCCCTAACGAGCAAGCGCGATTTTTCCTTCCTCTTTTCATTCTATCCACACCCCTTAATTTCACATACTTACATTTACGTACATGTACCACACATGTTGAGAGACCTGTCGGGAGTTAGAGATAATTAGAGCCTCTTGGGGAGGTGCCCCGATTGTAGGAGATACCTGGTTGGAAAAACCCGCAAGCCTATGTAGGTCGGCGCCGGTTCTTATCAACCCAACGGAGGCATTTCACCGCCACGTCCTCTGACAAAAACATGCGCTACACTTACGAGACTAATTACTATAGCAGTTTACTCGTCCGGAAATTTAAAATAATCAGTCAATCAAATTGGCACAATAGTGCCTCGCGCCTACGAATCAACCACGACGGCGTGTGCAAGCGCATGCATTCTGGAGAGTGAGCTCAATGGTTGTGTTCCTCACCCAAAATCTCATTGTAGCTGTCGGTTTCCCTGATACGGCATTAACTTTGAGATAATCGCAGCAGTAATTATGTTGATTTGGTGAGTAATGCGACTGGAGTAGTCGATGGAACAAAGATCACAAGAAGTGGAAGGAACACCGAGAAATTGCTGGGGCGAATTCGCTTTGTCCACCAAAAATTTTAATTGGATTACTCGGGATTCAAAGCCTTGCGCGCTGCCCGCTACACCACGCATCTCCCTTTGATGCGATAGGGACACGAAGCAATGCGGACCGCCCAGATCAAAATCTTGTTGTCGCTTTTCCGGAATACTATTCAATGCCAAAAACTTCTTTTGTTCGAGAGAGCGTAAATTAATTGTCTCACAACTTCATTTAGTTCCCTTTTATTCGAAAATATCTAATACCGCCTTGCAAATTATATTTAAAAAATATTTCTCTTTGTTTTTTAATTTATTAAAATGAAATGTTTAAAAGCCTGAATTTTTGGATTATTTGAAGCAACAGGTCCTTTTAAATCGCCACACTATTGTATAACGTATCATAGTAATTTGAATGGAAGATTGGTAGTCCCTTGAGAAACTGAAATCGAAATACAACGGTGTTTGTTAAAACAGTATTCACAAATGTAACGCCCAAATACAAATACAACACTACAGAAACAATGCGACTTATCTCTTCCACGACCTTGTTGCAACATTAATCCATAAAAGAAAATGTTGGTGTCTGCTCATGAAATAACGATATATCAGCCACAGCGGTAATTAGTATAGATTCAAAGATACACATTAATTCCACATAAAGAGAGTGATATTTTGCACCAACTCACTAGAAAATCCCAATTTTCGCTTTCCACGCAGAAATACCATTCTTTTAGTTTCAACAGTATTCCAGAAAAACGACGATACGTAATTGCTCTGTGCGTGAACAGAGTAGCTGGCGAAGCGCTAACTGTCCCTGTTTGGTGCCGTTTTTACCCTGCGAGTGTATCTCAAGAGTTGATTAAGCATATATTAATGTGCATGTGTGTGTGTGCTTGGTGTGTCTGTGTGGTGTCAGGGTGTGTGCTGTCTGTGTGGTGTCTTGGTGTGTCTTGGTGAGTCAGAAGCCCTCTTATTTTGTTCCTTGGATACATTTAAGACCTGCGTAGTCTCCTTGCACGTCACACGAGAGAGCAGCCTATTTTCTACATTCACTTGCCCGCTCGGGATCAGTCACCTTCCCACCTTCTCTATTCACTTCCATTGTGTAGATGTAGCATTCGTGAAATGACCTTTCGAAAAGTCGTTTCCGAGACCCTTCTCAACCTGACATGCCGCAGACACCTATTATTTCGATTCGCAACGTTCCATCATTGCAGTACATAACGTAAAGTATAATCACAGCGTCCTTTGAGTCAGAATGAGATCCTGTTATGCGATACCGGACGCATTAACTGTCAAGATAAATAAGCAGAATATTCATTCTCAACTTTTACCAGACCTCACATCTTGTAGGTCAATGCAAAAAGTTTCCATATTGAATACTGATAATGATTCAATAAAATACATTTCAACAATAAAATTTGCAATATTTTTTAAATCGATGACACAATTCATTATGAAATGTTTTATTGTACAATTACGCTTTTAATTGAGAGAATAAACATGTAAAATCATGGGTGAAACTAGGATCGGCAAGTATGAGATGGCTAGTATGATCAATGCACTTTCTGTACTAATTGGGTAAAAAGTACAAAACAATATATGCAGAATATGTACATATTAAATAAAACAATACTTTTAACGAAGGTACATTACAAATATCATTCTTGAAGCATTACATTTAAAACCTTTACTTCACTTTCTGAAACTCTTGCAAAACCTAAGCACAAATGCTGCCCTTGTATATAATCGGTATCGTTGTCAGAGTTTTTGACAGAACACTTTTCAAAACTACTCTGACAAACATCTTTTTACGAAACACTTCGTAAAACCCCGTTGTTATTATATTCATACATACTAATCTGTAAGCTTTGAAATACACTATATTTACGACAATTTTTAGGTTTGCAAATGAATAGTTTACCTAACAACTTCCCCAAATCATAACTACATCAGTTAGCCTATACAGCATATACTTGGTGACACTACCATCAGTTAGCCTATACAGCATTGTTTTTTTTATCTCAGAAAGGGTTCTCTTTTCTCCGTGGTGTCCTACCTACTTCCTTGTTCCTTACCTACTTGGTGTCCCTTACGTACTTGTGTGTATATAATCCTTTTCCTTTGATTCCTAGTTCTCGTATCGTCACCCGCCTAAATCACTCCTAAAACGAACTTTATCGGGAAGTCGCAGAATTTGTGAATATTACCTGTCAGAAGATTATTTAAAACTTAAGCATGATTCATGCTCAGGGATTTGATGTGTTACATGTTATTACATGTTACGTAATGTTATATAATATCCAATTCCTGAATTCGCCCGTTTATTTTCACTTTATCCAAAATGAGTGAATAATGTCCGAAGCAGGATATTAGTAACATACTTTGGACATCATCCCGATAATATGCACATTACCCAAAACGAGGTGTCTAAGTTAGGAGTACGAGTAGCGAGAAATAGCAGACTGCATTGAGCGTCAGAGGTTTGCGACAAATGTTACTATTATTACTTTTGTAGAAATGGGAGAACCTAAGTGAGATCCGGTGATCATATGTAAGGGAAAAAGAAGACTTCTGATGTCATTGACTCCTATACAATTTTACCCACGTGTTGTGGGTAGCGTTTAAAAAACTAGAGCATTTAAAAAAATCATTATTTTATATAAAAGAATTTGTTCTCTTCTTAACTATACTATTCTATATTTTTAGTGATCCCAAAAAGCAAAGATTCCAACGGAAAAATAATAGCGCGTAAACACATTTTACTTTCTCGCTACGAAGTAAAGAAAAAGTTATGTAGTATGCGCGAAAAATGTGAATTTTCGGCAGAAAAACTATTACTCGGGCCTTGTTAACGAAAAGGGGAATAAATTCAGTGGCTAAATTTAGAAAAAATCCTCTAACACGTGGTGTAACCAGAATCCGTGTTTTGTGGCTCCTTGATACTGTAAAACTCAATGACGGCAAAACATATGCCTGTCCGTTCGTCCGTCTGTCCGTCTGTCCGTCTGTCTTTCTGTCTTTCTGTCCGTCTGTCCGTCTGTCCGTCTGTCCGTCTGTCCGTCTGTCCGTCTGTCCGTCTGTCCACCTGTGAACAACGCTAGCGGGTAAATCGTTCAGCCGATTATCTCCAAAATTGATACTTTCCAATCTGTCTGATGTCTCCTTGAATTTGAAACAAATATTTTAATTCTGGGAGGTACTTTATATGAATCCTCTGGGACATTTTCCAAATTTTCAAAAAAATGGCTTCATCGTTTTTGATTAACTTTTGTTGTGCGATAGCGTGAAGAACGTTTGAAAGAATGGTGCAGGTCTCATGTTCGTTAAAAACTGTAGTTTTCCAAAAATTGCGAAAGTAAATTTTTCTCAGTATTCCTACTAATAAAATATTACAGATAGAGTTTTTTCCCTAAATGAAAATTGTTCCTTAAAGATAGATTTTGAAATAAGGTCGTGTATAATTTTTTTAAAATTTGAATACTTTTCGCGTAATTTTGCAAGAAAGACTGGCGGGAAAGGACGCATCGGTTTAGTAGTTTTCTTTGGGATAAGTCTTTTTAGGGTAGATTCCTCTACCTCAGGCACGTCAAGGTAACTAGAGCTGGCGGGCACTGTGCCGAGAGAAATTGGCGCGAGATTTAAAATAATTAAAGATGTTGTCATTGCCAACAATGTTTTTTAATTCAAAAGCAGCTTTCGATGG
>BOPP01000080.1:5320134-5354508 GCA_017312745.1 Gryllus bimaculatus
TGGCTGGTGATAGTGAAGTTAGGGTCGGTAATGGCAGTGCGGATGTGTCGTTTTCTTCGATCGGCAGGTTGTGTGGCTGTTGGGTGGCGAGTGGTATTAGCAATCAGGTGAGTGACTGCAGTGGCGGTGGTAGTATGTATTGGCGATGGTACCCGGTGGGGATGGGATCCGTGGCAGTGAGGAGGGCGACGTTTGGCGTGGGTTTGGTGGTGATGGCGCGGCGTTGGGATGCTGGCGGACAGACGTTGCAGTGGCAGCATGGCCGGTAGCGCTGGGCTTTGCTGCGGTGGTGATGCCGCGGCGGCGGACTTGCCGCTGCGTGCACCGGATGTGGCGATTTTGGTGTAGGTGGTGGTGGCGCCGCAGCGTGGCCGGCGCGATGCAGGGTGTGGGCGGAAGTGCGTGCGGAAGGCGAGGCGATGGGCAGGGCAATGGCGGTGGCAGTGGCAGAAGCGCTGGCGGTCGCGTTGTGCTGGCTGCGTCGTTAGGTGTGCGTTGGAGTGCAGTTAGCGGAGCGGAGGCGATCGGCGGGGGTGGCGGTGGCGGTGCGTTCGGCGACGGGCGCGCGGTGCGTGGCGGTGGCGGTTGCCTGCAGTGACTGGGGGTCGTGATTAGCGGGCGGGGCGTTTGCGTGTTCCCGCTTCTTTGTTCATTGCGAAATTGCGCGGGGCCCGGCGTCGCCGCGCGCCGCGTGACCTGCATTCTAACGCCCTCGCGCGAGCGTGGGCGTATTGAGAACGGCCTCGAATGACACTATTCCGGGAACTCGGTAAAGTAAGCGACACGCCAATTGAAACTCGCGGTCGCACGGGAAGATGGATTATTGTGAGAGTTGATTATTTTAATATACAGTATTTTGTCTATACGACCAGAGTTGTTTCTGTGATAGTTGATCAGAATGATGTCACATATTTACGCCCATTTCTTACTATAGATTGCTGATTAGACGAAGTACGGTAATGATCAATAATGAAACTCATGTTATCTCAGCTGTGGATAAATTTTCACACATGAATAACTCGATTATACTAGGGACACAATAGTTTCATTCCTTTGATTCCTTTGTATTAATTACCTCGCGTAATATATTGTGATCCTGTTATTTTAAATAGGAACTAATGATTGATTTTATTAGGAGCAAGATTCATGGAAAAAGCCGCAAATTTTTTCTTATTCCATGACGTTATGAATGATAACTTTTTCGCTTTTATTTAGTATAAAAATATTCCGCAAAGTAACGATGTACAAAGGGACGTTGATATGTTCAGCTGGCATATCCCAAATCCCTGATGTAACGGCATATTTTAAATATTTGATTGCCAATAAACAATATATATCCATTTCACACTATTTATACGCGTTTTCGACGTTGACATGCATCGCCTTCCCGCGATTTTTATAAAACAACGGAGTAGCAAGTTTTACACACCACGCATTTTAATGACAAAATTCTGTGAGACAGTTGATCGGTTAGTTTGCTTTCATGTTGAAAATTAAGATCGCTTTTCAAATACAAGATTTTCTATGCCAAAAACTTTGTGCAGCGACAGTTTTGGTTTTGTTTGTGCATCACCGTCGATGAAACAGCATAATTCAAACTCGCATGTTCTCTTCGTTTCGTTCTGCTCTCGTGGTGGATTCGTTCGTAAGTTCGTTAAAGTTAAGGCCATCTTATTTATATTGCGGTTCACAATACTCTCCCGCGCTTGCAATCGTTTGTGTCATGTTCAATTCTGAGATTCATGTGTGTAGGAATCCTTGTGTAGCGATACTCATTCAAGAATGCAGCGAAAGTTGAGGCGGTGAATGGGAAGACGACACTTCGGTGACGAGTATGGCATTGTTCAATTACTTGACTCAATACGTCGTCATGCTCCATTTCCATCTTTGTCTGTAATAGAGACAGTATAAAATTGAAAATAATATTTCATTTTCTTAGGGTAGGCACAATTTCTAAGTACACCATCAACAATTACTTTTAATATTGTCTGCTATTTTCTTGATGACTTTTGAAATTATTATTTATTTATTACTATTATTATTATTATTATTATTATTATTATTAATATTAATAATATGATATAATAATAATAATATAATAATAATAATAACTAATAATAATAATAATAATGAACGTAATGCTACTACCTGAATAATTAGAAATTCTTAATACATCTCCGCGGAATGCGATCTTCCTAAATCGCCATTCGCTTTCATATGGTCACCTACATGAAAGGTTTGCGAAAGGGATTTAGCCCCGAATAGTAAAGGAAATTCTATTTACTCTACAATTTTGAGATATTGAATATGCTCAACGTTGATTTTAATTTACCTATATAGTGGATCCTTTCTTCTATGTAGACCTACATGCTTTAATGAGCTCCTTTCCGTTATCACTTGCGTGCATCTCACACAAATACGACGCAGTACATTAATTTAGGACGGCCTCCATTCCGCTCCCGTAGAGGTGTCAGCGCACGCACCGCTAATGTCTCGCCATTTCCGGCCGCCAAGTCATGCGCCCCGGCCTCCAGAGCAACCAGAGCCGGAGTAGACAGTTGTCGCATTGGCGCCGTCACGCACCGCCGTGGCCCGCCGCGCACCACCTTCCCTGGCCGGCCATCCCCCGCCCGCCCGGTCAGCGGATCTACTCAGCCCGGCGCCTTCTGAATGGTGATGAGCGCCGACCGCACATTCCACCCTTCGGGCGGGTGGCGCGCAAGCAGACAAGCAGTCGTCGGTCGCGACCCGAGGCGCCTGCCGTGCGACCTGTTGTGCCGTCGTTCGGTCGGCGCGCTGCTCAAGACTGCCACCGTAGGCGACACCACTCGCCCGCCCCGCGCGCCGCGAGCGCGTTGCATTAGTGTGGTCGCTAACCGCCACCGCTCGCTCCCCACGTCCTTCCCGTCGCTGCCCGCGCGGTAGTCCGCCGGCCGAACGCGCAGCGCTCGTCGCTCCCGCCAACCCCTCCCCAGAGACTTTCCGCAAGTGCTTGTCGCGTTATCGCCCGCGCCTCGGTCGGAAGCGATCGGCGGTCGACAGCCTTATTAGTTGCGTCGTGAGCTTGTTATGTCGGCGCCCGTCGGCTTCTGGTTGTGCGGTACGTCGCGATGAGGTAAGTTCCCTCGCTCTGGTGGTGAGCTGGGCTTCGCGCCCGTACCCCGATGCGGACGACGGAAACGACGGAGGGATGGGCTGCCGCGCGCCGCGGCGTGCGCCACCCCCGGCCGCGGCGGGGGCGGTGGGGCGCGGCGCTGCTGCCGCCCCGGCCCCGCGCCCCGCCCGCCGCTCGCTGCGCCGATGCGCAGCGTTGCCTCGTGCAACACCCTCCCGGCCGCCCGGAAGGACTACTTGGGGTGACCGTGCGCGCGGGGCGTTCACGTCTCCGTAACTTGTGGGTCTGGCTGTGGGTGTTTACAGTAACGCAGGCATGACAAACTGTCAGTCTCACTCAATCACGGAACATTTCTGCACAACATGTGCGTTTTCTCATGATTATATTTGCTAGTGTGCTAACACACGCCGTGATCGAGAGTTTTGGACAAAGATTAATTACAGTGGTTATTGATTGTTCAAAAAAAATTTCAAATGCACTGCACCTATGAAGGACCTTAACATCCCGTAAAACCGAGTTTTTAAAAAAAATAATTGGACTTAAGTTAAATAGTTGTATATTTTATTTTATTATTATTATTATTATTATTATTACATATAATAATAAAATAATATAATAAGAGCTTGAGTTATTCCTAACTCCATTTTCGGAAAGATGATTGAATATACTTCGGTTTCTTTATTCTCGGGTATTTAGCTGTTTAGAAATTTGAACAGGCTAACACTTTTAGCAGTCAATCTATTTCAGTTATCTTAAAATTTGGACAGTTAGCTAAATCGCTCTCTAATATTAATTAATAAAAGTAACGGTCTAGTCAAATCTTTTCATTAAAAACTAAGGAATATATAGATAAATAAGGTACGAAACAACGTGACAATTTCTATTTGTTCGATATTATATGCAAACTGTTTTGGACACAATTGCCGCCCAATTGAATATGCTATAATGGTTACATTACTTGTAGCGTATTAGACATCGGAGTTACGTGCGTTAAATGTCTTTGAGGCACCTATTATTGATTATTTGCCCTTTTGAAGTGGGTTAAAGAAGCTTGATACGATTTATAGTTCTGCATATTGAAGTAACCTCACAAGTAACCTTCTAAGAACAACGTGGAAAGCACGGAAAGAAATAAATTTCACAAGTAGTTCAAGAGAGCAATCTAACGTTCTATGACGTACGCGAGGACTTTTGGAGAATAGAAACTAATTTTTTATTGCCATTAATTCTCATGTAGCATTTGACAGTCGGGACGTTATATATCTCTGAAATCAAGGAGTTTTATGGTTCAGGACTTTCTTTTACTTGGTTTGCATCTCTACCGGTCATTCCTTTATGTTCGGGACCCGCGCAGGATGGAGAATATTTCATCATTAAATTCTTAGTTTATTCTGTGTCCAGAAATTCTGATATATAATTGATGAAAACGAATGTAGTTGGAAAATCCCAGGCCGGCAGTATAGAGATCAAATCGTTTTTGATCGTATCCACTCACAAGTGTTCCGTAGGCGTTTACGGGTTAGCGCGTTGGGAATATTAGAAAGTTCGTTCCATGAATTTCGACAGTGATCGTTCTGGGCGGACTCGTTTCTCTGGTCTCATTTGCTCGCCGAGTTCCTCCGTCAGACGGAGCATATCACAGTTGCGTATGGCAGAATTGGCCCCCGCATTTGCCTCCGGAGGCCGGGCGCACCGCGCGTTGCACCGGCGCACCCACGGCCCCGCGCCAGCCCGCTACGACCCGACGGGCCCCAGGCCGGCAGCGCGCCGCTCTGATTTTCAAGGGCACAGCCGCCACCCCCGCACGCCTTCGGCGCCGCCCTGCCCTTCCGCGCCTCGCCTCGCCTTGCCTTCCGGCGCCCTCCCTACTCGCCATGCGTCTTACTCTGCTCGCGCCTCTCGGCTCCGCCCTCCGGCCTCGCCATCGCGCTCCGCTCCTGCGGCTCCGCCTCGCGGCCCGCCCTCGCCGCCTCGCCCCGCGCTCGCGCCTCGCCGGCCTCGCCCTCGCGCATCGCCCTCGCCGCCTCCGCCCATCGCCGCTCCGCCCTCGCGGCCTCGCCCTCGCCGCCTCCGCCTCGCCGCCTCTGCGCCTCGCCGCGTCCTCGCCATCGCAAGACAGCGTCCTCCGCCCTCGCACGCGTCCTCGCCCTCAGCGCGTACACACTCGAGGCGTCTCCGGCTCTCCTCTCGCTCGCGCGTCCTCGCCTCCCGGGGTTCGCTGCGTCTCGCGCGGTCCTCCCCTCGCCCGTCCGTCTCGCCCGCGACTCCCCGGCGTCGTCTCGCGTGCATAGACTGCCGCACATCGCCGGCGTCCTCCGGGTGCCGCCTGCCTCCGCTCTCCCGCGCGTGCGCGTGCTCCACTACGCATCCGCCTGCGTTTGTGCATATCTAGCGCCGCGTCCTCCGCCCTCGCCGCGTCCTCCGCCCTCGCCGCGTCCTCCGCCCTCGCCGCGTCCTCCGCAAATTTGTTTACCTCCAACACAACTACATTTCTCTTTCTCCTTTGCCTTGAGATGTGTCTCCGTCAGCTTCCCCTCCGCAGCGCCATCGTTACCCTTCCACTTCTGTTTCCTTACCTGCTACCTCTAACACCCACACGTCTCGTCCCGTCACAATCTGCTGCCCTTTACGCCAACTCACTATTCCCTCCCCGTTCCCACTACACGTTTACTTCTCTTCCTGACCTCGCCATCTGCTTCGTATCTGCCCTCGCATCCTCGCTAGAAGTACAGTGGCGCCATACTACAGAACACTTTCGCCAACGGACGCTCTTATCCTAGCGTCTGGCGCGTGAAATTATCCCAGTTCTTGAGCTTGTGCAGATTGGGGCTTTGTTTCTAGGTCGGCGTGGGCTCTTTTTGTGCGCGTCTCCCCTCTCAAGCCTTATTCATCCCTTTTTTGCAGCTATTGCGTTGCTCACAATGTATTATTTCGAAGTTAAATCGCTTGTTAGACTATAAATCATTTAACATTTTATTGCCAGACAGTGCTTTCGACGATTAAGGTACCTAATTTATTTTCCAGGACCTTTGTCGCTTCCAATATAGAAGTCCGTCATGCCTGGATCGCTAATATTTGAAGGTCTACCGTGACCTCCCTCTCTCCAAAAGAAACACTTAATTTTTACCTAGCCCTTTCCCTTGTTTTCATTGAGAGTGTAGTCTTTTCCCTTCTCCAGTACGCAAACTCAGCATTGTTAAATGCCCGTGCCGTTTCTTCATTTTTCTAGGGGAGAACGCCTTGCCTTGCGTTTAGTGTGACATGAGAGCCGAAATAGAATTTTATTTTTCTTCTGCTCTCCTTTCCACCTTCTCCTCCACCTTCTCCTCCACCTTCTCCTCCACCTTCTCCTCCACCTTCTCCTCCACCTTCTTCTCCACCTTCTCCTCCACCTTCTCCTCCACCTTCTCCTCCACCTTCTCCTCCACCTTCTCCTCGACCACCATATGTACCCACGGGAGCTATTCGCTCGCAAATTCCGAGCGCCGGCCTCCTCGACCGCCGGGTGCAGTAATGGAATTCGTTCGGCGCATTCATCACACACTGCCCCCGTCGGTCGCCGGGGCGGCGGATGGCGAGGTTGCAGAGGGCGCTCTGGTTAGAAAAGGGTGTGAAAACGGTGCATATGACATGTTTCACATCTGCCACGATACCAGGCGGCGGATTATTGTAGGAGTAGCGTTTACATGTCATGATTTCTTTGCCTTTGTAGTTGAGAAAAGGAATGTCGGCTTCGGCTTCTGAAATGTTGAGTACTGGTTTCAGATAATCATTAGTTTCTCACCAAGTTGTGCCGATTTTGTGCATCAAGTCTGACTAACTTTATCAGAAACAGATTTCATTACATTGTCGTCTAACTCGTGCCATTAACATTTTTAATCAAACCAATACTCTTAAATAAGATGCCAACTATTCATTTCCAACGTAAGACCCTAAACACATATCGTCATTTCTGTTTGTTTAGTTCTTGCCTTTGAGTTTCTCACGCCCATTAAGTATTTTCACGATAGGCAATGACGCAAAATCAATCTTATTTTTATTTCAAATGAAGAATGTGACGCCACGAATGATTTTATACATATGTACATATGAATCGGTAAGTACGAGGTATCCCGACCGCGTGAGACTGCTACTTGGCGAGTAAATGACCTCGTTGCGACGTGTTATGTGGGGAGCGCTGGTGTTCGTCGGCGCAGAAGAAAGTGGCGCCTCGACTGGCCGCTCGGAATGCGGTTTGCGCGTAGGTTCTTCAGCCTCCGGGCGGTGGTGACTGGCTCTCGAAGCGACCAATGGCGCGAGGAGACGCGGCCTGGCCGTGAGAAACGCCAAACGCCACGAATCCGCCAACAAACACCGTTCGGGGTGTAGAAAGTAAAGCGCCTGGGAAAGGAGTCATACGTTGGCTGTGACCGTTCTACAATGTTGGCGATCAATATCGGATCTTTGATAGTTTTACTGTGTGAATCTTCTGCAACGGTTGTATGTTGAATTAGGGAACCGTTGGGCGATAATTCAACGGTTGGTTTAAATAAGGTTTATGATTTTGATGACGATGAAATGTTTAAAAAAAAAGGTATCGCTAAACTTTGTGACTTTATTGCGAAACGTACGAAGTAGAAATATTTACTTGTCATGATATTGACACTGATGACCCCGCAATCTGTGCGATCAAATACTATTCCAAATATTCAGCTTACGAATTATCAAACAACAAATCAGAATCGTCACTATTTGTGAATACCGTGATGTTTGTCATGTGTTAGCTATAATTTGTACTAACAACTTGAAAATATAGTAACAAAACAGTAATAAAATGGAAATCACAACTAATCTACTTTGAGGCCAAATTTCTATTCGGAATTATTAATTATTCTCAAAATGAATCAAAGAATAATTATGATCCTCGTTAGTAAATTACCGAGGGCATTTTTGAGTAGACAGAAATTTCCATAAGTTGAAAACAAAGTAAAAAAAAAACTTCTTTGTTGCGTTGACATCAACACGGAGTTCCTCTGTCTTCGTAAAAATGTCGTTCCGAGACGCACATCATGATCTAGAATTCACATTCGTAGCAGAATTTATAATAGCGCCATTTCTGCTATTAGCTGCTTGCCTTTCGAGACGTCAGGGAGATACTTCGATGTAACAGTTTCAAGTTAATCGTGCTTACAGCTGACATCCAATCATGCATATTTCACCAAATTATTGTAATTCCTTTGCTACAGTACAAGGTAGAAGAAGGCGCGCGAACTAATGTATTTGAAAACAGACGTCGAATGGATATTTGATAAGTAATGTTTTCCACTTTCAAGGTCTCCTTGCCCAGCCCACGAACATTTCCATCTGTTGCAATGTCCAATGTGTCCTTAATGGTTTAAATATGTCGTTCAGTTGATCGCCAAGTTAAATAAATCTTGTAAACCACCTTAGTCACGAGAGGCTTCATTTCCGGCGCAGAGCTCATTGCTCCTGGACCTCCTGAACTTCGAAACGCTGCCTGACCCGGGAAGTGGCACAGGATAATGTAATTTTTTTGCGCCAACTCCGCTGTGGTCGCGCAAGGCATCTAATGAAAGCGACCTTGCCGGACCAGTGACTTCTGAAGCGAGAGACCCGAGAACGAGATGTCCGTGGAGAACAATTAGAGCTGGTCTTCTTTGTTCTATCCTCGTGCGAAGCACATTTCGCGGTCGGTTAATGTTAACAGTGCTCAAGACATCTATTCCTTTTCATTTTTGCTTACCTTTTAAAGTATTGAGTTATTTGTCATCGTTCGTGTGCTTGGTTAAACCTGGGAAATTATCTTCTTCGAGAATAACTAAAAGATCGGTGAATAACAAGAAGTAGGTGTCGCAACAAACGACCGGGAAAAGAACGGGAATTTTCGGCGGTAAGAGGAAGAATTGCATAGGGATAGGAGTTTTAGCGTTTAAAGCTTCGGAACAGTTCTGGTTATCATTTTTCGTTGTTTATCATTAAATGATTTCATTTCTATTGAACTTCATTTTTTTTAGTTTAAGTTCAGATGTCGGTGCTTACATACTTGCCAACTTTTATGTATAGAGATGAATGTGTGAAGGAAAGCAAGTTTACTGCTTAAAATATTCAGCCTACCTGCCTTATTCTTGTCATACTCCTCCCGCGACTTTACTAATGCTTTTGACAGTAAGTTATATGATGTTGATAATGGCAGTAATAGTAATGCTAATGGTCTTTGAAACATGCCGGAGTAACGGTGCCAGAAGAGGCGGAGATGATGAACGAGATTTGGGAATAACTTTCAGTTAAGTGTTTGATAATTTGATTTTGATTAATTTGATTAATTCCTCTTTGCTTGGTAGAAATTCAAATACGAAAGGAAAGCATTTAATCAGTGAGCTTCACGTGTCCCAATGCTAATGTATGTCCTTGTAGTACCGATATAAAATATCTTGCACATTTGTTACACATCTACAACTGGACTTAGCATTTATTTTGGGCTGGTTTAAAATCCAGCTCCAACCACCTTCAATTTCTTGTACCTTTAAACTCGAAGCAACATTTTGTAGGCCTTATTGTAGCAGTCCCTCACCCAAGAACGACCACCGCCACCGCCACCTCCTCCACTTCCTCCATCACCACCACCTCCACCACTGCGCATCCTTGAGGTACCCCTGGAGCCCCGTGATTCAAGGCAGCCTTGACTGCGGGCGCCTCACCTGCGAGTTTCCCTCCCCCCTTTCACCTTCCCCCGCGGGGCTCCCCCAGCGACGCGTCACGCGGGGGCGATCCATCACCTGGCGCCTCCGGCCGCAGGGCGTCTGCTTGGGCGCTGGGCGGGGCACTGGAGGCGCCGCGCACTGGGTCGAATCAGGCCAGCAGCCGCGCACAGCGACACTCTCGAAAATAAAATATCCCGTGACGAGGGTCGTTATCGTCTGCGAGAAGACTCGTGATGGAGGAAACCATGACGCATGTGGGACAAATAGCACGGAGGGTGAGGATCAGGAACTTCCAACCGCTTTCTTGCATTGACCCCTGTTGAAAGAATTGTTTGCTTCATCGACCTCCTGGCGTTATCGACCCCTTTAGGTACCCTTTGTGAAAATGAACACATAGGAATGACTCTGCATGTTGTAGGCTAATAGTTGTATCTGACGTAAGAAATAACTGCCGTCATAAGAAATAACTGACACCGTGATGTTGAAAGAATGCTAATGTACCTTGTATTCCTACTGAAAATGACATGCCGTGAAGTAGATTATTTGATGCCCCGTAGATCTGAGCCCGGGGTCTTCTAAAATATGTGCAGCTTCTTTCTGGATAACATACGGTCCAGTACTCGGATCTCGACAGGTTCAAATATTGTATTTCGTGGCAATCCGTTTTCGAAACCATCGGGTGATATTTCTTGATGTGTGAGGAGGAAGAAGACTTGCGTCTTTGTCTTGCCCTTCCATGAAAGGGTAGTCAGCAGTTTGCCTTTCCTGCTCTGAATGGGGAATCGGAAGTACTAATTTGACGACAGATTGATGATTAAGGTTGCGATGATAAGGTGGCGTATGTGAATGGTATATGGGAAGCCACAACCGTATGCTGTGCTTATCGTGTATGGTGGGATCATCCTTTCTCTACGCAGAACTTGAACCGGAACATTCAGCTTCGCTCCAACCCCCTTCCCTCACCTTCATTGGCAGAAGAATAAAAGCGAAGCTCAGTTTTTATTAAATGCGTATGATTTTGCTTTCTCGCACTTACGAAAGTTCTTCGTAAGAAGAGAGTTATGTAATCGGGCCCCGAAAAACGGCGAATTTTCGGCAGAAAAACTCTTATTGCCGGGCCCTGGTAACGCAAAAAAGGATACATTCTATATCTAAATATAGAAAACAATTATTTTTAACGCGTGGTGTAGACAGAATCCGCGTTTTGTGCTCTGTGGTACCCCCACCCCCCAAAAAAAAACAATTGACGCAAAACGTTAGTCCGTTCGTGTGTCCTGTAGTAAACGCTAGCGCCTAAACTGTTTAGCAGATTTTCTTCAAAATTGGTATTCCTCAATCGATTTAATGAACTCCAGGCTTTGGGAGTTTCAAATGAATATTTTGATTTTTGAGGGTACTTTACATGAAGCCTCAAATATTGTCAAAATCCTATCAACAATGACACCAAACGTTTTGATTAAACTTAGTTATCGGATAACGTAAAGAACGCTTACGAAAATGATGAAAGTCTCGTGCTCATTTTCCGATAATTGCAACTTGCAATTTTTTGGGTGTCGTCCTAGGACTATAATATTGAAGATAAATATTTTTCTCTTAATGAAATGTGTTTCTTATAGACGTATCTTTAAATAAGTCCACGTTCAAGTTTTCAAAAATATGAGTAGTTTACGTGTAATTTGGCGCGAAATTTAGTCGATTAATAAAATTACATTTTTTCACAAAAATGGCTCCATATTTTTTCTTTCACTTTTTCCAGGGAATCTTCACACCTCGTACTATGTAGAAAACTATTTGGTCGGTAAATGAGAAGTACACGTGTCACGTTCTGTAAATCTAAATCAAATGTTGAGAGATTGCAGATTCAGGCCAGAGGTGTAGAAGCGGTTGTGATGTGGTTGCGAGGCCAGTGCCGAAGAAACGCTTGAAATATCACGAATATATCTAACTAATATACTTAAAATAGGTGTCAGCTCAAAAATTCATATTTATTTATTTGCATCAGAACAGGCAATTGCCCAATGTTAAGGGTTTATAAATATTTATAAATTTATTAAGAAAATAAAATTTATTGCCCAGATACCACAGACTTTTGCTTTGAAATCGAAAACAAAAAAGAGCGTTAGGGCCTCGTGGTGGCAATGCGATCCACTGTGCTCGCCGGTCGCGTCCACTGCTAGGATTAAAACGTAACAAGTTTTCACGACGCCATCAAGCGCTCGTGTTTTCGATGTATAGCTCATCAGGGCTGACTGCACGCACGGAATAACCTCCAATATGAGCTCGTTGGGTGGGTTTAGAGGGCGTTGGTTGCCCGCAACAGAATGCATAGAATGGCGCTGCCCGTGGAAAGTCACGGAATTAGAATGTCTCTTCCCGAGGTTTTGGATCTCCTTCAACTCTTACTTACGAAAGGTCAAGTGGTACATTGTGGTGACTCCTCGCTATAGTTCGACATTGTTCAGTAATTCACTCATTTAATGATATTTACAAGCAATAGTAACGTTACTGATAATTTTGAATCAGGACAGTCATATTAATTATAATATACGTAAAATAGAATGGAATCCATAATGGAAGTTATATTTATAAAGAATGTCAGTAGAATCTAATGTTCAGAAGAATCGTAAATCAGTAAAAATATTTAATATAAAATAATATTTACTACATAGGGAAGTAAAACTTGTTCTTAAGTGTCTGTCTACAACTTGCGACGCAATTGCACTTTAAATCAGGAGAAAAAGTTCGTATCTTGTGAGTATTCATACTAAGAGTGCAGCACGGTGGGGGCAGATGTTCGAATGTGCATAATTGACTCGCACAGTACATATCAAGAAAATTAAACTTCTGTTATGATGAGTTCTTTAGTTTTAACGTAATGACAGCGGCAGATTTGCTTGGACAGGGCTGACAAGGAAGGGAAAGGAAAAACAAGTAAGGCATTGCACTTCAGTGAACCGCAGTGAGGCTACACTCAAAAGTAGAATGGGATTTCTCGTCAGCGAACAAAACCTGTCGGCATCAATGAAAAATCAAAAATCTTCAATGATAAAATTTTATTTTTCATTTAGTTTTTTAACACATTCTCTGTTTCCACAGAAAGACAAAATTTGACTGTGCCTTCGTGTTGTTTAGGTTTGCAGGTTTATATCCAGCTTAGTCACAATCACAGCTAAAAGAAGAAAAGAAAGAAAAATTATGAACAAAAAGGCAAAATGGCAAAAACAGGCATTGGCAGTTAAAATAGGCAAAAAAAAATAAATAAATGAAAAGCTACTAAAACAAGTTCGGAAGTGCAATGACGTGATTTCTATTGTTAAAAGCCCCAAAATAATAACAATAACAAAAAGACATTTTGCCGAACTACCGAGCTGTACCCTTTACATTACATCTCTTCAACAAAAAGATTTTATACAATGCCATAAAAATGAAGACCGTTGCGGACTGGTGATCTAGGTGGCCGCTGAACTGGACTTACACATCCAATCCATTTTTCTCGATGTGCTAAATCTCTCTAGGTGCTAAATAAAACTGAATTAGGGTGCCAAAACATCGCGCAACATGTATGCACTAGGTGTGTGTAGCTATATCTAATTTTATTGTTATACGAGTGTTCGCTTTTCCGCCCGTTTAAGCCTTGAAAAACAGCTTCCTGTGAGGTCTGTTTTCATCTTAAAATGGTTTTGACGACGGGAATCACTATTTTGGAAACATCCCCTGAAAATATCATTTTGCGACTGTTGCTTTTTATTTTTCTAAACCCTACGACAAATGAAAATCGGTGTTCTGAAAGACACCGTGGGCAACAAATGTATTTATTTGGCTGTCCGGGTGACGCCGCGTAAATGGCGACCGAAACGTCGGCACCTTCGCCATGGACGCGGCGTCACCCGGACAGCCAAGTACATACCAAAAAAGAAGAAAAAAAATCCGGCCGCGGAAGCCTACGCTCTCACAACAAATGTAAATCGTGCTACAATACTGGAATTAGCACCTTGCACATGACTGACCTGAACACAAGATTGAAATCATGAGTCTGTCGGTTGCCAAAGACTGTCGTCTCCGCTCGCCAAAGTCGCGTTCATAAATCTAACCAAATTGTTGCCGTTTGCACTCGAAAATCTTTTGGGAATTAATGTGATGACTTGTTATGCATTACGGAAATAAAGCTCGGCCTATATATTACAATTTCACTCGCGTACTATTTTTAAAACTCGGTAATACTTTGAAATTTGTATAAATAGCGAGTTTTCTATCGTTGTCATTGTACATGTAGCACGAATCGCTTGTCGCGAATCCGGTTTTTATGTTATTTATGCTAATGTTTTAGCAGTAATATTTTCCATATTTGCAAGAGTGCCCGGTGCTGGAAAGGTTAAGAACCACTGGGTTATTGTGAGAGCAACGATGCAACCGTGCCAGAGAAAGTTGACTTCCATCGCGGAGGAAGTGGCCGGACCAGCTGTCTCGGGCTGAGAGACGACCGTGGTTCTCGAGAACCGGCCAATGCCCGCCTCACCCGTTTTCGAGCGACCTTGCTTTGTGCACTTCCTAGCACTCCTCGCTCCCTCCCAATCGTCACTATCGTTTCATACACAAAGTTTAGGAAATAATGTCACTTCAGAGATTCTTACACTGTGTAAACGTTAGACGTCAAACCGGACTAGTGCAATGCTTGATTTGCCAGGATTTGGGGCATGCTAAAAATAGTTCCTGACCACCTGACTGAGTTAGATGCATTGAACCATATCATTGGTCGCAGTGTCCAATACTTAAAGATAAACTATGAAATTGTGTTAACTGCGCTTCCAGACATCTGGAAGCAAATTGCAGAGATAAACGCCCGCTTGATTGTTTCTATTGTAGATCTTTACCCCGGCGTAATATACGACATTTCCTTCTCCCTGTTGCCACCAATAGGTGTTCTCGAACAATTCAAGAGAAACGCATTACCGTACAGTTCAACAGCATCATGACCCATTACTACTCTCCCAACTCACCCGGTAGGTTGGGCAGTTCGGGTACCTATCCCATGAGCAAAATATGAATAAGACAAATGTATTTGGCCAGTATATGTGTGCGTTTCGTAACTGTGAAGCCATCACGTGTAAAACCTTAAGCTGATCAGTTAATATTTTTTTTAACAAACAAACTAGTGGAAATGCGCGGCATTCCGTAAATTTTCCTCCTCTTTGTGTTATTACTTAAGTACTTAAAAACAACTGCGCGACACCATTGCAAGATTTAAATAAAGAGCACCGAGAAAGAAATCTCTAGCTTTAATATTACGAGAGTAGGACAGTTACGAAAATAAATTTATTTTTCAATTTTCAATCGGAACTATACCACGTTTTTGAATGCGATTTCTTCTATTGCAGCAAACCATTTAAAGAAACAAGTTAATCTATTTTCCAGAAAATTTTGAAAATGTCAGAAATGTCTAAACCACCCCCGAAAAGTAAAGTATCGTGATAATCTCCGGTACGGCACAAATTAGATATTTTTCCTTACGAACTTATTACCAAGTTCGTTATTTCTTATTAACGTGTGCTAGCTCAAAAGCATCCAATCTGTCAGAGTTCTCCGTCCATCCAGGCATCGTTTTCGGGTATAAAATTAAGCGTATCTCTGCGCTACCAGCAACAATCTTAAGTCTTTGTGACAGCACTAATAGACCTTATTCCTGACGTGTGCGCGAATGTACTGGTAAAAAAGTGACTGTGTGACCTAAAATTCGAGACCGCCTTGTTGAGGCGATTTCAATACTTTTCCTCCCTATACTATAATACAGGCAGGAAAAGTAAAAATTACGCCTAAGTCATTTGTGGAGGTGCGTATAACGCGTGCTCCGGCGCGTCGTAGGCTTAACACGTGAAATGCACACGCGTCGAGCGGACGCTCATTAAGAGTCTTCGTTAAATTAAAGTCGCCACACGTGCGGGCGAAGTGCCGGCGCGACAGCAGAAGAAATACGAGCGCTATATCACGAGAGGGCCTTCCAACAGGCGCGCGATCGCGTTCATTCATTCTGCTTGTCACTGCGCCCCACAAGTTTCCGACGCGACGCGGCGACACGGGCCCCGCCCAGGAAACGACTCGGGCAAGGGACGAAACCTGTTCGCTGCTGGCATCTGTTTATGCGCCTTACCTGCGTACTTGCACTGTTCCTGTGTGATGTCGGTATCGTTCTGTGGTGAATTTAATAAAATATTCCAAATTTTGAAATTAATTTGGATTTGAATTTTTTGGTTTTACTTGTTATGTAGCTTCAAACGATGTATCGCCCTATTTATTTAAAAGGCGGAAAAAATACATTGATTTGGATGACACAATTTGTCATAAATAAATAATAGAAGGCGCATCTATCAATACTACTTTACTATTGTTTAATCGTTCTTCAGGCAGTGAGATTGACGCTTTTTTCATATTATCGATCCAAATGTTTTCTATACTCAGTGTATTTGATTGTTCTTGTGTGAAGTTGCTTATGTTGGGCCACGTGTATTGGTATCGCTAGACAAACCATTTTGGGGAAAATATAGAAATTTTGTAACACTAGCCGTAATTAGTGCTAAATACGCTATTCAAGGTAAGGTGTGGAATCGTCTTGTGGACTTACAACGTGTCTTCTGAACACATTTTTTTATTAAAATGCATTTCTATAATTTGGCAATTAAGTTAAAGCAAACGTCCTACGTAGTCACATTTAAACCATGATTATGGGTAAAACGCTACAATATTGGATAATTATAACAATTTTACTTCCTCAAATTTTAATAAAACATGCGAAAACATTTTATATAACAGCAGAGCAGTACTACCTTAAGTCTAAAATAGGACTTGAAAAGCAATATAAAATTTCAACGTACGTAACCACTTCACTTTCCGGGAAATTCGGATGTATCTTGTTGACCTTCTGTGATTCGACCGTGGGCCGCAGTAACTAAATGTCGTCTTCCTCATATTTTCTCTCGAGGCTGGGGAATCAGGTTCTCTAACTTTTGTAGGCGGCTTTTAACGATGGATTAAAAAAGGAGTCTTATAATACGATACTTCGATACACGACATTTTAGAAGATACTTTAGTCAAAGTAGTTCCTGTTCCTTAATATACGTAACCGGGGGTCAACTGAACATCTCAAATGAGAAATACGATATATTTAGATATAATTAGTCAATTGAAAGTATATTGTATGTATGCTACTTGTGCCCATTGAGAAATTGAGATATTGCTACCAGTAGTTTTAATGTGTAGAAAATGGATATGCGTGTGTTTCAAAACAAGTTTGAACCACTGGAATAATTGCGCTAAATATTTCGAGAAGCTGGATAAAAAACGAATTTGGTTACCCTGGTTACACACACGTTTATGAAGCTGAAAACTTAGCAACACGAATCTATCCATTGGCAATGCGACTAATTGAATACATTGCAAATAGTTTTCATCAAAAGAAACATACGATTGTAGTTTTTGTATATCGCACAGGCATTCGACAGTGTGGCAGTCGGAAGTATTATTTAAAATTGAACAGCTAGATATACTAGAATACTTGCAACAATACCTCCAACATTTCATTTGCGACAGGTCCTTCAACTTTCAAATAAACTCTAAACTATCAACATCACATTCAATAAAATCAGGAGTACCTAAAGGTTATTGTTTTTCTTCCTTATTGTTCACTATATTTATCGAGGATTTCCTTTCTCCGATAGACAAGGATATCGCTTTCTATGCATGCGACACGGCCCTCTTCGTAGCTAACGGGGACATTAATGCAGCTTATAATTATCTCCAAGCTGATTTAGAAAAAATCATAAATGAACAAGAGCCTGGAGAATAAATAGCATCGTCCAAAAGTCTCAATGTAAAATGTTTACTCTTCGTAGACCGCCTACACCCCGAGAGTGAAAAATGTCCATGGCTCCCTCCCGGAACAGCAGTAAAATATCTCGGAGTCCTATTAGAAAAAAATATTAACATTAAAACTCCATTTACTCTATCAAATAAAGCTAAAATGAGTAAACTTAACCCTCTAATCAACTGTAAATCACATCTCAGTATCAAAATGTGTCTATTATGGCACAACTCCGCACCGAGTTGCATCAAATTATTTTAAACGGTTCAAACCAAATTTTAACGTAAAATCATTCAAGCACCTAGGTTCATTCGCAATAGTCAAATATATGGAGAATTATCAGCTGCTCCAATCACTGAATTTCTGTCAAAATTAAATGAATCGTTTTATTCTAAACTAAGTTTCTACATTACACCCCTTTTTTCAACCTTGGCAAATTCACAAATTCAAGAATCAGAATCCGTTCCCGTTTCTCTAAACACGATTTTCGACCTCTATAGACATTTTTACTCAGATCTATGGGCAAAAAATTAAAGCTGCATGTGATGAAAGCTTTTTAAGACAAAACCTCGTCAAATAACATGTAAAATAATGAAAAAATAAGTATAATCGCCAACAGGCAAAGGTCACGATTAGCTAAAAGAAAACCAGCAAAAATAGGTTAAAAATCCAAAATGCTCATAACATGTACCTCTCAAATGCGTGATCTGTTGCACAGACAAGGATTGTTTTTAAAGAAAGAATTATGACCTACCGTCACGGGTCTGGGTGAAGTGGACGGGGTAAACAGAGCAAGGCGGTTCGGAAAAAAAAAGCACAGCGCGCGGGCTGTTTAATACATTGTGGTCAACAAATACCTAAACAATGCCAGGTAATTAGTTACTGTTAAATAAATAGATAAATTAAATAAATAGATAAATAGATTGTTCCAATATCTAACACTTTTACAGAGGCGCCTTGCAAAGTTTTGTGTGGAAAGTTGTAGTATAGTAGATGCTGGAAATGCGGCAGTGCCACATCCGACCCGGACGTACGACGAAGGCAAGTTTCCCCCGAAGTCCCAACCGGTCCAGACCTTGCCACGGGAGGATGCAGAGCTTGGGCTGAGAAGCTTCGGTAGACGCGTTTTTGTTTGGAGTCAAAGAGCCTCGACGTCTCGACTGCCTTCGTCTTGGGCGCCCTTTGTTTCTTCCACTGTTGTATTCTTCTGGCCAGGTTTATTAAAACCTCGTTCTCACAACCGCCTTTGCCAACCTCACTGTCGCTGTGCAGCCGTCATCGCCACCATTATCCGCGTTTAGGACCAATCTCGTCTTCGACTCCTCCAATTAATCATTGCCACCTTGCTTTTTTCATGTTAGTAGTATTATTTGTGTCTTCTCCCAAACTCCATCAACATGATGTTGTTACATAGTACTGCTTTCAAGACTTAAATCAATAGTTCCTTAAGTCTTGAATTTATGTAATGATTAAATCATGTATAATCAATTCGGCAATTAATTAAAAATAAATTTTATTATAATTCAGTATTCATGAAACTGAAATACTTTAAATTATTTCAGTTATTTACTGATGGAAATACTAACTCAATATTAAATATAAAATATACAATTGAAATGGTATGTGAATGTATTACTACTATAACTTTTGTCACAATATGTGCATACTGAACGTATATTAAAATTGATTTCAACGTAAAATTATTTTCAATTATTTGTAATATAAATACTTCTGCAAAATCTGATTAGATACAAAAGTATATCTACATCTGATCAATTTAATAAACTGAACACGAAAAATGCTTCCCTAATTATTTTTAAATCGGAAAAGTCTACTTAAAAAAATCTCTTTTGAATAAAATAAATTTCATGGTTCTTTTCATTAAAAAAATCTTTATACTTGGGACAGTTGTTTGTACTCTACCATCGTTCACTCTTCCTATCATCCCCCATTTCGGGTAATACTTTTCTTGTCGCTTTTCATCCCGGCATCTCAACAGAGTGCCTCTTGTCTCCGTCCCTGCTACTATTATAGCTGCAGCTATTATAGCATCTTCACGAACTCCCTTGCCACGCCTGAAACCCAAATAAAAGGTCCGGGGGACATCGGCCAAGCCAGACGGGTTTTCTTGCTCAGCGTCTGTGGCAGCCGAGCCGTTCTCTCGGCCCCTTTGTTTCCTTCAACCGTAGACTTGACTCGTGTGGTTCTACGTCCTGCATTATACTGTCAGGAAAAAGAATATTTATAAGGTTTTGTATACAATAATGTTCGCAAAGTTCAATTATATTGCCTTTGTACCCATTTTTCGTGAAGGTTAAACAGAGAAGAAGAAAAGAGAACATTCGATTAAAACATAATCTCGTACTGTATAAGTTTTAAACGCATACGTATTCCTGAACTCAGTTTTCTCTATCCCATATCCTTTAGCATAGTAGTTCAATTATTGATGAAATATTGCAGCACTAGTTGTTGGTAGATTCGAAAATATGAAATTTTCGCTCCCTGGTAATACATTACTTGCATCGAACAACGAGGTTCAGAATTTGAAAGTAAGAATTTGATAGTAATATCGTCGCAATTACAAAATCTCCCACTCATCTGACATCTAACAGAGTTCAAGACAACATTTGTGAAGATTATTTTAGTTAGTTAAACTTGGTGAATAGTTTTACTGTATCACTGCTTATCTCTACAAAACAATCGTTAAGGCTATTCCCTTGGAACTTCCGTCTGCCATTATTCATACTCTCATTAAATGAAGAAAGGTAGTAGTCCCATAAGTTCATCATATTTATATCTGCTAAATGGCTCGTGTAGTCGTGATGCATAATAAAGTTCGCCAACAAATTGAATATCAATTGAAATGATTATACCTAACGATATTTTTATTTTAAATTATGACTTCAAACCTTTTTCTGTTTTGAAGAGGTTAGAAGAAAGAGTAAAATAGTTTGTGCATTACTTCTAACTACACATTTTTATTTTTCAGTGTACTGTCTTGAACATGCCTTTGACTTTGAGGGGGGATACAATTTTGCCTTGTGCATTTCCACTCGTTTTGGGGAAATGCCAAATGAATGATTGAAAAGAACAGCTTATTTGTGACCTGCATGTCAATTAGTTCATTACAAAAATAAACGTTCCTATTTTTTCAATCTTTAAAATCTTCGTAAATACTTTGTAATGCGACCCGACGATTCCCCTCTTTACTTCTAACTTTACTAATTTATTTTAAAATCTATTTATTTTCGCCTGCTCTGGCTTAACTCAATGTTTACTGCTATTATTCAATTTGTCCTCACTTTCTACTCTCGCCTCTTTATTAATATTTTATTTCGCGTCCATATTGATCTCTCTTGTTCCTTTTCATGTATTCTTTTTTTAACCCTTTTTCAAGGTTCCCACGTAGACCAGAATAACCCAGGTGTAAAGAGAACCAACTAAAATATTTGCAAGGTTGTTGAAATTTCTTTCGAAATTCGAGAATGCGTGGATTAAAAAAAACTGTGTTAAACAGAGCTTAAAATTCGCTATTGAGGTTAAAATTCGCCATTGCATGATGGTGATCTTTCACGTCACCTAATGAAGCGAGGCCTTTTCACGTCAGGGTGATACAGTGACCAACTCTCGTGGTGTCGGCTTTCTCACTGGGAATTCGTTAGGAGGACAGCAATTATGAAAAGATGTCTGAAAGTTCACAGAAATATGAGCCAGAGGACTTGGTAATGTCACTGTGATCACCGTGTTGAAAATTTGTGACATTAGTATTTACTAATTTATTATCGAAATTCTTTACGATTTAACGAAAGTATTTCTTATTAAGGCTTTTGGTAATTCATGATAATTTCATTCTAGAAGAAGTAAGAGAGAGGGGGGATAGTTATTTTAAATTGATTAATTGGCATCAGTTTTGCAATTTCTTTTTGGGGGGATGAATGCTTCATTTTTCAAGTTATAAGGAAACGGCTTTGCATTTACCTACAATACAGACATGCACAAACAACGATAACACTTCATCATTGATAAGACTGAATATGTTCTTATTTCTTTGGAGTAAAAAGTAAAATGAGCATTTGCCCCTCCAAAATCGACTTAGAGAGTGGTCGATTATCTGTGTAGTTCGATACGATTGTTACCGAATTACTGCCATTTTGATCAGGTTTTTGTTCAGTTTCCCTGATCTCTTGAGCAAATGCTGAGATGGCCCCTTGTTTTGCTTCTGGACGTAAATGTAGCAACACTATGCGCACGTTTTGTTGAACTCTCCTTTTGCTATAATGGTAAGAGTAGAGGTAAGGGCGAGTTGCTATTTTGTTAGTAATGCAGAAAAATCATACTTGCAATTCGTGTACCAATAATGCGCACCCAAATACGTTTCCTATGACTCAGAAACGAAAATTACTATTTTTCAAGTATTGCTAATCTTGCGATTTTTAAAATTTATTTTTATTTATTTATGTTAAACTTTTACTCATCTTTCAACTATTTATAGTTAAAATGACTGGAAGGGATTCTGAAACTCAATAAAACGTGCGCAGATAACCTTTCCTCCCCTACGTCACATACAGTTTTTACTGTTTTTTGACTGAATAAATCTAAATCTAAAATTGAATTACTGAATTGTTGCCGAGTTATGAACCTGAATATTTTCGTTGGGTAAATGAGATTTTGTAAAAGGATGTAACGAAAGTAAACAAAACTAAAGGATTAGAGTATTAAAGAAAGAGCCGATTATATGTAAGAAATCCTATTTTTGAAAGTTGTTTTATCTTTGAATAGTTTAACACAATAACATTCACACTCATTTAATTAGATTTCCCGAAATTAAAAAGTGTTGGTGTCGAGAGAGCAAAAGCACGATTCAGTTCTAAAGAATTTTTCTGAGGTTGAAGACGATTGTGATTCGTTTCACGTCCTTTATCTGTTCAGAAGATGTTAAAAATACATTCTGAAAGTATCATCGGAATTTCTGGGACTTTACAATTCATTTTTTTCTCCAGCGAGTCGAAAATTCAAAGTGAAACGTATTCACCCTTTTCCTGAAAAAAAAAAGTAGCTTTAAATTACACTTTAGTGATCTACAAAAGATGCTCTCAGAGGTGACTGTAGGGATATTTTGGTTCAAAGCAGGAGTGAAAGAAGATAACGAAATTGAATTTTGCTTTCTGGAACATTTCACGAGTATCTAATTTCACTTGGACGGTGTTCCTAATGAAAAACACCCTTTTCGCATTCCACAACTTCTGCTGCGAAAACGAGGCTCCTGTCGAAATGTTACCCGATAAACTTTCCTTGGCTTCCGCTTTCGCTGTGGAATCTCGTCCCGAAGCGAGAAGATGAAAATTTAGAGATCTCGTGTACTCTGTCGATAAACTGCGGGTCAGGGTTGGCCACGTTCTCTACCCGTAGTACAGGTCTGCCTTTCAAAATAAGTTCACCAACGTGTCAATATATAGGTAGGCTCCTAAGAAATGTTTAATTAGTGATCGTAAATTGATAAAGAATGCGTGTTCCGATGTCCGAGATAGTGTGCGTTTCCAAAACTGTGAGTTAGTACATGTTCCCATGAAAAACACATTTTATGTCATTTCGAAAAACACTTTTAACTTATGTTTTGTATTCACCATAAAACCTTTAAGTTCATTTTAAGTATTTCAATATTTTGAGTGTGCCGCTCGCAAAATCAGTATTGTTTATTTTCTCTACCTTGCTGCATGGCCCATACCATAGGAGTAAAATAAAATAATTTTATAACTGCATTATAGTTTATTATTTTCGTTTAGGCTTAGTGAAGAGGATAGAGGCCAAACGTGTAGTAATAGTAAAATTAATTACCCAAGACCTTGTTCCAAAGGCCTTTACGTTTTTCTACTGTGCTTCTTTTATGTCCATGCAATATTAAATGAAAACCTAGGTCACACGCCGACTTCGATCAAGCAACCCTCGTGCAGAACAACTGCAACCGTGAACCCGTTACGTATTGCCGTTGGAGTGTAATTTTCTTCTATAGCAATAATTTAATAAAAGAGGAGGATGAATTTAAGGGAAAAGATGCCATGAATCTTTCTCTTGTATACTATAACAGAAAATAAAATAATTTTCAAGTTTTTCGGAATTGCCGATTTCGTTAAATCAATAAAAGAACAGATAAAATTCAAAGAAAACGAATGTATGGCTTGGCGAAAGAAAATACCAATTTAAGCTCTTGAAGAAATTGTGTTCCTGAGTGGAACAAACGAGATTACTCACGGCCACGGAAGCAGATTGAGCTTATTTATTATTATAATTAAATATTTGCGTAAAAGTTCTGTTATTTACATTAGGTGGATTATTGATTCGCAACTAAGGATTTTATCTCGGTTAACGGCAGTCGAGTTGAGGGGAAAATTATTAAGACGTGTCGATTCCTTGGAAGTTGCATTTTTATAGTGATAAAAGTCCTGGAGGGCAATAGATCTCTAAATTTAACGCAAAAGAAACCAGAATTGCACAGAGGAAAGGAAGACGAAATACAGGAAAAACAGATAAGAGGTGACCAGTTGGCACCCTGTTTGCTTTAATATTTGATATTTACTGACGAGCACATTTCTCGTGTCCCTCATTTCCCACAACCCGTTGCTCCTCGCAGAGCAGACGCGGCCCAGCCAGCCCAGGCGACAGAGGCCTCGCCTCACTTTCCCGCCACATCCGGCCGCGGCTCCTCGCGAATCCGGTCGCGTGCGTGAGCCCGTACGATCACTCGCACGCCCCGACGCGCCGTGTGCGTGCGGCCGCGCGCGCTGCTCCCGTCGATGCGAGTTTAATTGCCGGCCAGCTGCTCCCGGCCGAGCTGGACCCGGGGCCGCTGGAAACGAAAGCGGCCGAGCCCGCGCGTGAGGAGGAGGGGCGAAGTGGCGGGGGCAGGGCAGGGACGCGAGGGCGCCCGCGGCCCGACTTTTGCTTTCGAATCGGTCGCCACGCGCCCCTCCGCGCGGTGCTGACCGCCCTCGCGTACGCACAGTGAACCAAAAACAGTACGTTGCGAATTTTTCTGGGTGGCGGTAATAATGGGAATCGATTTATACATCTTCATCCTTGGTGTCCAAGAAAAGTTGTCTCAAATATCGAAAACAACTTGTCTTTGGCCGCGGTAACGTGTCAATCCCGAATGCAAGCGATATCCTGCTATCTTTTTGGAAATATCACATTTTTATATGTGCGATGTGTAATGATAATAAATTATATAATAAATATTACTTGATAAATAAATATGAAATTTGAATTAAAAATGAGATTGGATTTTAAAAACTCCACTTTTTTCTGGTTTGAAAAATTGTTCCTTCTCCTTATTTCAACCATGTATTTGTAAAGCACGTGTTTTTCCTAAGCATGGATTTGAGTTGAAATAATGTAGAATGTTTATAATTCAGGTAAAAAAAATGACTTGTTAAGTATCATAATAAAAATAAAACAATGTAACTCATTTTCCACGAACTCTGTCTCCATTAGCGTTTCTCCGTGTGTTGTGGTTTTGTTTCCCGTAAAATAATAAGTCTTCTTTTTTAGTTCAGTTAGGCTTTGTGTCGGGAAGTATTTATTTTACGCATGAATGAAATACCTTAATAAAATACTTAATTCCTTGTTGCTGGGCCTTTTTGATACGGGTAAGTCATGTTTTGCTTTAAAGACTGTAAATAGTCATTCGATATTCGCTAACTCACTGCGGTATAAAGACCTTGATTCATCTCCGTCACAATTCAACTTTTCATCCCTAAAACTTCTCAAGTGACCCCTTACTGGCACATAGTTAGAATATTAGCTTTCTGTACCGTCTATTCGGGATTTAATTTCAGGACAGAGCCTCCAATGTGGGGTAAAATCCACCATTGTGTCAGCTGGTGTGGTTTATTCTGAAATAATAATTTAATTGGCTTAAAAGTTAAATGAGAGATATGCCTTCTTCGTTTTACCATCGTGGAACCAATTCCAAGTTACAGACATCCCTCCCGTGGAGAATTAAAATACCAATAACAGCAACAGTCAAATATACATATGACATCAGAACACCTGAATTGAGAGGTACAAGAAACTCGCTCCTTTTTCTCTTCTCTTACTTTTTTTAGTTCTTCAATTTATTAAATGTTCTCTTTCGCTTTTCTTTCTCACTTTCCTTTTCTCCCTACGCTCCCGCTTGTCCGTTTCGAAGCACTGTGCCCCGCTTCGCGCCGCTTATCCCCGTGGGCTGTAGTGGCCGGCGCGATTTCACCCGGCCGCGGGCGGGGCGGGGCCGGGCGGTGGATTCGGGGGCCAGTGGCCTCGCCTCGCACCTCGGAGCGAGCGCACAGTCAAAACGCCTGGCGATTTTTCAATGGGCGGAGTTGGGAGGTTGAATGAAATGGGATTAGGAACCTATTGATGAGCCTTTCTCTCGCAGAGTTGGTCGCCAGGTTTAGAGAGATGCGGAACAAATTGGTGAAAATATTCGCGTGGTTGTGGTGAGACCTTGAATTATGAATGCAATAAATCGATGTAAAAATTAGGTTAGGTAAAAAGGTGTTTTGTGTAAAAAGATAATTAAGAGTAGACAACTATTTTGCAAATTTTAGAATATCTCGTAAATTGCAATTTCGTAAATAAATTTACATTTGAACAAGTATAAGATAATCTGGGATATTTTGTCTCTTAAAGGTAGAACTCGTAAATGGAAATGCTAATGAAAATTCATATATCTTCACTAAATGTTACCTTATTTTTTTACTGTTCTCGACTTGTACGACATAGTTCTTTCAATAAAGAATTTAACTGCCTTTCTAGGGCCATAACACTTGGAATTCTTGACTGTTCCAATACTTATAGATTTCAATATATTTCTTTGAAGTAAATCAGAATCATGTTTTTTTTCAATTTTCTTTAATATAATAAATAATAATAATAATAAATAATAATAATAATAATAATAATAAATAATAATAATAATATATGTTTTACTGTTCAAAGAATTTACTATACAGCCAAGAACTTTGAACAGTCAAATATCATTTATAACATTACATCTGCTTAGTACATATTGGATTGCATGAGTAGTTCGCAATTGCGAAACAGGAAACACATTCTCATTTAATTGTAAAAACGCATAACTGTGATCCGGTAATGGAATCCAAAATAATGATGATTAACAAAGTTGACTCGCGAAAGGTTGGTTCATGTAATATACACGTTGAAGCTGTCTGTGTGAAGGCTGAACTTCCGGTTAGGATAAACTCTCCGCTGTTCGGTGGGCGTTGCCTCGACTCGTCCTGTTAAGGGCGGTTCCTTTTTGAAGACGCGCGCGTGCGAAGGACAAGAAGGATGCTGTCGGCATGCGAAGTGATGCTGTAGTATAGCACGCACTCGAACTTTTATGTGACTGCGTAGAGCTGCTGCATATCAAACTGGAATTACACTGCTCTCATTGGTAGTAAGTTTGGTGTTTGTGTCAATGTTAGTTGACTGAAATTGTTGATGTGGAAGGCTTTTGTGATTTCAATCTGTAGATTAAAGGCTCGTATGCGATCATTTACATTTCGAAAAATGACACGTGTTCAGGGTTTAGAAATACTTAATCAGGGTTATTGGTAAGAATTTTTGAAAATACTGTTCGAATGAACGGAATAGATAAAAAGCATAGTGTGTTATTTGATATTTGTTGGTAATTGTATTATAATTTATAAGCATTTATACTCATAACAAAACAACGTAATTCTACTGATCATGGATCAGTGAATTTGCTGTAACTGACTTAATGGAATCCATTAACGCAAAAGACAAGATCGACGTATAATGACAGGATGCAATGAGATGCCAGTCGGAAACGGTCATATCTTTACAGTTGACGTACTGTCCGCTATGTAATGCGGCCGTGTGGGAGTTATTGATTGTGGCTTTGTTTTATTATGTGATTTATCTTAAGATGTCCTTCACATATTTTCTCGTTCAAACTATTTTTTATTTGATGTAGGTTTTCGTCATTTTAATGAACTTCACTTTTAATTACATCGTTATCCTTCAATAAACTTGGCTCCAAAGTGAGAAATTGTTCTCTAATATTTCTTTTAAATACATAATTTTTACAAATACATACGTAAATACCTTTTTATTTTTGTTGTTTGAGCTGACAATTTTCAACGACTTTCAACATTTTCAATACTGACCATTAGCGCATATAGTAGTCGTAAAAAACACCTGAGAAATACTAACTTTCAATATTGGAGCTCAAAGAGCACCAACATAAAATGCAGGTGCAAACATCGGAAGATCTATAGTACTTATGAGAAACCTATTGGAAAGGCCTTACGCCCAGCTAAGGAGTAGGTGAAGGAACGCTGACGTAGCGGTGTGGTGTGGAGGGGGCGGGGGCGGGGAGAGAGCGCCGCCTGCGCGGAAGGTCGCGCGTTCTTCACCCGAACGGCGTCAGGTGCGCGGCACGACGCCCGCAGGCGCCGCGGTGTCTCAGGGGAAGGGGGGGGGATCTCGTGACGCAACGACGACGACGACGAAGACGACGCCTCGCCGCCTCGCCGCATTCCGCAGCGGCGCCCTCTCTTCTCTTTGCCTGCCCCGCCCCGCCTACCATTGCCTCAGGCGCATCTGCCGCCGCGTTCACCACCACCACCACTTCATTACCACTATGTTTACGGCTAGCGCTATGTTTACGGCTAGCGCTATGTTTACGGCTAGCGCTATGTTTACGGCTAGCGCTGTTTGCCGCTACCATCCCTGTCATTATTATCATTTGTACTCTCGCTTTTATCACCGCTGTTACGACCACACCGTTGGTTCCACTACCCACGCGGCTGCGCCCATCACCCACAAAACCACCGCCAACACCATCTCCTCAATCACAAAAAACGTCACCCCATCCATCACTACTGTTACCTGCGCCTCCACCATTATACTCGAACTTCTACCACCGGCGCCACGGACACCATTGCCACCGAAGACTGCCCCTGTCCCCTTCGCCGCTGTCTGATTGCCCCAGTTGCCACTCGCGTCGGTCCCTGTAGCAATATCGCGCGCGCCTCCGCCGACGAAATCGTGGAAATTGCTCTCGTTCCGCCGTTGCGAAAGGGCCGTCTTCCTCCTTCGCGATGGAGTCACGCGGCTCCGTCGGAGATCGGTGTCAGCGTCTTGAGAACGAGACCGTTGGATCTCCAATGGCCATTTATTACGTCACGAAATGGGGGGTAATTGGGACACAATTCATCGGTTTTTCCGCATAGGACTTCCCTTGAGGTTGAAACATTCTCGCAACATTAACGTGACGTATCTGAAGTGGCACTGAACGAGCAGATTACATTTTGCATTCTGAGATTCAAATGCATACCGTTTTGAAGGTTAGATTGTTAACCA
Organism: Gryllus bimaculatus; assembly: GCA_017312745.1. Classification (NCBI taxonomy): domain Eukaryota; kingdom Metazoa; phylum Arthropoda; class Insecta; order Orthoptera; family Gryllidae; genus Gryllus; species Gryllus bimaculatus. The sequence continues at coordinate 5,349,170 of BOPP01000080.1, forward strand.
GAAAATTAATTTATTTACTGTTTATTATTTGTTATTTTTAAGGCTGTGACAAAGAAATTATTGCGACAATATTAGTTGTTAAAATATAGAGAATTGATTTTAATAATAAATTTGTAAGAACTTTTTAAATTGTTCGAAACATTATTTTCTTGTAAAACCAAATTTTCTATAGAAATTATAGATTTTTTTTAGATTTGGTATATAGTTCGTGTATTGTAAGCTGATACTGTTTTGTTTACTGTCCAGTGGGATAGAATCAATAGTGAAAATCACAGTTCTTTACTTTTCCTTGTAGTTCTTACCGTTCTGTGGTGCATTCACATGTACAAATATAAATAAATATACATATACAAATAGTTTTGGTTTTTCTCTTATTCGGATTATAAATGTCGATTTAAATTCACGAGGACGATTTTTTTATCAGAGAAGCACTTGAAAGTTTTAACCTTAAGTTCCCAAATCTGTGCCAACGAATGTTTCACATTTCCGAGAAAAAGTTTTGATGTCTCTGTACTTCCGTTGCGCACAAGTTTCAAGCAGAGTTGCATCGAGTCAGCGCTCGCCAGCACGACTAACTAGAGACGATGCACACTGGGCCAAACTAGTGCAGATGGTAAGGAAGAATGCAAGCAGAAAAGTCAAAAATTCAAATCAGTTGCACCAAAACACGTAACATCTTTGGGAGTAAGAATGAGATTTCTTTGCTTTACAAGAGATGGTGTGCTTACAGGAATGTCCACCGAAATTAATTGCCAGCAAAGTGTATGTGGTTCTCAAAAAAAAAAAAAAGTTTAATACCTTGTTTGTACGAAGCTGCCTTTAGGGCGACTGTTTGCTCTTAACCACTTCTAAGGGCACAGCGCACAGGGAAAGGGAGTACAGAGTGTCGAATAATAGCCAGTTACATAGCTGAACATAGACCTTTCGCGGGAAGAGGTTTCGCCTGTGCTGCACGAGAGCGTGGCAATGCCATTCACCGTACTCGAGACGATGTACTGTCCTGAATTCTGTAGCAGATGGGTATTTTAATAGTAAGTGACGTTTAACTTTAATTTCATGCTCTATCCATTATTTTATAGTGAAAAATATAAATATAAAGATAAAGACTTGTAAATACAGAATCTGGGAAAACTCATAGAACCGTTAAGAGATTTCATTACATTCCCGGAAATGTTTGCTTTCATGTTACATGGTCATAGTATTTTTTTTGTCATTGGCGTGTGTCACATAGGATCGGTACCTTCATAATACCTAAATAAAGTTCTTCTACAGATTAAATATTTAGAGCTGTGATAATTTATCCATCGTTCATTACAATTAATTAATACATTACGATTAATAAATAACACTATCGAAAGGAATTAGAGCCTGATATAAAACTGTTCTACGGGGAATAACATAGGGAAAAGCTGAGATACACCTGAGCGAATGTGAATTCTTGGCTGTTCGGGAGACGCCGCTTGGCGGTCGAAAAGTTGACAGTACGTAAGATGCGGTATCTCCCAGACATCCAAGTATTGACTGACCCCGGTCGGGGAAGACTACGCTCTCATTAGAGCGAAGTCCGTGGTTTTACTACCGATAAGGATGGGCGCTTTTGGTTTCATTTGGACCTACTGTGAGCGGGCGGCGCCACTCAGAGCGCAAGTTCTGCCCCCGGGCTTCCGTCTTCCCTTCCGGCGAGACAGGAGGAGGTGGTGGTGGTGGTGGGCCGCGACGGCGACAGCAACGGGAGGCCGACGGCCTCTGACTGCGTATGCTCCGTCCACCGGAGCAGTTGCAAGGAGTTTACAACTCGGCGACAGGACGTCCGCTCCTGCGAGCAGGAGGCGGCGTGGGCCACGCGGGTGACCTGTGCGGCGTCCTGGTCGACGTCAGATTTATTACGAATTTATGCATCATTCATTACAATTCAACTGTGACGATGAATAGCAAATAACCCTGTCGAAAGGAACTAGGGCGAGACATAAAACTGTTCTACGGGGAATAACATAGGGAAAAGCTGAGAAAACCAGAGCAAATTTGAATACTTGGCTGTTCGAGAGACGCCGTTGGCGGTCGAAAAGTTGACAGTACGTAAGATGCGGCATCTCCCAGACAGTCAAGTATTGACTGACCTCGGCGATACATGAATTCGCAACAGCAACGATACGGCAATTCGATACATGAATTGCGGAGTTTCTTCGGGATGTTGGATTGCGACAGAATTTTCCTCCATCGGACCACTTTCTGACAGTCAACGTAATTGGAAGATGTCGACCAGGTTGATTCAGCCAGCTTCCCGTGTGTGTACTTGACAAGTTCCGTAATGGTAGGAATTGTGAGAAAAGTAACACTTGGCTGAAAGATAATGCGATATTGATATTAGATTTCATAAATAAGGGGGGTCTTAATTGTCAATACAAATTCAGTGTTTGCTTAATAAATTAGATATATCACGATCGGACTGCAATTTCCACATTTAATGAACTGTAAGTATTTAAGTTGTCCAGAAAATAGATCATTGGAATCTAACTAATGAAATTGCGAAGGAAAAAATAATTAACCAATTTTGTTTTCTCAATTAAAATTCGTTGAAAGGAAGGCAAAAATAAGTAGATTTAAAAAAGTTTAGAATATCAGAAAATGCGTAATGTAAGCATCTAAGATTTTAAAACTTTCATATTTTTTCGGATGGGAGTTTTTTTCTATACTTCTCTGGCAGTTGTTTTTATCTACCAAAATTATATATTATACCCATCTAAACGGCAATTCCAAACATTCAACCAGCGAATAGCATTGTCTTTGTTGAGTAACTCTTGTGTTGTGTGCAGAAAATGACGACCAATGCAACCATTTTTTGATATTTCGTTATGTCAAAAGCGATTGCGTAAAACGTCCTGAGTGAAAGGCATTTAATGGCGATATGTAAGAGATACTAAATGGCATCAATAATTCACGTAGTGGAAAAGGTAATCTTTTGAACCTGATTTACGATCATCTAACGAGATATGCTGGGGCCATCAAACCGGCGGTTCTTGAAACCTCCGCTGTGGTCGTAAACAGAGACTACTGGAAGCGCTTAACCAATACAGAAAAGCAATTCGCATACCCAAACCGACCCCTATTGTGTACAAACCCTTTCCACGTCCCGTCGTACATGTTCATGCTACATTTCCTGAACATACGGTCGTTTACAAGAATACTTCGTCGATTACACAAAGGTCTTTAAAGCATTTGTTCCAATCACGTTCTCGCATCTCTTTCAAATAACGGAGGTTAACGCTGGGTGGTCCCGAACACGACCGTTTCCCGAAGCGGCGCCCGCGGCGGCGTCTGGCTCTCCATTGAAGCGCAGCCAGTCGCTCGCCGCCTTCGCCATATAAAGCGAGCGCGAACAGGTTGTCGTATCCGCGAGTACAGTTGGATTTCTGGAATGCTCGGTACTGATGACCGGCCTAAACGGGCGAAGTCTGACGACGTACTGTGAGATGCCGCGGAAGGGTTGGGGCAGTCGAGTACTCCCGAGAGGAGGTGAGAAGGAATTGTACCGTTCGAGCTTCCTGCGCCTGGGAGGGGGATGAAGAATTCGCTCTTCGCACTTGCTTCTATACTCGCTTCAGTTAGACTTCTAATTGTTCATCGAATTGCGAAATATTATGAAGACCGATCTGTGCCAAAAACGTTTACCGATTGCCAAAATTGCTTTCGGAAATGTCTCGACCTAAGGATAAACTGATATATAGTTGAAATTAATCAAGATAATCACTTACAATAATATCGAAAGATATTTATTTAGTTTTAGCCCTTAATAAAATATCGCACTTCATAAATCCATTATCACAGTCGTAAACACTTCATTCGTGAATAAATTTAAGTAACGTAACCGAATAATTTGATTTACGAAAGCTCTTTGGGTCTGAACAAGTTGTGAAGTCATGCGCTAGTAATACATAGTGGTGGATGAAAAGATATAGTTATAGTCCAGTACAACTGAAATACTTGGTGTTAGTTTTGCAAAGAGAATCTTTACTGATGACGTGAATGTTAATCATGTTGAGCACAGCTGTTCCCCTCAGTGCATTATTTTATTTGGATGATTAAGCATCGAAAGCTGCTTCTATTAGAATTTATTTAGCTTGATATATGTAACAATGCATTGCAATTATTTAACTCATAAATATAAAATTCATTATCTTGAGCTGAAATCTGATCATGCGAGGGAAAGTGTAATGACAATTTATAACGAGCACATGCGAGGAATTAGTTAAAATACGCCCACTTCATATTAGTTTAATCAATGTTAGATAAGTCTGGTGACGTAGTTGAAACAGCAACACGCATTAAAACGGAGGAGATATTTTCTCTCATTTAGTATTCATTTAACTTTAATTGTATTTTCATAAATTTACAATAATTCTGTAATACAATAAACATGAATAGAATTATTTACATTTGTGTCAATGTATATATTTATTTTGTTGAAGTTCGTATCAGCATCTCGGTCAACAACACGCTTCGTGAAATAAGAGTAAACTTTTTTTACACTGTTTATGTTTTAAAGATTCAATGAAATGTAGCATTGTTTTATTATATTCATTTCATTCCACCATTATTGATACAGTCTGTAAATTTTTAACATCGCCAATATTAAACATACGATTCAAATTTAATGTAGTTCTGTAACGGTTATACAATGATTAAAATTATGCTGTCCTGACCTAAAAGAGATGGCCACTTTGGGAGGAGGAATATTTTTTGGATTCTTTTCATTCACAAACTATTGCATTTACGAATGTCCTAAAAACTTGTAAGACCAGTCTTCACACATATTATACAACGTAGAAACTGCTACACGTGCTTGAGCTCTCCGACCGCCAGAGTCTCCGCAGAGCTCTGTGCGTGCGCTTGGTACCCCACGCGCGTCCCGAGCGGCCAGCACAGCGAGCTCTGGTCGGAGGCCTCCGTTCCAGCTCTGCGAGCTCAGGCCGCGCAGTGCGATGGCCGAGACGTGAGCGGAGGCGCGGGGCAGGCCGCGGCCGAGACGGCAGGCGGGCGTGGCGGGGACGGGCCCGGGCCGAGACGGGCGGGGCGGGCGCGGGCGATGTGGCCGAGACGGGGGCGGCATGCGGGGGGGGCGGGGCGACGGGCGGGCAGCGGGCCCGAGACGGAGCGGGCCGAGGGCGGCCCGGAGCGGGCGGAGTGAGGGGGCGGGTGCGCATCCGGAGCGGGCGGAAACAAGTAGACCGGGCGGACGGGGCGGGGGCGGCGAAGCGGGGCGGGGCGGAGCGTGGGCCGTAAGCGTGAGCGGGGCGGAAGCGGCCATCGGGCGGGCGGTACGCTGTCAGCGGACGATTATC
>BOPP01000080.1:5363036-5380046 GCA_017312745.1 Gryllus bimaculatus
CGACGACGACGACGACGACGACAACGACGGGAGTTGTCGCGGTGACGACGGCCAGGGCCCTATAACTCCCATATAACCATTACGGTGGCGCGCTCTGCTACATCACCTTCTTTACAGGAACTAAAACACGAACTACTGCCAACGATACTTTCAACGTGCGTGGCTGCAGCGTTGAGTTCGCGGGTCGCAAGCAGGCTTTTAATGTTAGAAAAAATAACGTCTACGTTTGCGCTTTCTTTAAAGGTTTCTTATAATTACAGGTTATGAATAATTGTACATTTAGATGACACTTTTCGGATTTCTCACAAATTACTTCATTTGTATATGGGGAAAGTTGGCGAGCCTTACCAGCAGCTGTATCCGGCAACACCAGCGCATCCTATAGTGGCAACCTCGAGCTTTATCCCCGGTGTTGATGGAGAGTTGCCGGGCCCTGACGACGACGATGTACGCGATGGCGTCAGCAGCGACAGGGACGCAGAGGGGGCGTCGGCGATGGCAGTGGGGTCGATGGCTGCGAGCGATGGCGCGCGGACCGTCGGAGCTCGATTGCGGCGGCCATCGATACGATCGAGTGCCTCCTAATAAGCTTTCGGCCCCGGGCTGCGCAGACGGAGCGGGCCGTTTGGCAACGGGCGCTCTGAAGGCGATTTGGGCGTAAGGAGCGCTCGAAAACGTGCACCCACCAAGCGATGGTGATGTCTGCCATCTTGTTAGTGCGAAGATGAAAAGATAGTACGAAGAAAAAGATGTGTGCTCTTGTCGTTCAAACTTAAAAAATCTAAAGGGATGGATCCGTACTGTTGGTCCATGTGGGTAGTCATTACTGATTAGGTGTATGGGGGAAGAGATAGAAACGATAGCGTCTCAATACTCTTCTCTCTGGTTGTCTTATTTTTTGGCCGAAGTCGGTGATAAGGTAGATGGTAAAGTGAGAGTGAAGATACGTGCAGATGGGAACAAAACAATGCAATGGTGGAAGAAAAGTAGAGCCATACTGATCGTGTCAGCGACTGTCTCTTTGCAGGAGTGTGGCTGCTGCACGGAAGGGGGCAGTGGTGATAGTTGAGAGAGCTGACGTTTCGCACCCTCACGGCGAAGCGGCTTCTGCGATAAAATGGCATAGGCGATGTCGTGGTAACGGCATTGGTCCATTCATCGCCCCTCCGTTCGAGAAGTGGGCTTCAGATGCTTCAGGTGGTTCGCAAGATCTCGATTTATCGATAGGATATAAAAAGAGAAGTAGTTTGTTTTCGTCGTCGTTAGGTTAATTGGAGGGGAAGCAGAGAATAAAAATATATAGATAGGTATATATAGATTAAACTGATTAACTCAGTTTCGAGAAAGGGCGGGTTTGAAGGCGTTCGGTTTCAGCAGATTGAGTATATCTGAGTAATTATATAAATTAACTTTTCTTTCCTTCAATTTTATTCATGTGTATGCAACAGGGCTACCGTGAAAATGGTAATTGAGACCACAATTACATTCAGAATTTCTCATTGTATGAATGGACTTCTCTGAGTATGAATGGGTGGCTCAGGAAAGACACTTTCATTACTTTGCGTGATGGTATAGTTAACAATGTATTTCGGCGAAAGCACCATGAGTTTTCCAAATGTTATCGCCGCAACTTGTTTCTTCTCCCAGGGTCCTGAATTCTCGTCTTGTTCTCTAGACGAATTGTGGAAGCAATCGTCCAAGCAGAGTAGCCTGGGAAACGGCTCGTGTCACGAGAGTAACAGGATAATGCTCACGAGATACGTTCATCTGTTCAGGAGCGTACAGAAACATACGCTCAGGGGCTTGAGTGGGCTAAATAAACAACTGTTATGTGAATACAAAGTAATTTAAGATTAATCAAAATATTTCACATTGAATGCGTAAAAAAATTAAAATAAAAACAAAAGCACTTCCTTTCGCGAACCGTGGACTATGTTTCCTCTAATTTTCCTGAAGATTGCACACGTTTGGGATATTAATTCATTAGTGCTAAAGGTTCAGGGTCGTTTCAAAGTGAACCCGTTTTGCATTCTCTATGTACTTTGTACATCGTCTGTTCGCAAAGCAAACCATTTTGAAAATTAAGCAAATGCAACTATTGATTGTATTTTTCGCATAGTCGAATTGCTAGTAAATTGAATTTATTTCTGAGAAGATCATTTAGGAAAAAATATTCCTCCCTTCTTTTTTTCACATTTCACTCTGATCTAACGCTTGCCTAAAACAGTAGAGAACAGTTAGAACTTGTTAAGCTCAATGACAGGCACACGATGTTTTTACGATTTCTCGACAAGACGTAAATATCCAGTGTCGTTACTGAAATGGAGCGGTTAATACTCAAAGTATCGAAATTCAACGCCCTTTGTAAATCGTCTGGTCAGCATCGGCCAGTAATCACGGGGGACGGATTTCATTACGGTGCTTGTACAGCATACATCGTCTGCATCGACAGGGCAGTACATCGCGCGCGTCGAGTAAATTGTGTCGCCCCGCAAGAGCCACGACTGTGGCCGCGATCACGGTGCGTGGCGTGGAGGGAAAGAGCAGCCGAGGTTATGTTCGTCGTGCCGTCTCTTAAAGCGGAAGTGATGCCACATATCTCTTTCACGAGTAGTGTTTAAGACTGACGGAAGTTAATGACTTATAAAATATTACAAAAAAATAACTTATTACAACGAACTTACTTGTAAGGTCTGTGTAAGTTATGGACTCGGTAGGAATTCTGCACTCCATCAGAATTCGTCTGAAAATTGGATTGGGGTTATTCCAACAACCCAATAAGCCACTTCGTACAAAAATAAATAAATGTTTTTGTTTTGAAATTTGTTTGTCGTAAATATTTTCTGATATAATTGTCAAAATAAAATCGTTTGTTGTATAATCGTCAAAAGTATATAATTTTCATTATAAAATGTTATTGGTTATTGTACTAGAGTACAAAATCTTAAAATGGGTTAGTGTTCAACTCTACGGGAATAGTTCTAATAAGGCTCTCTGTTACAAACTCAAGCTTGGGTGCGCCACAGGTAACTCCACAGACGCTTCCGTCTCCACCCTCGCTGCTGCCAATGCAATCGCCCGCTGTTTTTGGCGACCGCAGTAGTGTTTCGTGGCCAGTTCTGTTTCTTCGAAAACTTCGCCGCTCAATTTGTACATGTTTCTTCCCTGCCTCGATTTTTGGACAGTGTATTCAGGGGGTGTAAAAAATTTTATCTATGTAGGCTACTACATTTGTTAACGTGAAATTCGATAGTACGATGATTCATCTTCGCTCAAATTCGAAGATGTGAAGTGAAGTATTTCTTCCGATGTGATAATTGTCGCCAAGTAGAAAGAAATTCCGTGCCCCTTGTTTTTAACTTTACTTGAAACTTATTTTCACCTGTGACTGTTACTCATTACCCATCTGAAACTTTTCAGCATGCCTGCCAAATGTTGGTTAAAGGCTGCCCCTTCCTGAATTCACTCCCTTAAGTTTTTTTTTTTCTTTTCATTCTTTTCATTGTCTTCTTAGGACCACAGGACGTGCGACTGTTCCCACCGAGGTCTCGTCATATTTTCTCGGAGGGTAATTGGGGAGCCGGGGGGGGGGGTCAGCATTTCTATGCTGAATCCATTTTCATACCCCAAGGTTGTTAGTCCTGGGGGAATGAAGAATAAAGTAAATATGACTGATGATGGAGGAATGGACAATTACGAACACACGTAAACACCCATGCCCCGGGTGGGATTCGAACCCTCAATCCTTGAGCTACGGTTCATTAGCTTTATCGTCCTCGCCTATACAGACCGGCCCCTAAGTCTATTAATTTGATTTTCGCAATATGTATCGTCATGGAGTCTCTATTCGAATTCGTGACAATTCTGTACGTAGTAATTCACATAACTGTCGCATTCCAATACGTATAGAAATTACCTACACTAATGAACACCTTGTATTAAAGTTTTAGTAATTAAATTTATCCAGTTTCTGCGGATTGCTACAATTATGAACTCCCCCCTAAAATTACGAATACGATTTATTTGTAAGAAACAATATCTGGAAACGGTCTTCCCGTAAGCGTTAAGGAACAGAGATATTCACCACTTTCCTCATTCTGTTGTGAGTGTTCAGCCCATTCAGTTTCATTACTTCATTAACATCTAGTGCGTTGCGTGACGCATCAATCTTGGCGGCGGCGGCGAGTGGGGGCACGCGACTCACGCCGCACGCACTGCATGCACGCACGCGCGTGCATCGCAACGCACGCCCTGGCGCTGCGCAATCCGAGCGGAGGCCCCCGCGCGAACGTCCGAGGCGCAGGCCGCAGCGGTGGTAATTGCGACTGGTGGCTTGCTGTAATTGATCAGGGGCAGTTAATTGGCTATTTTGGGAGCAGGCACGGGTAATTTCCAAATCAGCCAATTTGTTCCATATTCCGCGCACCGCACCGCACCGCACCGCACCGCACCGCACCGCGCCGCGCCAAGCCGCGCCAAGCCGCGTCCACCCGCTCCGCTCCGCTGGCGAGAGCGGGCGGTCGTGGGAGTGTTGGCCAATAACGCGGTGATGGTGGGTGGTTTAGAGAGGCGATTGTGGTAAGGGTGGTGTTAATGGCGGCGGCGGTTGTAATGGTTGCGAGGGCGGTGGCAGTGGAGGTGATGGTGAGGAGCGCACGGCGGCGGCGGTGATGGTCGCGAGGGCGGTGGCAGTGGTAATGATGGTCGCGAGGAGGGCGGCGGCAACGGGGGTGATGGTCCAATTAGAGGGGGGTGGCGGCGACGGGGGTGATAATGACCGGGATGGTGAGAGGTGCTCCGAAGACTGTCATGATGTAGGTAAAAGCGTTTCGTCGACGGCGACCCTGGTGATCTCGGCGTAATGGCATCGCAGGAGGCATGGTGTTGTCAATGGATAAGGCGTGGATAGTGACGGCGGCATCCGCGGTGGAGGTGGAAAGACTTGTGACAGTAGCGCTGGTCGCGGGAGGGGCGGGGCGTTTGTGTTGTATATGAGGCGACAGCAATTGCCGTGGGCTGGGAAGTGGCGAGGGCGACGAGGTGGGTGGTGGCAACGGGAAGGGGAGCGGGAGTGGGAGCGGAGGTGGTGGCAACGGCGGCGGCGGCGAGTGTGCACGACCGTCGCAATTAGGCTAATGCGTCTCTGTCCCGGTGATGAACGTCGCCTGTGCGCCCTTCAGTCTCGCCCGCGCCGGCCCCATCCCGCCACGCCTATCGGCCTCGTCTGTTACCCTGCGCTCCCGCGTGCGTGCGTGCGCTGTGCTCCTTCTGAATGCGCGGGGTCGTTGTTTTCAATTTTGACCGTAATTGTGTGTAGCGCCATACTCCGCTTTCAGCTCCAGGTAATCATATCTCGTATGCGTACCCACACGCAAATACAGAAGATACTCCATTGCGTTATTTTCCGTCTGTGAGTGGCGATCTCTACAGTTCCATCCCAGAAACCTGTGTAATCGTAATTACTGAATGGTTCCCTTTGAATCCCCTCATGTCACTTTGGGACTCAGAATGTCGTTTGTCTATGCAGAGATGACCTCTACTTAAAGTTACTTTCGGGTCAAATTCCTCTTATTTCCGTTCTCTCTTCTTTTCTCTCAACATTCTCATCTCTGCGTTCTGACATGCATTATCATCCGGTAACTTGCATGCACGCAGATTGCAACCCATACTCTCATTAATATAGCGTGTTGCAAACTGGAGCCTTTGGCTTGCATTTTCGGCGCTATTTTCGGAAATTTTGTTCGTATAAGGTTTCCCTCATTCGATATTCCACGGCAGAACATATTTTTCAATTAGCTTGTAAAAATGATGTACAGTATCACATTAGTAAGACTTTAAATAAGTTATATTATAAAAATGTCTTCGAAAAAATTGTTTGATCCATCGTTTTGCGTGTAAATAGTATATTTTTGTTAATTAAAATAGTCCATGGAAGTTCCATTTCATAGAATGTTACAAAAGCTCAAAATTTACGTTCGTCGACGGTTCAGATTATGTAATTCCGGGTTCACGACCAAGAAATGAAAGCAACAATCGTCACTGTGGAGTTCAAACTATCAAGTAAAAAGTTGTCTTTTATATTTAACGCAAAGATGGTTTTCTATAATCAAGTATTATTTAAAAATTAGTCGAATATTCTATGAATATTCTTGAGCTGATCGTGCATAGTTTTTCAAAATTAAAAATACGTTATTCAACTTTCCTACAAAAGTTCTTAGAATTCTGAATGCCTTTTTCAGTATATTCAATTTAGTCGCACAGGCGAATAATTGTTTCATTCATATTGGGGCCTTGGTTGATCAGAAATAAATACAAATGTTTCGCATTAATTCTGCACCCTGTGAACTTGTGCTGATGCTGTGATACTCTGTGGTTTTGCCATTCCGCAAACCGTAAAATGTTGACAAAAAACCATTTATTGTTTCGCTAAAAGTAAAAAAGATGCACTTCAAAACTTACTTTATGAGAAATATTATTTACACGAATTATTCTTTGATCGAATGTTTGTTCACAAGTGTGATAAGCGAACAGAATGGGCTCTTTGATATCTCGAATCCTAGGGCGTCCCGGTCAACAATCGCCTACCGGGGTGATAACGACGTTGCCCGTTGAGCATACTGGCGCCGCTTCCAGCCCAGCCTACGAGGCGGGGACGCCGGAGCATTCGATTCCGCGCTCTCTGGGCGCGTCTGCGGCAGGCGAGCGCGGGCACAAATTACGATAATTTTGCGAAGAGGGTGGGGGGGGGCGAGCGCGTATTGTCCCAGCTGCTTCTGTCGGAACAACTGCCGGCGCAGACAGTGTTGTTTGCGCGTTATTGAAACAAGCGACGACGGGCGTTGCGAGAGACGCGCCGCGCCGCAACGGCCAGAGTCACACGAGATAGCGGTTCCGCGCCCCGCCAGTTAACAGATCGCGCATGTGCATTGCAAATCGATGCGTGATGGCCTTAGGGTGAAGTATAGGCGCCGAAACGAACGAACTGAAACTATCGAGCTTACATATGGTTATTGATGAGTCCATTTTACATTCGATAATGCGCGAAACCTATCTCCCAAGAGTAATCTATTGTCATTGTTGGCTGTTGTATGTTGAGTTCATGACGTGTAGAGTACACCGCAGAAATCGTGTTATGATAATTTAGTTTATCATATATTTGCTAATCATCCGATTCTTAATGAATCTCATAGTTCAGTATCCGACACGCGCCAACATTTTTGTACACGGAACATGCTTCATAATAGAAACCATTTCTCTCGATGTTTTCCTAACGAGAACATGAGAGAACAATACTCGTTCATAACGAAAGTACCTCATTACTTGTATATGTAATCGTTATAGAGTGTGTCACTGGATTATCCTGTTAGCACACTTTACATCGCCCATTAATCCCAGTTTATTTACCATCATGGTCTGTAGATACAAATTGAGGGAATCGTGGCTCTCGGCTTCCCAACCAGAACCGCTTCGCGCCATCGCGGCGTCTGCGAAGTCGGGCGTTCAGGCAGCCGAACAGCGTGACAAGCAGACTCGCGGTGGGCCGTTCCTTTGTTGCGCGAGGGAGGAAATCTCCTCTTAGCGGATTGCTTCTGAGTAGTAACGAAATACATCTTCAATAGAAAAATAACTCCACATATTCTTATTACATTTTAATACATCTATGTTGCTTTAACGCTGTCCTTCAATCCAATATGAATTGCTGGTAGAAATATTTCACCCGTCCGAATGTATTGTTTTTCTCATTAGTCCTGGTGTCCGATTTTTTAATTTTTTATTATTATTATTATTTTTTTTGCATTCATAAGAACCAACACATTTCTTAGCATTACATTGCACTGTAATTTGTTTACATAGCATTACATTGCACTGTTGTTTCAGTTATCAGGCTTTTATCGTAATATAACTTCGAACCGATAGTTGGAAAGTCTGTCTTCATGACACAATTGTGTAGTATTATATTGGATAAATGAGCCATATTGCCGAAAAAATCCTTCATACGCCTTCCTTCGGAGGGGAAGTAAAGCCGGCTGTCCCATGTTCTTAGATTTACTTGCATGTAAAAGATCCTCAAGCCTAAATGACGCCTCTGAGCTAAATTCAAGTCGCCTGTTTCTCGCCCAAGAAATACCTCCTTTCTCTCCTAGTTGGTGAAAGGAGCGTAGCGAAATTTGCGTGGTCAGACGGAAGAGCGGGCCTGATGGCCCGAGTCTCGCCACGTAAAATAAGGCCAATTCAATTCAATTCAATTCAATTGTTTTTTTTCCTTCACTGTAATGTAGATTGTCTGGTAGTCATACAAAATGTTGTGAAGTAGTGTGTACTATTACACATAAAAATATTCCAAATAAAAAGTTTTCTTCAATTTTTTTTCTACAGTGTCGAAAAAAAGCTTGCCAATGCCAATGATATATTTAATTCGTCTCTTTGCAGTAGTTTCTCGCTGAGAATTCTGAAAGCTGTAAGGATGGTGGTTAGACAGTTGACACACACGCTTTCAAAGTCGCTATTTAAAACCACACTGGGTGTTGAGTCAGTGAAATATTGCTTCGTTAAATTGGGAGAACATTAGCAGAAACGGCAACGAACATAGCTTTCTCGATCGAAAGTTCTCATCACACAAGGACGTTCTGGAAAAGAAACGACACATAATTGACGAAGATAGTTACTTTGCCGAAAGAATCATTGACTATGGGAGAGATTACCATGGTTAACTCTGTACGGACGAAAATAAACGTATTCCTTAAGCATTTCACGCTTGGCGTTTACTCTCGTTCGCCGCGTTTCGCGTTTGAGGTCGTAGACTGCGGAAAGGTGTTGGAAATTGCCTAGCAGCGCTTGGAATCGAACTTTGAATGCGCCCATCACATTTCACTTAGCTTCTGTACACGATGGCCACGAAACTACTTGCGGCTCCTCTGATTTTCATGACAATGCGGGCTTGATGCGTCTGATGTGGAAAAAGTTGGATTCCGAGAAGTCTGACACTGGGTTAATTTTTCGTCGCGGCTACCTAGAGTCTCTAGATACAGAGAGCGTATTTCGTTATTCCACCTATTAGCAACAGCCACATCGTCATCAACAGCAACCTTCTAAAAGCTGGAATTTCTCCCCCGAAATCACGTGAAGCCCCGCACTGTGTGGCTGCGGTGGCTCCGTCAGTGCGAACGACCGGTTTCATGATAATGCGCCGCTTACGCCTCCCTCACGCCCCTGGCTGCCAGTGCGGCCGGCCGAGCGCTTACACTTGTATTTACGGATTCGCAAGCGCAGATCGAACCGCAGGGCGCCGCGCCGGCGCGGGGGGCGCCGCGCGCTCGTCCGCGCGTACCGCTCTGCTCCCGCTCGCTCTCCGCTCGTCGCTTGCCCCGCTCCCTTCTTCCGCCTCCGCCTGCTCCGTAGTTAGATCTCGACCTAGACCTCCCGCGCTCCTCGCTCCTTGCCCCAGTCCATTCGCCGCCCGTCCCTGCTCGCCCCGCTCTCTCCGCTCCGCCACGCTCGTCCGCTCCGCCCGCCGCCGCTCCGCCTCGCCCCCTCCGCCTAGCCGCCGCTCTCCGCCCAGCTCGCCTCGCCCGCTCCGCCTCGCCCCGCTTCCCGTCGCCCTCACCCTCGCCCGTCCCTCGCCCCCCGCTCCGCCTCTGCCCCCTCCGCACTCGCCTCGCCCCCGCTCCGCCGTCTGCCGCCGCTCCTCCGCTCCCCCTCGTCGCCCCGCTCCGCCTCGCCCCGTCCGCCCGCCCTCCGCCTCCGCTCGCGCTCCCTCGCCCTCGCCTCGCCCGCTCCGCCTGCCTCGCTGCCTCGCTCTCGCCTCGCCTCCGCGCTCGCCTCGCCCGCTCGCTCGCTGCGCCCCGCTCCGACTCTCGCCTCCCGCTCCGCCGTCGCCCTCCGCCTCGCCTCGCCCTCGCCTCGCCGCGCTCCGCCTACGCCCTCGCCCCGTCCGCCGCCCCGCCCCCGCTCTGCCCCCGCCCCGAGCGAACCGCTTTCAAACCCGCGATGTTGCGGTTCTCGCTTTTCTTCGATGCTAGGTGTTTTTTTTCTCTCTCTCTCTCCTCTCTTTTTTTCTTCTTATCTGTCTTGTGAAGTGGCTATGCTGCTAATCACCTTCCCTTTAGTTAGAACCACCCTCCTGGCGTGACTTCCATCTCTAGGCACCGCAGTTGAAATCTGGTCGGTCCGTGTGGGATTTAAGGTTGACAAAGGGGCAAGATTTGTCAAGATTTCCTGCTTATTTTGTCTCTCAGTGGCGTAACGTTCGGGCCCGGGGGACCGGGTAACAAAGGGGCCAATTTTTAGGATGAAGAGTTTTCTATTAAAGATATTAATGGGTTAATTACTTGATACTTTCGCTAGTAAGTTGCGATTCTTGAAACAACAGACGTTTAAAAACATTTTCCTGTAGAACGATTTTTTGCCGCTTCGGTAGTTTATATAACCATGTTTAAAAATAGGTGTATAAGCAATTCATTTAGTTTTTATAAGTCTCTTATTTAATTTTATGAAATTCAAAGGCAGATTTTTCTGTTAATAGTTACAAGCACTTTACCGTAATTAATAATGGTTACGTTAATAAACAAGGCACGCAAACTGTCTTTCGAGTATTGTTTAGGTTTGAAATTTGCTACTTAATGTGATAACGTTCAGACAAGAGCGATACCGACAAAACTTTTCAATAAATAGCAGTTGATAGTATCGTTTGTTTGCCTTGTACCATCTTGTTTAATGCTTCAGTTAATGAGATTAAGCATTCCTAAATTATGGTGTGACAGTTTAAAGAACATTAATATTGTGGATTTTTATTAAAAAGGACCGCAGATAAAAGGGATTTAATATTAATTTTAATGAACGGGACCCGTGTGAAAGTTTTGCGGGTGGGCCCGTAATAATTTCGTTACGCTACTACCTCTCATTATACGGTTTCTTCATTTTATATAATTTCATTTATCTACAAGCCCATCATTCATCCATCACTGGACTCAGTTGGTACTCGAAGGTACTGAAATCGTCCTATAGAATTTCCATTTATTGTCAGTCAATCGTAAAATCAAAATATTACGTATTACGTTAAATATTACGTAAATATTACGTTGGTTTGTGTAATGTTTCGTTCCTGAACGTACATTCGTTGGGGTATGCGTAGTGTTCATGTTCGCACTCAAATGAGGGTGAAATGGAAATTGTGTTAGAATTCGTCAAAGAAGGGATAAACTTCTCTAAAGGCAGAAAGTCTAGAGAAGACAGAAAATTTAAGATTAGAGTAAAATCCACAGCGAATGTTAATATTTTGTGTTGATGGACCTATGGGAGCCTACCTGAAAATTGCTGATGATATTAGGTTCATAACCAAAAAGTCAGATTCCATAAAAAATAGAGATTACCGTATTTACGAGATGCGATTGTATCATGCGATTGTATACTACTGAGAAAAAAAACCTTCAAATATATATTGATATATTATATTGTTTACTACTATGTTTTGTCTTCTTTCGTGAAATTTTCAACCCAAAATATTACAATACTACGAAATCTGCGCTTTTTTATGTTCACCATTCCCTGACACATTGCCATGCCCAACTGTATTGTTTTGTCCCGCCTTATACGTCTAATCGGTGTGGTTACATGATATGTCGGATCACGCTGGCCCAATCGCGTAGACTACCAGCTCGTAACGCCGACGCCAGCGCTTCCACTGGCTTCGCGTTCAGAGATTGAGCGATTCCGCTTCCCTCGTTATCGCAGCAGTTTATGTTTCCGAATTTGCCTACTCGTCCCACCTCACGTCCCGCGCCAAAGTCAACGCCCCCAATTATCACCATCGACATCTCCTCCCCCCCCCCTCCGCCGCCTTCACAATCACTGCAACCTTCGCCAGGATCTCCACAGTTACCAATATAGCCTCCGCCACAGTCTCCGCTTTAGCCGATCCCACAGCCTCCATCACAGCCACCATCACCACATGCTGCAAGTTTAATGCCCTCTCTTGTTTGCGTACGGCAGCGGCTTGTCGAGACGTGTCGTCCAAAATGATTGATAACACGTGACTTGTCTCTCGCATCTACCAGCCCCCGGATGAGAAAATGAATATTGTCAGCGAGTTACTTCGTCGTCGTCGTCGGCGGCGGCGGCTTGAGATCAGGGGATGACTAAACCGGCTGCGTAAGACAGTCTTGTTTTTTCACTTGTTGACGTTCACTTTCTCCCGGTGGAGACTGATCGATTCGGGCGCCGTGCTGCCGGAAAGACGAGGTGCGCGGCGCGGCGCACAGCACCGCTCTCCATTCCCCCCCCCCCCCTCTAACCCTATGTGACGTTGGCCAAAAAAATGGCGAGGGCTTGAATCCGATGCACGAATGACGGTGATTTGGAAATTGAAATTCGAGGAAACTTTCGGACGTTGGGAGCTTGAAGAGGAATGATTTGACGTTCATACATACCTTACCCGGAATTCATCTCTGCGTCTACCCTTGGCATCCTGTAAAGCACGGAACGCTTACACGCATTGTTGCTAACATGATTGATGTGCTCGTAATGACGGACTCTGAAATCGGTTCGGTGAAGAAACGCTCCGACTGGCCACATAAAATTTTGCCAGCCTATTTCCCTCTCTTGCTGACCGGTTCCTATTTTTCGCCCAAGACTTAATGAACTCCAGCGCGGAAGCTTACGATGAACGCAAGCTGCACCCTAGAATGCCTTTCTAATACCTATTCTACATCTTCGCTCCTTTTGCGACACTACAACATCTCCCTCTCCAACTGAAAGCTTGTTAAAAATATGTATCACCTGTTTATTTACCCAAAAAACCCCCAAACATCGTACCGAAAAAGGTCGGTTAAGGCCTATGTCGTTCAGAGTACATACTTCCCCAGGGCGTACAACGTGGTTCGTGAGGCCTGGTTGGAGCTTGGTCAATGGTAGGAAGCCCACTTGCCACTTAAATGCCGCTGACCGTTGGCCACGTTCATCGCGCCACACTGGTTTATTCAGTTATTTTACTGGAATATTTGACCGCAACCCAGGCACAAACTTACCATACCGAAGCCAAACATTAAGCGTATTCAAACGTATAGACACCGGTGCGCAGCCTCTTCTGGGAGCCCTGTTGTCGCGTAAGCGTCACTTAAATCGTAACCAGTGAAGACAGTATGATTGTTAAACATACATTTCACTACTATAATAGTAATTTAATATTCGCGGCTTAAGTTTTTGTTATCCGTGAAACACTCTTTTTACCAACTACACATACATTTATGCAGCTGACTGACCATGTCTACCCAAACCGACCAACCTCTTAGATTTACATTTAGTTGATAGAGATATATTTACCATAATTTATACACCATTATATATTTACACAATACACGAGGAGCCAGACATTTAACAGAAATCGCAAAGAATAAATATCATGAAATTAGAAATAACAAAAATTAACTACATTTTTCGTGGCATTTTCAATTTATACTTTTACATGTTAATCTAATGCCAATTCATTATATCAATAGTGTAAACGTTCCTCCGTGCGTGAAATTAAAACCAATTCAATATGTAAACAAAAGAAGTTTTATTCGGGAACAATTATAACTAAAACTACTTGTCTATTTACGGATTATATTACAATTATTTATTTTTCTTTACACACGATCCTTCTCCTCTTTGATGATTTATTTACACAGTTCACTCGCCTTACCCCACACTATTTAATTTTACCACAGTTCTCTTCTTTCGTACAGTATCAGCCAGTCCCAATGCCGTCCACGTTCACTTGCCACTTGACCCAGAATCCCTGCACAGACCACAATTCCCTTGCGCAGACCACAATTACTTGCGCAGAACCACACTTTCACTGCGCACACCAGGGTCCACTGCACTTGCTGTCTTACCGCCGATGCCCACTTCACAGCTCAGCTCCACTGCAAGACTTCACACTGCCTACTGCTGTTTCCCCACTGCACCACTGCTTACGCGATGCACCCTCACAGCCTCACTCCACTGCAGACTTCAGACTGCTGACTGCTGTTCAACCGCTGCACCCTCTTCACCGCAATTGCCACATTTCACAGCACAGCTTCCACTTCGGACACACTGACGACTGACTGCTCTCTGCCACTCACTTCACTCACGTCTTCTATAAAACTCCTT
Organism: Gryllus bimaculatus; assembly: GCA_017312745.1. Taxonomy (NCBI): domain Eukaryota; kingdom Metazoa; phylum Arthropoda; class Insecta; order Orthoptera; family Gryllidae; genus Gryllus; species Gryllus bimaculatus. The sequence goes on from BOPP01000080.1 coordinate 5,377,167, forward strand.
CTACTAAACTTTCTACTAACTGACTCGGTCTGCGGCAGCGGCGCATTTTATTACTGCCGGCGGCTTGTCTCCAGCACCCGGCATATTCTCGCGTTTCTCGCGGCTCGCGGATAGTCCGGAACCCGTCTAGTTCGGGGAGGGAGGGGCGCCGCAGATGACGCATTCACGCGCCCAACGAATTCGGTTAGGTGACGCAAATTTCCGTAACAATTGCCCCCTCCGTTAGATGCGATTCCGTCCCGGATCGCGTTTAGTGAAATAATTGCAATTATTGTATGGCTATTTCAAAGCAGAGTTTTCCCAAGATTCTTGAAGGTGCCTTGCGATGTGACTTTCTTTTCGTGATTACAAAAATTACCAACATCTTTACCGCGTCGCGAAGAAGCAGGTCATTCCCATATATCCGTCGGCGGTCTCCAATTCTTCCCTTTCCTGGTATTTCTTCTGAATACAGCAGCAACACTTGGTTCGTATCTAGATCCTGGGCAACACAATCGCTAACGAATATTTCTGTGGTACCGTAAAACAGATCCTGTTGCACCTCCATTGCCACACCACAACGCGATATCATTCCCGCCATGATGAACATAAACTCGTCAAAAGTGAACATTTCATGATCCAACTCACAAACTCCTGTGGGGTCGCTCCGTCAATTTTCATTAACCTCCGCGCACGGGGCAGCAGACTGGAATGGACACCCGCATGTTTTCATTCGGGAACCTTTCAATTCGGTAGACAAAAATCATTTGTCCTCTTCTAGAGCCACCTTTATTTTCTACCAAACTCGTATTAAAAAACTTCTTTTGTGCTGCTTCCCTCCTCTTTTGCTGCTGCTTCTTTTCTTTTAGCGCTGCTTCTCTTCTTTGTTGCTGCTTTCTTCGTCTATTGCTGCTGCTCCTTCTTCTTTTGCTGCCTGCTTCTTCTTCTTTTTGCGCTGCTTCTTCTTCTTTTGCTGCCTGCTCTTCTTCTTGCTGCTTGCTTCTTCTTCTTTTGCTGCTGCTTCTTCTTCTTTTCTGCTGCTTTTCTGCCTGCTGATTCTAGCTGATTATAATTTTGCTTCGCTCTTTCAGAAAATTTCTTCTTCCATTTTGTCAAAACTTTCTCTCCCCCTCCCCGTTCTTTAAATTATCTCCTCGATTTCTTCTCTAACCAATGTACAGTCGGTGTTATCTGTTGTTAACATCTTTCTAACACCTTTTCTTCCGAATCTGCAATTTTCTGTCAAATTTCTTCTGACGTTGTGTCAGTTTCTTCCATTTTTTTTCGGCAATTCTGTTATGAAATATGAAATTGCTCGGAGGAGATACCCTCGCAAAAAACGTCTCGATAAGAAACACTCTGGATCCTCTCCTGCTGCCTTCAACGCGTAGCAAGACGATTCTTGTAATATTGCTTTCTTCGGTGGTCTCCAGTTCACCTGTCTTCAATTCCATCTTCAACTTCATTTACTCTCAGTTCCTAAGGTTTTGTGAATTCATTTTCATAAGGTTATCAATTCACCACACGTTATACTATTTAAACACACACACACACCCCACCACACCTGGACACCAATTGTAACGTTCCTCGTTGGTGAATTAAAACCAACTCAATATTTAAACAAAGAAGTTTATTCGGGAACAATCATACACTAAAATACTTTAGTCTATTTACAGATTATATTACAATTATTTATTTTCTTTACACACGATTCCTTCTCTTGATGATTTATTACACAGTTCCACTCCTTAACACACTATTTATTTACACAGTTCTCTTCTTCTACAGTATCAGCCAGTCCAATGCACTGTCCCACGGTCCAACTTCACTTGACCCAAATCCCTGCATCAGACCACAATTCCCGCTGCCGCAGGACCACAATTACTTGCGCAGGACCACACTTCACTGCGCACACCAGGGTCCACTGCACTGCTGTTTACCGCGATGCCCACTTCACAGCTCAGCTTCCCACTGCAACTTCAACACTGCTGACTGCTGTTCCCCACTGCAACCACTCTTACCGCGATGGCACCTGCACAAGCTCAAGCTTCCACTGCAGACTTCAGACTGCCTGACTGCTGTTTCAACCGCTGCCACCACTCTTTCACCGCATATGCACATTTCACAGCACAGCTTCCACTTTCGGACACACTGACGGACTGACTTGCTTCTCTCCACTCACTCTCTACTCACGTGCTTCTTACTAACTCCTTCTACTAACTTCTACTAACTGACTCGCGGCTGCGGCAGCGCGCATTTATACCTAGCCGGCGCTTGTCTCAGGCACCGGCATAATTCTCGGCGCTTCTCCGGCCCTCGCGGATAGTCGGAACCTCTAGTTCGGGGGGAGGGTGAGGGGGGCGCCGGCAGATGACGCAAATTCCCACGCGCAGCGGAATCGGAGGTGACGCAATATTTCGTAACAATATGAAGACACATCACTCCCCGGATTCGGGTCTTAAATACCAATTCGCCAAAGGAAGAAGAAACAACAGTTACATAAACATGTCCAAAAATAAACCTTGAGTAATTACAATATGATACAGACAAACGAAAACAACCGTTTTCAACACTGTCAAATCTGTACGGCAATCCTACTCTTACTTAGTCCCTTTTTTGCCAAATTACCACTTTCTCAACACGCCGAGCGCGCTTTCTCTAAGCGTTGCGCAGAAGGAGCTTCCGGAAATGCGCGGAGAACGCAGAGGCGCGTCTTATAATGAACGACAGAGACGCGTCTATATGAACAAAAGGGGAATGAAGCAGCGAGCGCTAGAATCTCTCTTGCCGGAACTCCAGACGGACAGGCTGTAAACTATTAATTCGCAAGCGTCCCCTCGCAGTTTAACCGATAGAGACGCGACCATCAAACGGTCACCGGCACTGAGCGCGTTGGCGCGT
>BOPP01000080.1:5417188-5432198 GCA_017312745.1 Gryllus bimaculatus
CATGTCACCTGGCCCGACTCCGTCTCTTTCCGACAGATTCCGTCTAATTCGCCGCTGTTATCCTCTCGCTTATTGTCACGCTTCTCCCAACCCGACTCGCTCCACCCCCTCCCGTTCCGCCTGGCCCATCTGCTCCCTTCCGTTCCCTCCTCATCGCTCAGCGCGTCTCCGCGTTCGCAATTACAAACCGGGCGAAAAAGCTGCCGCCGCCGCCGCTGCTGCTGCTGCTGCTGCTGCTGCTGCTGCCGCCTGCGGCGACGTTAGGCGGCGGTAACGACTGCGCCTGCCCCGCGCCGGGCTTTGAATCCGCTCCCCACGCCTCGCCTCTGGGCGCGCCCCTTTTCGTTTGTCGACTCCTTCGCCGCCTTGGGCTGCTGCGTTCGCACCTTTTCGATTCTCGCCCGACGAGACGCCGCCGCCGCTCAGGACTTAAACGGCTTTCTGCTGAAGATGCTGTAGGCTTCATCGTTTTTAGCGCCGCGTTTTTGGACTCTTATCGCATTTATAAATTAGTCTTTCATTTGGAATTGTGTGCGAGTGAGAAATATAGTGTTTATGGTTACATATCTGTGACATAAGGATGGGAAGGTGATTCTTGGCGCTTTTTTCGTCATTCCGTTTATTCGGAACGAAAGTTAACGGTTCTTAAATTTCTATACTTCGCCTCCTAACTTGCTTATACATTTCATTTCGTTGCCTCATTGTACCTAATTAATTTGTAACCTTTTCTTCTTCGTTTCTACCTTTTACTTTGTAAATATTAATTGCTTCTTTACTCTGGCCTGCTTCCTTTAAATTCATCATTCCTCTTCACTTTCGTCGACCTGACTCCTCTCCCCAAAACCCTCCCCTCCATTCTTCATTCGTCTCTCAACATCTTCGACTGACGACCTTCGACCGAGCAATCGGCAACGGCCCGGCCCGGCCCCAGGCGGCGCGCCCTGACCGTCTTGGGGTCGCGGGAGAGACTCCGGGCGCGGGCGCGGCGATGAAGGCGCGGGGCGTCAACTTTCGCTGAGCGGATGCAGCAGGAAAAACAACGCTGCGCCGCACTCACTGCCTCCGTCCGCTGCGTCATTAACCTCGGCAGCCTACTCTCCATCTCCCTCGCGCCGCCACTCCTCCTCCGTCACCTCTTTCGTCCCCTCCTTCTCCTTCTTCTCCTTCTCCTGCTTCTCCTCCTCCTCCTGCTTCTTCTTCTTCTTCTCCTTCTCCTCCTTCTTCTCCTCGTCCTGCTCCTCCTTCTCGTTCTTCTCCTCCTTCTTCTTCTCCTCCTTCTTCTCCTCCTTCTCCTTCTTCTTCTTCTCCTCCTTCTCCTTCTTCTCCTTCTTATTCTCTTCCTTCTTTTTCTCCTCCTTCTCCTTCTCCTTCTCCTCCTCCCTCCTCCTCCTCCTCCTCCTCTTCCTCCTCCTCCTCCTTCTTCTTCTTCTCCTCCTTCTTCTCCTTCTCCTTCTCCTCCTCCTCCTCCGTCACCTCTTTCGTCTCCCTGTGCCGCCGCCTTAGTCTCATCTGCCACCGTCCCGTCGTCTGAACCTAATGAACCGTCCCGTCCTAACCACCGTCCCGTCGTCCCGTCCTAATGAACAGGGAAAGTGAGTGCCCTCGGCGTAAGATGCCGTTGTGCTAGTAGGACGTACGGTTTTCATGCGGAATTATTGTGTTGTTGAATGCGCGCTGCAGGCGCCCACGGAATTGGAAAGCTGTGGTATTGTAATAAGGAATTATTGCGCGACGGAGAAGCGTGTCTGACGTAGCTCCGCTTGCAAACATTTTCTCTTCTCTTCCAATGTTACGCATTACCGGTTCGTAGAAAACCGTGTATCCGCAGTAATATAAAAACTAGGCGCCTGCTTTCCGACCTTAAATACTCCTTTTGTGCTCTTGAAATGTTAAGACCCGAGATGTTGGAAGAAACTCGAGGAACGTTTCAAGCGTATATTTATAATGTAACGCTTACAGATGCTATCACACCAATTACCATCCTTTGAAAATGAAGTACGGAGCACAAGAAACTATCTACGTATCTTAACGTTTTGTAAAGAAGCCTTTTAGCAAATATCTAAGCCCTGTTGCTCTTAAACAGTGGACTGCATTAATATCTGGAACTATGAAAGACAAATTGCGTAGACACTGAGAAAACATCAGGTACCTTAATATAAGTTTCTAATATGACTGTCTTCACTTTCTATCAATAATGGTATATTTTAGAAATTAGTGATATCCACGGAGCTATGTCGTATACATCAATCATCGCTGAAGTATTGCTTCAGCCACATTCATTCATCGAACGCAGGAAATTGTTCAGCATCTTTTCCATCGTTTCGCGCCATACGCCCGAATGACAGTCGGACACACGGAATTATGTCTGGCGCGAGCGAGAATTATTGCGTAGCGCGAGAACTGGCGCCGCGTGGGTGGGTATGGGGGGGGCGACCTTTCATTTACGGGGCGCGCATTGAACGCGGAGGCTCTGTCAGCGCCTGGTTATCGGGCGGGCGGGTCGGTGGGCGGAGAGAAGGATGGGCAACCCAGGGGTGAACGCTACTGGCGCCCCGCGCACATTGGGCCGAATGGAAGCAGATGGCTCGGGAAGCACTGGAGAGAAACGCTTAGGTCGCAATATTATATTTTCCTAGGCTGTAGGGAGACGTTTATGCAATGATGAACAAGACGAGTACGTTACATTAAATTAGAATTGGAAATAATTGTAATTCGTAGTGAAACTAGGAAAATGATCCTGCAAACAAATGAAAAAAAAATTAGCGTTTCGACATTTTTAATAGCGGGATAAATTTCTTATACCTCTGCCCTCGTAATCTATTGTTTACAATAAGATATTTTATTGACAAATTTTTAAAAAAATGTTTACGTATTTGAGTAAATGGTAGAGATATTCAGATTGTTTCGACGTCTGTCCTGCCCACTGTGGCGCGCGGGGGGAGCGGGCGGGGCGAGCGCAGCCGTCACAAAGCCTGCGAGCGCGCACAATAACTCCGCTGAATGCTCGCGCTGGGATAAAGGCGGGGGCGGCGCGCTGGCTGGCTGGCTGTCAGGGCGCCGGGCCGTCGCCGGGCGAAGCGCCGTTGCCGACGCGAGAATCCCGCGCTGCCCCTCTCCTCGCCTCGCGTCTGGATGCCGGCGACTGCTGCCTCTCTCGGCGCCGCGCGTCTGCGTCAGCCCCTCCGCCGCCGCCGCCTCATCCGTCGCTTCTACCCGCCCCCGCCCCGGCAAGAAGACGCCGAGGCTCCCTCTCCGCCCCCTCCCCTTTCCCATACCTCTTCACTCTTCTCCGGCTCCAGCCTCCCCTCATTCTTTCTCATACCCTTCGCCCTCCCCCTCCGGTCCCTCTTACTCCCTCATTCTAAAATCCTGTGTCCTCCCCCTCCGGCTCTGCCCTCTCCTCCCTGTTATCACACCCTTCGCCCTCCCCTTCCGACACCGTCATCTCCTTCCCACTTCCCTCCCCTACATTTCCCGCTCCCTTCTGATTCCGTCCTCTCCTTTCCGCTCCCCTACCCTTCGCCGTCCCTCCTTTCACCGTCCGCTCGTAGTCGTCCCCAGATACTTCGCCCTCTCCCACTGGCCCTGTCCTCTCCATTCCATTTCCCCTTATCCCACCCCCGAACTTCCGTCTCCGTCCCTGTTCGTTTCGTCCCGTCTCTGTCTCTCTGCCCTTCGTCCCCGCACTTCCATTCCATTTCCAGACCTTGTCTCGCTCCTCGCTATAGTCTGCGTCACCATATACACCTCTCCATTCCTGCCTTCTCTGTCGACGTCGTAACCAACTTCTACCCCTGTCCATTTCTGTGGCACCTGCCATTACTCTTGCTACCCCCTCCCGTCCAAGACCTCCTCCATTCTCATGGTCCCGCACGTGCCTCCATCTCCGCCACCACCTTCGCACTATACTGCTCCTTTCTCGCCGTTCTCGTCTCAATCTCAACCCTCACCGCCTTCTGCCCCCGCAGCGACCATCGAGGATCCAGACGTCTAAGGGGAACAGATGTTGCATTGTACTGGACTTCCATTCGTGTATGGCTATTGTTGGCACGCTGTGAGGCTTTGGCTTGGGACTTGTGCGTCTCCGTTGTGGATCTTGTTAGTTTCTATACATTTCAACATAAAAACTCTCTTCAAAAAGTCAAACAATAAGAATGTATTTGCACTTTTGATAATGCGATTTCTCGCGAGCTCTGGTATTTCGTTCAGCAGTAAATTGGAGGCAGGAATTTGTGTTCCCATTCTTCTTGACTAAATGAACACTTCTCGAAGAAATTCTTAGTTTTGAAAAGTGTATTAAAGCAAAAAACGAGTATTTTGAATTCGAATTATTTCATGGAAATGCTGTCCACACAGCTGACGATTCGGAATAGTCGGGTCCGATTAGTTGAGGTTTCAAACCTCACCGATGGGACAATATTCGCTGGTGGTCTTGCGTGTGTTGCATAGAAACGCCTTTGAATCTCAAAGCAGTGGAGTAGAGGAAACGATCGAATGCGCCAATCATTGGTAATCTCGTGGATAGACAACATCAACAAGGAAATGGCCAAAAACATCGTAAAACTAACGTGATATTTGCTGGACTACTTATGCCGGATGGTGTAAATGTTGTGCCGTCTTCTACGAAACCACAGTCTGTCATAAACTTGTCTGCGGGTACCTTCTACTAGTCACTGCGTTGAAGAGTCTTATTTAATCAAAACCTGTTTCCTGTGTGGCAGTCAAGGAAAAGGTACTCGAGAACACAAGTAAACGACCCAAGAAAGTAGGCTCCTGTCCCGAGATTCCGCCGTCTTAGCTATCTCTGCGCCTACGACTCGTCCATCCGTGACGCCGCCTCGAATGCTGCTGTTCCCGGGTGGACCGGACGTCCTGGGCTCCCGACGCCAAACCGGACAGCCGCGCCGTGCATCCGAGTCTTGCTGGGAAACAAGTCGGAGATACGGCGCGACTTTCGCGTTTCCGAGTTGTTCTTTCTCCGTGGGGACATGTTACGTGCTATTATGTGTGAATTGCCGGAACTCGTGCGTGTCTCGGATACGCTTCAAATAATACGGAGTCTCCCTGTAACATACAACGGTAGATGGCATCTCGTAGGCACTACCGTGCATGTAGTTTCCATCGTAGGACAGTAACTTTGTTATTAATTGTTAATGGTTTAAAAAAATTAAAAAAGACTTTTAGAGGAGAAATCAAATCCATTTTTTTAATGTTAAAAAATAGCCTAATTAATTTGACAACTTTATAATTGTTGGTTAAAATATTTATAATTGTTTGGGAATAAAATAGTTTGCTATTATGGTGGCATTAAATGTCATTAATGATCATTGTTATAGTTACGTAAAAAAAATGTGAGGAAAATTTAATAAATATTCACGGAAAGTAGCTTTGCGAGGTACAGAAAGGACTGTGTGTGTGTGTGTGTGTGTGTGTGTGTGTGTGTGTGTTCGTGTTGTGAAACTTCTCATAATCGACTGTTTACATTAAATATACGCAATTTGCCCATTCGTTTCTCTTCATTCGCTGTATTCGTGATACACTTGCTGAAAACCACTGCTGGCCCTATAGGCGAGCACCACCTCATCATGTACAGAATTTTTCCAAAGGTCATTTTTAAGAATTGTCTCGGAGATTTTTTATGGTTGGTGAGGGAAAAAGTCACACATGTGCAATTACTCATTGACGAACAGTTTTCTTGCTGCATCTGTACTCACTACTCTCATTAAGATTTGTTACAAAGCTTTCGCGAAAGTTTTGTGTTCATAACACAGAAGAAATGCATCGCAAATGAGGCGGACGGCGTAACAATATTCCACTAGCAAAAACCCTACGGCGCGAATCGGGGGCGCTTTTCCGTGGTAAGCAGCGTGGTAATTTTTTCCCGCACGAGTTGTGCCAAGTTCCTGCCGAACAATCCTTCGGCCCTTGCTCGTCCAACTTTCACAACCATACGATCGGTTTATCGCTTATCTCCACGCGGCTACACGCCTATTTCTTCCATATTCCCACCCGCGCCGCAGCTATCATCTTCGTGCGCGATACTCGCACCACGCTTGAGCGTCCGCCTTTCCCTCGCTGGAATGACACGAAAAAAGGCATCTTAAAACAAACAACCGCGCCGCGGTATGGTTTCGATGGCGGCGTATGTGTCGATAAATCATCTTCTGCGGGTTGCTTTGCCTTTCCTAACGCGACGCACGTGCGCCGAGACCTCGGTCGCCCCCCCCCAATTCCCCTCCCAGCTTCTTCGGCCGGAGAAATGATTATCGCGCGGACCGGGACCGGTGTCGCCCGGCGGGAGGCGGCGCCGAGAAGACGCGAAAAGAAAGCGGTCCGCGACCTCTGCGGAGGCGCCGACGGAGATGGAAACAGTGGGTGTGATGCGCGGCGGAGGATTTTGGAAACCCACTTGAAACAAATAAACAGGACCTACATTCTTTAATACGATTCCACGAAAACGAATGATCATGATTGGAGTAAACGAGATATTTGATGGTCTGATGAGTATGATAATATAATACGAATGATGTTGCTTTGATTAGATGAGTGGCAGAGGAAATCCGAACAAACTTGCGAGGTCTCCCTTTGTCTACCTTTTTGAGTCGATCGGGAATAGAAGTCGGGCAGCAGTAGTGACAGCGTCCCGAGTACCCCCTCAGAATAGAAGGACAGCGTGGGCGTGTAGACAGGGGAAGCAAGGAGAAACTTTTGAGAGGGGAGGCTCAGGTCCCGTCAAATAAAGATTTTTTTATTTCCCTAAATGGAAAAAGGGATTTTTTTCTCCTCTTTTAATGCTGACAATTCAGAAAATGGATACATGGCATTTGGAAAGAGGCTCTCCAAACCATCTGGCAACCTTGTAATTAGTTCAACAAATAATCAATTACAAATAATTGTAATGAAAAAACAAAATATAATTCAAGGAGATAAATATAATTAATTTATGTAAAAGTAAAATAGTCATTTGTGAATTTTAAAAAAGTTTAATGGAAAAGGGAACCAAGGGGGGCAGAGGGACAGAAATGCTTGTTTCAGGTTGCATATCCCCAATTCGCGCGTGTATTTTTTTTTTTCCTAGTGGAATATACGCCTCCGCCCCATTGTTTTAGGCTGCATACGCCTTCGACAATCAGGGTCTAAAATACCAAGTTTTCTACAAGAAAGTGTGCAACATTGTAGAACCCTAACTATAAAACGGCATTTCTAAAGTAATTTAGTAGGTTTGAGTTCGAGCTTATTTATATAAATTTCTTCGTCGAAAAGGTTTGCCAATTTCTTGCTCCTTTAGTAGATTTAACGATCTTAATAATTTAACAGACAAACGCGAGCAGCTTTCCATTTTTATGAGCAGTTGAATTAATGGTGTTTAAAATATTAAAGTAAAAATGTTTTATAAATTGTAAATCGATGGATGATAATGGGTTGTGAAAATGACTTGGATTAACGAAATGTTTATTAGAGAGAACGAGAAAATGTAGAGGAGAAAACAGAGTTAGCGGAAAAACTTTAATAGTATAATCTGAAGGTATTGCTCATTTGATAGAACTTTTACTGTTGCAGCTTTGTTCTGTTCAAGAAAGGTCGAAGTGTTACCCTTGTGTGAATTACCAAAATCCATAAATATTATTTGCAGTTTTAATGTATTTTAATACAAATCTTTGAGTTAATTTAATTCTACAATGCATATGCGGCTTACAAATCTGTTATTGGTATTTAATGAATCTTCTTCAATAATCTTTCAGAAAAGACACAGCTTGTTAATCAATCTATACAGCCATAGAGATTGACACAATTCAGTGAAAAACGCAAGTACAAACATTGCAATGCCATTTGTATTAATATTGTTTTTTGTGAAACTGTTTTGTTTTATTGATTCAATGCAACTTAGTGGTGGAACGAGAAGCTACTCTTATCAGACGGCGGCGTTCCTTTAAGACCGGTGTCACACGAATGTTGCGTTGACGCGCGTTAAGTAACGCACGTCGTAGATAAACCCTGAATCATTTATGTGGAACGGCCGAGAGCGCTCGTGTGCCGTTTCGCATAAGATAGTGTAACAAGTTCAATACGCAGTGGATTAAATTCACTGAATTCCTCTAAGCTTTGACACTGAGCATTTATTATTTCCATTTTCATCCTTTATCATGCCGAGCTAATAAAAGATGAAGCTGCTAACAAGTGAATAAATACTACTGTACTGAATAAATGCCTGAAGAATTAATATTTACTTGGCTGTCCGGGTGACGCCGCGTCCATGGCGAAGGTGCCGACGTTTCGGTCGCAATTCTGCGACCTTCCTCAGGGCGTAAGTTCGCAGAATGGCGACCGACCTTCGCCGTGGACGCGACGTCACCCGGACAGCCAAGTAAATACTGACTCCGGCCGCGGAAGCCAACGCTCTCGCCTAAAGAATTAAGTCCGCCGACGTCTAAAAAAAATCTAAACAATTGATTTGTATCAAAAGATGGCGTATTTTTCTCAAATAGTTCGCTGGGATTCTCGAAGCACATTGTCAGGTATTCTTGTGAATATGTGCACAAATGGTAACTCCCAACCCCGCCGACCGTAGCCACTCGGCCGCAAGTTGATCCGAACACGTTGTAACACAAGCAGAGCTGCAGTCTCTAGACTACGAGAAACAGTCTCTTGAGAGTTCGTAGAGTGGTTAAATACGCAAACGTAGAGTGCTAACGCATACAATCGTGTGAATGTTGGCATCTCTCTGTTACCATTGTGCCATATTTCACAAGAATAACTGACAATGTGCTTCGAGAATCCCAGCGAAACTATTTTAGAAAAATACGCCATCTTTTGTTACAAATCAATTGTTTAGATTAGTTTTTGACGTCGGCAGACTTAACTCCTTAGGCATTTGTTCAGTACAGTAGTATTTAATTCACTTTTGTTAGCAAGCTTTCTTATTTTATTAGCTCGGCTCGATAGAGGATGAAAATGGAAATAATAAATGCTCAGTGTCAAAGCTTAGAGGAATACAGTGAATTTAATTACACTGCGTATTGAACTCTTACACACTATCTTATGGAAACGGCACACGAGCGCTCTTGGCCGTTCCACATAAATGATTCAGGGTTTATCTACGACGTGCGTTACTTAACGCGCGTCAACGCAACATTCGTGGACACCGCGTCTTAAAGGAACGCCGCCGTCTGATAAGAGTACTTCTCGTTCCACCACTAAGTTGCATTGAATTCAATAAAACAAAACAGTTTCACAAAAAACAATATTAATAAAATGGCATTGCAATGTTTGTACTTGCGTTTTTCACTGAATTGTGTCAATCTCTATGGCTGTATAGATTGATTAACAAGCTGTGTCTTTTCTGAAAGATTATTGAAGAAGATTCATTAAATACCAATAAACAGATTTGTAAGCCGCATTATGCATTGTAGGAATTAAATTAACTCAAAGATTTGTATTAAATACATTAAAACTGCAAATAATATTTATGGATTTTGGTAATTCACACAAGGGTAACACTTCGACCTTTTCTGAACAGAACAAGCTGCAACAGTAAAGTTCTATCAAATGAGCAATACCTCAGATTATTCTATTAGAAAGTTTTTCCGCTAACTTCTGTTTTCTTCCTCTACATTTTCTCGTTCCTCTAATAAACATTTCGTTAATCCAAGTCATTTTCAACAACCCATTATCATCCATCGATTTACAATTTTAAAACATTTTTACGTTTATATTTTAAACACCATTAATTCAACTGCTCATAAAAATGAAAGCTGCTCGCGTTTGTCTGTTAAATTATTAAGATCGTTAAATCTACTAAATGAGCAAGAAAATTGGCAAAAAACCCTTTTCGACGAAGAAATTTATATAAAAAGCTCGAACTCAAACCTACTAAATTACTTTAGAAATGCCGTTTTATAGTTAGGGTTCTTACAATGTTGCACACTTTCTTGTAGAAAACTTGGTATTAGACCCTGATTGTCGAAGGCGTATTGCAGCCTAAAACAATGGGCGGGAGCGTATACTTCCACTAGGGAAAAAAAAAACTACACGCGCGAATTGGGGATATGCAACCTGAAACAAGCATTTCGTTCCCTTCTGCCCCCCCCTTGGTTCCCTTTTCCATTAAACTCTTTTTTAAAATTCACAAATGACTATTTTACTTTTACATAAATTAATAATATTTATCTCCTTGAATTATATTTTGTTTTTTCATTACAATTATTTGTAATTTATTATTTGTTGAACTAATTACAAGGTTGCCAAGATGGTTTGGAGAGCCTCTTTCGAAATGCCATGTATCCATTTCTTGAATTGTCAGCATTAAAAGGGAGAAAAAAAAACCTTTTCCATTTTAGGGAGAATAAAAAAAATCTTTATTTTACGGGACCTGAGCCTCCCCTCTCAAAACTTTCTCCTTGCTCCCCTGTCTACACGCGCCAAGCTGTCCTCCTATTCTGAGGGGTACTCGGGAGCCTGTCACTGCTGCTGCCCGACTTCTATTCCCGATCGACTCAAAAAGGTAGACAAAGGGAGACTCGCAAGTTTTGTTCGGATTTCCTCTGCCACTCATCTAATCAAAGCAACATCATTCGTATTATATTTATCATACCATCAGACCATCAAATATCTCGTTTACTCCAATCATGATCATTCGTTTTCGTGGAATCGTATTAAGAGATGTAGGTCCTGTTTATTGTTTCAAGTGGGTTCCAAAAATCCTCCGCCGCGCGCATCACACCACTGTTTCCATCTCGTCGCGCCTCCGCAGAGGTCGCGGACCGCTTTCTTTTCGCGTCTTCTCGGCGCCGCCTCCCGCCGGGCGACACCGGTCCCGGTCCGCGCGATAATCATTTCTCCGGCCGAAGAAGCTGGGAGGGGAATTGGGGGGGGGCGACCGAGGTCTCGGCGCACGTGCGTCGCGTTAGGAAAGGCAAAGCAACCCGCAGAAGATGATTTATCGACACATACGCCGCCATCGAAACCATACCGCGGCGCGGTTGTTTGTTTTAAGATGCCTTTTTTCGTGTCATTCCAGCGAGGGAAAGGCGGACGTCTCAAGCGTGGTGCGAGATCGCCACGAAGATGATAGCTGCGGCCGGGTGGGAATTAGAAGAAATAAGGCGTTGTAGCGCGTGGGAGATTAAGCGATAACCGATCGTATGGTTGTGAAAGTTGGACGAGCAAGGGCCGAAGGATTGTTCGGCAGGAACTTGGCACAACTCGTGCGGGAAAAAATTACCACGCTGCTTACCACGGAAAAGCGCCCCCGATTCGCGCCGTAGGGTTTTTGCTAGTGGAATATTGTTACGCCGTCCGCCTCATTTGCGATGCATTCTCTCTGTGTTATGAACCACAAAAAAACTTTCGCGAAAACAGCTTTGTAAACAAATCTTAATGAGGAGTAGTGAGTACAGATGCAGGCAAGAAAAACTGTTTCGTCAATGAAAAGTTAATTGCACATGTGTGACTTTTTCCCTTCACCAACCATTAAGAAAAACTCCCGAGACCAATTTTCTTAAAAATGACCTTTGGAAAATTGCTTGTAAACATGATGAGGTGGTGCTCGCCTATAGGGCCAGCAGTGGTTTTCAGCAAGTATCACTGAATACAGCGAAATGAAGAGGAAAACGAATGGGCAAATTGCCCCCGTATATTTAATGTAAACATTCCGATTATGAAGAAGTTTTCACAAACACGGAACACCACCCACACCAACACCAACCACACACACACAACCAAACACAACACCACAAGTCGCTTTCATGTACCGCGAAACGGGCTACTTTCGTGGAATATTTATTTAAATTTTTCCTCAGCATTTTTACGTTAAAAACTATAAAACAATGATCATTAAATGACCATGTAATGCCACCATAATAGCAAACTATCTTTTATTCCCAAACAATTATAAATATTTAAGACCAAACAATTATAAAGTTTGTCAAATAATTAGGCTTATTTTTAAACATTAAAAAAAAATGGATTGATTTCTCCTCTAAAAAAGTCTTCTTTTTTTAATTTTTTTAAAAACCATTAAACAATTAATAACCCAAAAGTTTTTACTGTCCTACGATGGGAAAACTTACATGCACGGTTAGGGGCCGTACCGAGATGCCATCTACCGTGTATGTTACAGAGAGACTCACGTATTATTTGAAGGGCGTATCCAGAGGACACGCACGAGTTCCGGCCATTCACAACATAATAGCACGTAACATGTCCCCACGGAGAAAGACCAACTCGGAAACGCGAAAGGTCGCCCGTATCTCGACTTGATTTTCCCAGCAAGGGACTCGGATGCACGGCGCGCGCTCGTCCCGGTTTTGCCGTCGGAGCCCAGGACGTCCGGTCCACCCGGCGAACAGCAGCATTCGAGGCGCGGCGTCACGGATGGACGAGTCGTAGGCGCAGAGATAGCTAAGACGGCGGAAATCTTTCGGGGACAGGAGCCTACCTTTCTTGGGTCGTTTACTTTGTGTTCTCGAGTTACCCTTTTCTTGGACCTGCCAGCACAGAAACAGGTTTGGATTAAATAAGACCTCCTCAACGCAGTGGACTAGTAGAAGTACCCGCGCCAGACAAGTTTATTTGAACAGACTGTGGTTTCGTAGAAGACGGCACAAACATTACCACCATCCGGCATAGAGTCCAGCAAAAATCACGTTAGTTTTACGATGGTTTTCTGGCCAATTCCCTTGGTTGGATGTGTCTATCCATCGAAGATTTACCAAATGATTGGCCGCATCGATCGTCCCTACTCCACTTGGCTTGGAGATTCAAAGCGCTTTCTATGCACACACGCAGACCAAACCAGCGCAATATTGTCCCATCGTTGAGGTTGAAAACCTAAACTAATCGGACCGGGACTATTCTGAATCTTCAGGCGTGGTGGGACAGGGCATTTCATGAAATCAATTCGAATCAAAAATACTCGTTTTTTTCTTTAATACACTTTCAAAAAACTAAGAATTTGCTTCGAAGAAGTGTTCATTTAGTCAAGAAGAATGGAAACACAAATTCCTTGCCTCCAATTGACTGCTTGAACGAATACCAGAGCTTCCGCGAGAAATCCGCATTATCCAGAAAGTGCAAATACATTCCTTATGTGTTTGGGGGACTTTTTTGAAGAGAGTTTTTATGTTGAAATGCTATAGAACACTAAACAAGATCCACAACGGAGACGCACAAAGTCCCAGAGCCAAAAGCCTCCACAGCGTGCCAACGAATTACCCATAAGCACGAAATGGAAAAGTCCAGTACCAATGCAACATCTAGTTCCCTTAGGACGTCTGGATCACGATGGTCGCTTGCCGGGGCGAAGGCGGTGAGGGTTGAGATTGTGACGAGAACCGGCCGAGAAAGGAGCAGTATTAGAGCAGAGGCGTGGCGGAGAATAGAGGGACCGTGCGGGGGACATGAGAATGGAGGAGGTCTTGGACGGGAGGGGGTGCAAGAGTAATGGCAGGGACACCCAGAAAACAGGGGACAGGGGTAGAATGGTTACGACGTCGAACAGAGGAAGGCAGGAATGGAGAGGTGTATATTGTGACGCAAAGACTATTAGCGAGGAGCGAGGGGGACAAGGTCTGGAAATGAATGGAAGTGCGGGACGAAGGCAGAGAGACAGCAGACGGGGACGAAACGAACAGGGACGGAAGACGGGAAAGTTCGGGGTGGGATAAGGGGAAAATTGGAATGGAGAGGACAGGGCCCAAGTGGAAGAGGCGAGAAGTATGCTGGGGACGACTACCGGAGCGGCGGTGAAAGAGGGACGGCGAAGGTAGGGGAGCGGAAAGAAGGGGACGGAATCAGAAGGGGAGCGGAAATGTAGGGAGGGAAGTGGGAAGAGATGACGGTGTCGGAAGGGAGGCGAAAAGGTTGTTGATAACAGGGAGGAAAGAGGGCAGAGCCGGGAGGGGGAGGACACAGGGGATTTTAGAATGCATCAGGGATTAGAGGCACCGCGAGGGGAGGCAAGGGATATGAGAAAGAATGAGGGAGCTGGGAGCCGGAGAAGAGCTGAAGAGGGTATTGGAGAAGGGGAGGGGTCGGAGAGGAGCCTCGGCGTCTTTCTTTGCCGGACGGGGCGCGGTAGAAGCGACGGCGGCGCGGCGGCTGGCGGCGGCGCGGCGGAGGGGCTGACGCAGGGACGCCGGCGCCGAGAAGCAGCCAGTCGGCCGGGCAGCCAGAGCGCGAGGCGGAGGAGAGGGGCGCGCGGGATTCTCGGCGTCGGCAACGGCCGCTTCGCACGGCGAACCGGCCCCCGCGCCCTGACAGCCAGCCAGCCCAGCCAAGCCAGCGCGCCACCCCCGCCTTAATCCCACGCGAGCATTCAGCGATTATCTGTGCGCGCTCGCAGTCTTTGTGACGGCTGCGCTCGCCCCGCCCGCTCCCCCCGCGCGCCACAGGGGCAGGAACAGACGTCGAAAAACAATCTTGAATATCTCTACCATTTACTCAATTACGTAAACATTTTTTTAAAAATTTGTCAATAAAATATTCTTATTGTAAACAATAGATTCGGAGGCAAGAGGTTTAAGAAATTAGCCTTGCTATTTAAAAAGTGGTCGGGAAACGCTAATTTTTTTCAATTTGTTTGCGAGGATCATTTTCCTAGTTCCGCAAACGGAATTCACAATTATTTTCTAATTCTAATAATTGTAAACGCAAATCGTTTCTAAGGTTCATTGTATTGGCATTTAAACGTCTCCCTACAAAAAAAGCCTAGGAAAAAATATTAATATTGCGAACCGTAAAAGCGTTTCTCTCCAGTGTTCCCCGAAAGCCAGTTCCGCCCGTCCATTCTTGGGGGCCCCAATTGTGGCGGGGCGCCAGTGAAGCGTTCACCCCTCGGGTTGCCATCCTTTCTCTCCGGCCCACCCGCCCCGGCCCCACCGGGACCCGGCCCGATAACACCAGGGCGCTGACAGAGCCTTCCGCGTTCCCAAATGCGAAGGGCCCCGTAAAATGAGAAGGGGTTCCGCCCCCTGTTTCCCCCCTGCCCCAAACCCCACCCGCCCGGCGCCGG
>BOPP01000080.1:5432223-5444236 GCA_017312745.1 Gryllus bimaculatus
GGAACGGCGCGTTGTGGGAAGGGGAGGGGGAGGGGGCGGGCGAAACCACCGGGCGATCGCGGTCAGGCGGCCACGCGCTTCACGCGACGCCCCGACCTCCGCGCTGGTCAACGCGTCGCACGGCGGGCGTGAGGTCGTGACACTAGAACGAGGAGAGAGGAGCGGCAGAGATAGCGGGTACTTTTGGGTGTTTTTACGGGCGGAACCTTTTTATTCTTTAATCCCTTTTTTTCGGGGCGCCGGCGATAGCGTGGGAGTGCTACGAGAGGAGAGTGGTAAGAGTTGACCCAGGCTCCGAGCTTGTAGTGGTGTGTGGGAGAAGGCCATTATGGCTTTTTCAGGTGCACCATTAATCTGAGTTTCGTGACTTAGGTCCGTGAAGATCAATTAGGCGTTTTTCGCTGTGGAGTGTGGGTGATTAATATGGGAATGTATGTTTGAATGAACATTGACGAGTGTTTTAATGAATATTACTTTCGTACGTTAAACATTGGTGTTGGAAGTTCGGAATTATTATAAAACAAAATTCGAAATTAATATTTAGTTTCTAGTTAGAATGATTGTTCGGAATGTTAAGTAATTGTCAGTCATCAGTGTTCGGCAGGATTCAATTTACTACATTTGCATGAAATTTACCGGTAGCAATTTTATTTGAAAAATCTATATTTTTTAAATAGGATTGCTAGTGTTTAAAACTCTTGTTCTGTGTTGCAACAGTATATCCAAAGATATCTGGAAGGTAATTAAAAACAACACGAAATATCATTTGTCTGGTAATCATGATTATGAATATTCAGTTTATTTATTTGCTTATATTAATGTAAATGGTATTTTCCCAACTTTTGTAATTGAATTGCATATTAGATTAGTTTAAATAACCAGTTAATAAAATCACCTGAATTATGTTTAGTAAATGTCCTCCTACCTCTGTTTCCTATTTTCGATATTTAACTCCTTAATTTGACCTACATTTAACAATTTAATTTAAGACCACTGTTACCATTTCCATTGCTAAAATATTACTACCGCTTTTGACGTGACACACTTCCTCCGGAATTGTAATTTCCGCGATACCGTAAAATAACATCGTTCCATCAATTCTGTATTGAATACAAGACGTTTCGTGGTGTTAAACACGCCTTTTACTCGGTAAGTTGGTTTCACTTCCCTCTTTCAAAAGCCACTCATTCGCTCACTTGTTTTCCCACTTCTACAAGGTCTGTCTGCATCGGCATACCCATTGAGAACGCGGGACGTGAAGAATCGGTACTGGATATAAACGGGTGAGAAGTAGCCTCACGAGTGGAGCACCAGTCTCAAAATTATATGTACTTATTTGGTTACCAATACTACGTCATACCCTCTCTTTAAGAGATGTCAAAGTGTGATATTAAAGGACGCGTCGCACAGAGCTGATAGTCCCTCGCTAATTCATCAAACGAATCATAACTATGTTGTTCATAACAAACGGAAAATCGTAAACAAATAGAAGACTGTGTACCGACGGATCAAATTAGTTCGTGACGGACCGCTTGTTGTTAAATTTCAAGAGTTCCCAGCGTAAGTGAAAACAAGTGATTCAGTGACGCTAATTGAACTCTCATGTTCGTAAGTAATATCATTTCTTTGTAATATTTGAGGAACGTCGATGACTAACATTGTGAAAAGAAGAGAATTCTGAGAAATTCAATACACAGTAGAAGAAGTTCTCTATTATTTGACACTGTGCATTTATATTTTCATTATCATTTATCGTGACGAGCTGACACAAGACGACACTGTTAACTAGTAATAAATACTACCATACTGAACAAATTTACGATTAAAGAAATATGTGTGAGAAAAGTAGTGATTCTTTAAAAATGAACCGACGATGATTGATTGGCAATATGATTGGCTCTGCGCTATCGTTGAACGCAAAATCCTAGGGTTGGAATACTGACTATGGCTGACTTTCATCATTATCTTAATCAGGGTTGTCCAACTGGCGGCCGGCGGTGCCATTTATTGCGACCCGCCAAATGCGATTAGACAAACGTAAAAGTTCCTTGCATCCATGTTCGGTGAGAACATTGTGCGCCTAACACACGCGCCTTGCCGGGCCTACAACCCCCTTAATGTAAAAAGAAAAAAAAAAGTATTAAGTGCAGATTTAAGGAAATTTTCTTCTAGTGTATTAAGAAATTCGAAATCGTCCCAATGTGTTTCACTGCTTTATGAATGTTGCAGTCTGATGTCATGTATGGTTCCATTCCCCCCTCCGTTTCAGAACAATCAAGATGAACAATACGAGGTCACGTGTGATTCGCCCGAGAAATAAATATACGGCCCACAGCGATGTTAAGAGATTTAGTTGAAGTCTTGCAAGTTGGGCACCCGTGACCTAGATTATTGGGTTCACGTTCCAGCGGGAGACAAGCCCAACCACATCACATGATATAAAACCACTACATTTTAGGGAATAACTATCTTATAAGTTCCCGGCCCGGAATCAAAATTCACTCATGCACGCACGCTAAAAATAACGAATTTCATTTTCTAGAACCTCCTTCCGGACCGTAAAATACAGTGTTCTTCACCATCTTCACGTAGCCCCATCCATACTTCTTTCCATCCGGACGCGTGTGGTTGTGTGAGGAAGCTCCCCGTTTCCTCCGAAGATCCTCGGAACCCCCGCTGTTGCCGGAGCGCGTAAACGCCCCCGCACGCATACAAACGATTCAGTTAACCAGATGCCGGTGCGTAACCGGGATTCGAAGCGGTACGGCAGCGGGCGGTGCCCCTACTTGTTACGGCACTTGTTATGCAAGGTGTCGGTGGAGGTGGAGACGAGGTGGTTGTAAAGCTTTCCGCTCTCACCGGGTGCTGCGCTCGCCCTCCCCACGTCTCTCCTGCTGTCTTGCGGGAAAGCGCCGCGCTCTGCGAGAATTAGCGTGCTCTTCTGTTCAATGCGAAGGATAGGACTCCGATATCCTGTACATGAAAATAAAGGACAACCTGTTTCCATTTATGTGATAAGTTGAAAGAGTTAAAATGAAAAAAATAAAAAAATTGATGTCGGTGATTAAACAACGAATAGTTTATTTAATGATTTATAAAATGTTATCGAACATTTGTATGATTCACTATTTTCTATCTTTACACAATTGATTTTAATCTGTTTTGTTTCTACAATTTTTATGTTCTTCTTCTAAGTCATAAATAAATGATTCCTACCACGCGCATTATCTCTCCATGAATTATCTAATTACGGAGATGTATTGAGAAATATATTGGTTTATACTCATTCCAGTTTTGATGAACCTGTGGAAAATTGTGAGTTTGTCAGTGCCGTGCCGAAAATGGAGAGTTCTCATTAGTAATAGAAAGCCATTAGCATCGGGCGTGAGGGGAATTGACGTTGAACTATGGATCAATATACAATCATTCTATCGAGTTATGTGCGCAGTCGTCTTCGAGTTGTGACTCCCAATGGTTTCTAGTACGAGTACAACCCCCTTCGTTCGTCTTTGTGAGTCGTATGAGTTGTGACACATTTGCGTGTAGTATGTAACCCAGTTTTTGTTAAGGTCACGATACGTTCAGTAGATCGATCGTCAGGGCCCGATTATTTGTGGTATCCAGGCTTCGTTCCTAAGAATAAATTCAGTTGCAATAATAGGGGAAAACTCATAAGACTTCTTTATGTCACGTAATATTGTTACGTGCCCGATTTATATCACAGCCACTTAACGTGCTGTGCTCTCGGTTGCGGGATCAAATTATCACACGAACACCTCGTAACGGGGAGAAACCTAGCAATGCCCTGGCGAACGTTGTTGTTACACGTGTTTTGTTCGTATCTCGCGAGAAGGCTGCGCGGAAGTGCTTTAAGGACTCGACGAAGGTAGAACTAATCTCACGCGGACAAACGTTGCAGTTGGCCGGAAGCGTGACGTAATTAAGAACCAGACGCTCTGGCTTTGAATACTTTTCGACCTCGAATTCGCCTTGGGCAAACGTTTCCTGTAAAGAATTCTTGTGGAACTGCTGTAAGAGTTGAACATTTTGAGGAATCTTCAAGCATGGTATTTTGAGACGTACATGTCAATAATTAGTAAAAGTAGAGTAAGTAAAATGAAATACATTTCATTGAAAATTAATATTTTCACGAATTGAAGACGCCTGGGAATTCAGCGGAGAGTACACTGTCTACCTAATGCAGAAAGAAGAAATAGAGTAAAAACTTATAGATGGATTCTTAACTAAAAGTACCATAATTAAGACTTATCAAACGTGCCATTATATGATTCACGCCATTTACCGTGAGAACAAAATAACTTTTCCACGTTGCATTTAGCAATTTTCTCGAAGAAACAATTTCACAATTTCAATCCACACCTACCACCAGCAATACCGTAAAGATAATCATTACCAAAGCACTCCCACTGGCGTAGGCACTATTGACTCTTCTTGGCACTTCCGCATCTTTGGCTGCGATATTGGTGAGCGATAGGTGGTTCGACCGGCAATTGACAGTGTGGCGTTCGTGGCCCAAAGAGAAGGCACCTGTGTGTGCAGCGCAGTAGACACAAGTAAGGAGTGTGAGCTTTCTCTGCGATGAGTTTAGCACTCTTCCACTACCCACTGACATCTGGCGAACTAAGTGCAGGTTCATTATTGATAGTCCGCATTACTGTCGTCGCAGAGTAAAAGTTCGTAAGTAGATTTGTCTTGACTTGGAACTTAAGAACTTTTACTGTACTTCCATCGAAAATGTTAATTTCCTTTGGGGTAAGGAGTTAAACATTTAATTATGAAGTAATTGGTGGGATCTTATGATACAACACAGTTAATGTACAAATTTTATATTTTCCTATTTAAATTATGTATTTTGACAATGTTTGTAATATTGTCTTAATTAATTTCCTGGTGGGCTACATGCAATAATTTTACAAAGAGTTTATAATTCTTTTTCTCGATATTTTTATTTTCTCTATAATACTCTTCTGCTGATGGCTTTCTTTGTTCTTTTTTGCAGCAGTCTCACTCATTTCTGTCCCTTATTTATCTCTTAAGACAATTTCGACTTGGTTGAAAACTATAGTTTTTAAACCGCTTCCTCATAGTTTAAATGCTCTTTGCGTATGCTTACACTATTTATTCATATTATTTATTATTATTATTATTATTATTATTATTATTATTATTATTTTGTTTGTTTTATTAATGATTCATTTACCTAAATCAGATTGAGATGATTCATTCGACATGAAACTCTATATCTAATGTCAAATTACTAAAATATGCGTAATAATTTTATGCTTTTATTTTTGTAACTGAATCATTCAGGCATATTAAGAGCCATAAGCGCCTGGAAGTAAAGTGTGGGTGCAGAAAAAAACTATGGAGGAAAAATTGAGTGTCTTTTTCCCACCCGTGAAAGTTACCAGAAATTTCGCCCTCACTAATGCATCTCACTTGCTCAGAACCTTAACGAAGACCCGCTCTCGAACTAATTTTTAACTTTACTTTCAGTGAAACTATGAGACCAAAGTTTATTATGGTAACGGAGTTCCATTAACTAAGCTTCAGCGTTCAAGGCTGATGAAATTACTTACAGCAGTCTCTTCAGTGTTCGTAAATTTACTGGTGCCATATTTGGAACTACCGAACTTGGTTTCTAGAAAAAAGTTATCGTGAATGTATTTATAAATTAAACGTTTCTAATATTCATAGTGATTTTGCCGATTTTATTTGATTTTATTTCAAAATTTAAAAACGCCTAATAATTCAATTTTTCCTTGTTACAGGTAAGAGGCGATGTCGTTGCAGCACAATTGTGGTAATGTATTACAAGTCCGCCATTATTTTGCTACGCTGCTGGCTTCCTTGAATCGCCCTGGTTTTGAACCATTAAACGATGTTTCATAACTCTATTCACCATGAAAAAGATTACTGGTTATTGCTGTTGAGTGTTTAGAGATGTACGATTTAGAGCGACGAGAAATCTGGACAAAGAACGAGAATTCAAATTGAACTCGAAAACTAATTTCAGTTGTTTGATACATCCCTTGTTTGTTTCTGGTCGGACGCGGTAGTTTTTGAGCGGATGTCGTTTCTTTTGTGGACACACGTTGCCAGTTCCCGGAATGAGACCGGCAGCGCGCGCGCACACAAAGTAGATCGGGCCCCGAACCGGGGAGATCCGCTATCGGAGCCTGCAGACAGGAAGCGCCGCCTCGTCCCTTTGATGTCGCTCGATGCTCGCGAAGGGATGAAGGGTAAGGGAAGCTGACGCAAGCCTCCGCAGCCTCCACCTCTGCTCCTTCCTCTTCTTCTAAGTCTGTCTTCGCTCAGTTTCACCACTTCTCTTGCGCCTTCGCCGCATCCATTTTCTATGATTCTTGCTCTGCATTCGTCTCTCTTTCCACCTCTTGTTTCGTGTTCCTCGTCTCCTCCGTCTACGCATTCTCGGCCCCCAGATGTGTCTCCTTCTTCTCCTTCTTCTCCTTCTTCTCCTTCTCCTCCTTCTCCTCCTTCTCTTCCTTCTCTTCCTTCTCTTCCTTCTCCTCCTTCTCTTCCTTCTCCTCCTTCTCCTCCTTCTCCGCCTTCTCCTCCTTCTCCTCCTTCTCCTCCTTCTCCTCCTTCTCCTCCTCCTCCTTCTTCTTCTTCTTCTTCTTCTTCTTCTTGAGCTTGTCTCTGTCTTCCGTACAAGTCTACCTTCTCAAGTCTAGGTTTCTACCTTCTTCTTCAAGTGGTTAGGTCTATGTTTTTACCTTTTCCTTCAAATATATGCCCCCGCTTCCATGTCGGTTTCTGCAACTACCCCCACTTCCACATGTCTGAATACCCACGCCACTCCTGAGCCTCCACTTTCAATTCCTCTTCTTCGTCCTCCTCTCCTGCTGCTGGAACCGATATTCCTCCACATCTGCCAATGCCACCATCTCTGTAACAGGGTACCCTCTCCCGCCTTATTCTCCTATTCACCGCCGCCAACTCCTGCTTCCGTCATTACCACCAAACCATCTCTTCTTGTGCTCCTCCTTTTGCTCCCGGTTTCTTGTTCCGACCGTGATAGTGACTCTTCTTTAACGTAATCTCAGATGTCGTCGTATGATTGCTACTGACAATATTCTCAAAACCACATGCATTGCTTGTTCAATAACACAATCTTGATGATTGTATGCTTACTCCTCTGAAGCATATCCTTCATGCCACAAACTAAGTAGACTGCGATCACTCAACCTAACTGAAGACTGAGGAACTACTCTCATTCATTTTTTCAAGGTAACGTTTCCTTTAATTTTTCATATTCAGTGGGTAAATAGTATATAGGTGTTGTGGTAAGATATCTTTGGCATTTTTAAAATAATTAAAGATTTTGTCATTGGCCAACAATATTTTTAATGCAATAGCAGCTTTCGATGGCTTAGCCATCATCATCAGTTGTCTGCTAGATGGAAGCCACAAAACGACTACCTAGTCGTCGAGTCGTTGTCCGAGTCGTCGTCGAGTAGTCGTTTTGTGGCTTCCATCTAGCAGACAACGATGATGATCGGCTACAGCCGATCAAAAGCTGCTATTGCATTAAAAAATATTGTTGGCAATGACAACATCTTTAATTATTTTAATTATTTCAGTGGGTAATATGTTCGGACAGCTATTTTATGGGAAAACAATGGATGCTATACTCATTAGAACTGGTTCAGTATCATTAACATTTTTCAGCTCTTAGTCCAATCATTTGTCGTTAGTCACGTAGCCAATTTCTGGTTTAAATATCTTTTGTTTCCTTTACTGCCTGTGTTAACAGAGCTGAATTGACTTTACCTCTTGTGAACGTCAAAAGGATTCGTAATGGATTATAATTTGCAAAAGTGACATTCACAAAATCTCTCAACCTATTTTTTGCAAATATAACCTTTAAAGCTTTTGATCGGTACGATTTTTTTAATCTCCTAAACACTGACAGTAAATGTCTGAAGTTCACAGTATCGTGTTTAAAAAGAAGGTTTGTTATCAGTTATCGCGTCAATGTTATCGCTGTCGAATTTCTCCCTGGACTCAAGTACAAGAAGTCTTCATAGCTGTCAGATCTCAGTCTCAAGAAGAGAATTTTTTTCTTTTGAAAAACAACATTTTGCTGTTATTTTCAGAAAATTTAACTTGCTTAAATTTATTTTTATTTTAAAACCGTGACATTTTAACAATAAATGTGGTTTTAGAAAACTCAATATTTATTCACTAGGCAGCGGTAAAGTTAGTGGAAACATGGCACTAGGAATGAGAAATTTTCAACTAACACAATTTTTAACTATATTCGATGTTAGTGTCCATTCCGGTAGAAGCAAATTATTTTCATTGTAATACTGAATGTTATTTCATTACTTCCGATTTATTTCGTTTTGGATATTCTGTATTGTATGTTGAAAATACGATATTTTATCCTGATCACAGTAAAAAATAGTTTGAAATAAATTACCAAAGAAGGTAATGCAGTTCTAAGACTCCGTTAATGATTACATATTTTTTCCCGCTTTCCTCTTCTCGCAGTCGTCGCATGTCGTTTCTGCATCCCTTGCTTATCACGCCAATTCGACCCTTCTCTATATTTTTTTTCTCCCTGCAGCTCTGCGTCCGCCTTTCTTTTTCGGTCACCGCACCTCCTTTCCATCCTATCC
The DNA here is from genome assembly GCA_017312745.1 of Gryllus bimaculatus. Lineage (NCBI taxonomy): Eukaryota > Metazoa > Arthropoda > Insecta > Orthoptera > Gryllidae > Gryllus > Gryllus bimaculatus. Next base: position 5,440,890 of record BOPP01000080.1, read on the forward strand.
GCCGCCACGCGTTCCTGGGCTTGGAATCACCCCCCCTCCCCCTCTTTCATCACATTCCCTGCCGCTTTATTGCTTCTTTTGACGCCAAAAGACGCTGTATCAGTGTTGAGCGTTTGAACTCGCTTCGCTCTCGGAAACGAAACCATCCTTCCTCACCTCCTATCCCCAGCTACCCCCGGCCCCCTCTGTCGGCACAAAAGGGGCCATTTCGCAAATAAGAGATATTCCGCGAAATGAAACAGCACCCAACCTCCCCGACCGCCGGACACAAATCAAGGAGATTACATCGCGTGTTGTATCCGGCGGTGGTGTTGATTTGCTAAACACTGCGAGCGCAATTCGCTTGATATGATTTATGTGCGGCGGTGAGCATAATTGTATTATTACCGCTATCAAAATCCACATTCACGGCAGTCCAATTTCCACCGGCCATTCACGCGGTGATGCATCGCGTCGGCGGTATGTGGCTTATTGGAGGTTAGCGCGCTCCCCCCTATTGGGGCCGGAATCCCTGTCCAATCCAATTGATCCGCCGGGGGAGTGATAACATTGGCTGGCCCGCGGAGTGTCCTCGGCGGTCGCCGCTGTGCTGCGCTGCGCTGTGCCGCGCGGGGCACGGATACGCGTGGGCTCGGCGTCTGTCTCGTTTCGCTGATCGCCGCGCTGCTCTTTCCAGCCCCGTCCCGCCGATAGTGCTTAATTCGCGCGGAGGCAATCGAACAATTGACTACGGCCGGTAGATCCGCGGACGCAGCTCATGTTAATCAAATGCGTGAGCACTCGTATACATGTCAAATTGTATTGATTTCACGCGGATTTAAATGCGAAATAAGGGTGGCTTCATGTAGAGCAAATTTTAAATACGTAGAAAAAACTGGGTTATTGTTTCTGTTGTGTAAAATCTGCACTGAACATAATTGTCTTAATAGTATACTAATTATTGATGTATTAAATATGCGTAAAAAATTAGTCATTTCATTTTTATTCGCCCCTTTTTATTTCCTCCTTCAGTTTTATTCGCTATTTTTTTTTTTTTCACCGTACACTTTTTGGTGGATCCCCTCATCTCAAAACCGTTTGAGTTAATCTCATAGCCAACATTGCCGCTTCCTCTGTTGTGACCGAATCACGGTGGTTGCGGATTTTCGATGAGAGCTTAATAGCTCGGTCGAATTCAGCCACTGACTAGAAGGGAATTCTATTTCCCGATTGTTCTGTTTGATAGTTTTCTATTAGAGTAGTTTCTACAATCACTACTAGACGAATGCTGGGACAGTTCGATGGCAACCGAAGAGAGATAGACCGTGTGAGATTTTTCGCGTTGCGTTCCGGGAAACATCAATCTTCAAACCTACGATTTACAGTACCCCAGAATTGTATTGTATTATATTTCTTGAATCCTCCTATTTCTAATTGTATTGCGTAAAGTAGGAAACAAAGGACGTACGTATGTACCAGATTATAATTTTAAAATTTTAGTAATTTCAGTGATAAAAAATTCTTCATTCAGATTTTCCTAGTGTTATATTTACATCCTTTGTTGTTCCATCTCATTGTCGTTCATTATTTATTCTCAGCCTCATAATGTCTATATTCACCGTTCGCCCAACTCTCTGCCTCGCCCCGTGCCACCAACGAGCCATTAGCTCCTCCCCCAGCTCCATTCTCTTCCGCTGCAATGGAGACCGGACAGCCCGGAGGGAGCGGCGGGTGCGGGGCATTTCGTCCACCCGACAAAACGTCCTCTGCTCTGGAGGATGCGGCTTTAATTACCTGACAGAAAGAAACTCGAGCGCGTGGGATGTGCTACGGACGGCCTTGCTATCCCTCGCGTTCTCTCCACCCGCTCCTCTTCTAGCTACGCTCAACCCGCCCTCTCCCTCTCCAGCTCCGCCATTTCCTTACCTTCCCGGCTGCTTTTTCTCCCCGCCGTTCCAGTGCATGTTCTCTCCCGCCCTTCCAGTTCATTTCTCGCCGCGCTCCGTCTTCCCCTCAGTGCATGTTCTCCCGCGCCCTTCCAGTGCATGCTTCTCCCCGCCCCGGGCATGTCTCCGCAGTGGCATGTTCTCCCCGCCCCTTCCAGTGCATTTTCTCCGCCGCCCTTCCAGTGGCGATGTTCCCCGCCCCTTCCAGTGCATTTTCTCCGCCGCCCCGTTCCAGTGCATGTTTCTCCCGCCCCTTCCAGTGCATTTTGCTCCCCACCCTTCAGTGCATTTTCTCCCCGCCCTTCCAGTGCATGTTCTCCCCGCCCTTCCAGTGCATGTTCTCCCCCGCCCTTTCCAGTTCATCGTTTCCCCGCCCCTCCAAGTGCATGTTCTCCCCGCCCCTTCAGTGCATGTTTTCTCCCGGCCCTTCCAGTGCATTGTTCTCCCGCCCCTTTCCAAGTGCATGTTCTCCCGGCCCCTTCCAGTGCATGTTTCTCCTCGCCCCATTCCCTGGCTCCTCTCCCTTCCCCCTTCCGCTCCTCTTTGCTGCCATGTTCCCCTGTCTGTGACTTTCTTTTCTCTACCCACTTCAGGGACCGTCTGTTTCTCTTTTCCGTTCGGCCTATAGACCATCTCTGTCCCGCGGTTTCGTAACTCTGTCGCTCCGCTGCTTTAGCTGGTCCCTAATCGTTTCACCTCGCATCGCCGCCAAACCCTTCTTTCCACCCGACAGCGCCGGCCCTCAACCCCTGCTGCCTCTCCCCAATGACATCTCCCGTTCAACATCCTACACCGTCCTCCGTCCCATTCGCACATTTACACACTGCCACCGGCCCGCATCCTGCCGCGCCCACTCGTCGATCGCCGCCCCGGCGGAAGCTTCGAGAGCGGCGGCGCGGCGCGTGCGCTGGGAGATGTCGACGGACTACGCACGGACTCCAGCGTGGGGGCGCGGATAAGCGCCCGGAGCGGAAGCTCTAATATTAGCGACGCCCGCCTTCGCTACGCGCGCACGGCAGCGCCGTTAAAGCGTTGAAACCCACTCGCGTCGGATGGACGCGCCCGACGCGGGCAAGCTCGGGTTGGCCGGCGCCCGCCCAGCGCGCGCGCGCAGCGAGCCACGCTTCCTGTCGGGAAAGAAGATGCGCGGTCACACACTACGCGCGCGACGTCCGTGCGTTGCGTCCGGGCTGTAAACTCTTTGGAGGACGCATAATGTCGCCTCGGTGTCATCCTGTGCGATTGAACGGTTGAAATAGGCCACTGCACGACAGGTTTAGATTTTTATTTTTAGGCGAATCTTCCACACAGTTTGCGATTGATGTCAGTGTTGTGATATTTTTTTTTCTTCGGTTCTTCGTAGCGGCAGCGATGTGTTACGGTTAGCGTACCGAACTGTTGTACCCAAGTTCGCGGGTTCAA
>BOPP01000080.1:5473027-5510099 GCA_017312745.1 Gryllus bimaculatus
CTCCTTCCGCTCTGGCCCCTGCCCTTGCCGCTCCTTCCGCTCTGGATCTCACCCTCTCCACTCCTTCCGCTCTGACTCCCACCCTCTCCACTCATTCCGCTGTACCTCCGCCCTTGCCACTACCTCCGCTTGGCCCCCGCCCTCGTCACTACCTCCATTCTGCCGCCCCTCCACCCCCGGCCCGGCTTGGCCTCCGCGCCGCAGTCACCGCCGGCCGCCGCTGATCCGCTTAGTCCCTCGGCGCGGCGCCGCTGCCCTCCGTTGGGGCTTTTTCGCGAATCACGTTTCCCTCCAATCTCCGCCCACGAGATTTGCCGAAAGCGTCTTTCTTGACTCGTCCCGAACAAAGTAGTAGCTGACAAACGGGTTTCCAAAACGCAGCCCGGCTTCTCGCGGATTCAATAAAAAGGGCGGCACAAAGGAGGTTCTGGAACATATCTCGTCACTTGCACGCTGGGGACGAGAACGATGCCATGCAGTTGCAGAACGTTGTGGCTTTTCGTATTCGAAAAGTGTTAAGAAACGGATATATAAAATAATTCTGAGAATGTGGTGTGTCCGCCATCGGGTAATCACCTAACTAGAATGTCGTGTAATTTCGGGGAGAATGGCACATATCGATTTCGAATGGTATGGTGTTATACTTAGTCACATGGCTACTCCATCATTTACCTTTTGTTTATTAATAACCCGACCAAGATCACTCAATACCGTGATTAATGGAACGGTAGCTTCCTCTTACCTTAATTGGAAAGTCATGTTATTCTGGGCTAAGTACCAAAATGTTTGACGAGCAATTCAGAAGATTAATTTGAAACGAACACACAACATCTATAATGCGATCTCCTCGTATCAACAAGCTTAATTATTTCACACAGTTCGCCATTTCTAAGGAAAATGTAGCCAGTTGGTTCCCATCCGTTGACAATTGCATGCCTTGCGGCGTCACTGATTGATGCGATGGCGTGGTCATGAAAAGTAATAGATTTCATAATAAAACCTTAAAGTTAAGATCACTGGGATTACCAAAAGATCTACTTAATTTTTTGATTTAATGCGAATCAATTACATGTCGCAACTAGTCGAAATGTGCCACGCAATATTCAGTTGTGAAAAAAAATACAAGCTCATGTCAGTCTGCTTTTAATCTCTTTTTAGTGGAATTTGAAACCGAAAGATGTTGGATCTTTTCCCATTTTAAACAATTCACATTTGAATGGAATCTTTAATTTTGGGATATTTGGAAGGCACTGTTCACGAAGCTCATCTTTAATTTGGGGGGAGGAGGAAAATGCAAAAATTGTTTTTCGAACCCTTTTGACGTCATTGTTATGGCTAGAGCTGGGAAGCTTATGCAAGCTTTTAGCCATGAATTATGTATGCAAATATGCCACAAAGATGTGTAAATATGCACAGAAATTGTTAAGATATGCCGCGTGAATAATAGCAAGTGCATCTTCCAAGGTTTTCCTTAAATTATCTTCTTTATAATCTGATGACAGCACATTTTCCGGCAGCGTTGGCCGTCAGTAGTTTAAAACTCATTGCACTAACGTATTTGAAGCAACAAGGACGTTCATACTTTCCATTAAAAATATTTTTAGGTTAGAAATTTATATTTTTATGTAATTTGAGGCAAAAAGTCGAAGAATATGCGAAAACTTTTATTTATATGCCAAAAAGCTCTGAATATGCAAAATATGCCGTATATGCTAAACATTTCTTACCTTATTTTCAATAATTTTTCCATGAAGATACACATCCAAAGTTTCAAGAAAATATGGCCATTAACAATGTAGGCAACAAACAAAACGTGCAATTTCATGAACTTCCCAGGTCTAGTTATAGCATATCACCACTTAAGTATATCGATTTTAATTTTTAAAAAAGCAAAACCGTTCTAAGTAAAACAAAGCCTCCCTAGTGTTTTCCAGTGCTCTAGTCCGAAGAATGAGCTCGTTTGGGGGAAGCGGTTGGAGGGGCGGCGCCGCGCGCATTCCGTGTCAGCGCGCATTTTCTCCGCGGACGCCGGCCCGCCCCTCCCCGTCCCCTCCCCTCCCCTCCCTCCCTCCCCTCCCCTCCCTCCTCCCTCCTCCCTCCCCTTCCCTCCCGCGCCATCGCTGGCACGTCGGGACATGCGCGGCCGTGATGCAAACGAACACCTTGTCTTGTCTTCCCGACGAAAGTGCGCCCGCCCCGCCCCGCCGCGCCGCGCCGCGCCGCGCCGCGCCGCTTCCCGCAACCATTCGGCGTTCGAAAAATGCCAGCTCCCGCCGCCGGCGCGATTAACCCCGCCGCGCCATTGCCCAAGTGCACGCCCGCCCGTCCGCTCTTTCTGCTCGCTCCCTCGCTAACTTTTTCGCTCCAGGCGCGGGAGATGCACCTCTGGAAAAATTGAAAAAAATCAGCGAGTTTCATTGCTACGGGGAAAGTCGATAAATCAGGAAGTTTGCGCAAGGACCTCATTAGAAGGACGGGACAATTTTGAGGTGGTTGTAAACCAGATGTTTTCTCCTTAAAAAAAAAACAGCAATTTTTAGTTACTTGCTATTTGTTGTTAAAGTTTTTTATGTGTACTGACATTAGTTGCTACTTCTTGCTGCTAATATTTATTTTCTTTAAATAGCGTGAAAAACTCTACAATCTTTTCAGTGATACATTTTTTTAAATGCCAGAGGAAGCCGGTAGAAAGTTCGGGAAATTGTCTTTCAAGAAATTTCCATGAAAAAAACCTTCGTTCGTGTCCGGCCCCGGCCCCCGTTATATATGTTAATCTGGTAGAAATGTAACCGCACTTACGCGAGTTTCAGTAAAAAAAGGAAATGTAGAAACTCCCAGCTGCAACATTAGACTGTCAGTAACAGACATGCGAAGCTATTGGGTTCTTAAAGAAACTGTCGCCATAAAACTTATTTCGGTTTTCAATTATTATACTCTGCCTGTCCGTATTTACTAGGCGTGTCCCGCGGTGACGCAGCCGTCGTACCATGGGCGAGGTGCGACGTTCGGACGCCATTCTGCGCACATTACCTCAGCGTAATGCCTGGGTCGCCGCAGAATGGCGGCCGAAACTGTGCGGCACCTTCGCCATGGACGCGGCGTCTCCCGGACAGCCTAGTAAATACTGACTCCGGCCGCGGAAGCCTACGCTCTTACTCTGTGTCCACTTCCATTTACATCAAAATGAGTTGTTGTTATTATTATTATTATTATTATTATTATTATTATTTCATATTTAGATATGCGACTTCCACAGAATAATCGAAATAATAGATATACCATTTTTAAGAACAGTATTAAAATAACGTATAATTATTTACGTTTTAAACTCACCTCTACACCTTTACAAGCTCCTCTATCATCATCACCACCCTTTCATCCTTTTTTGTGGTTTTCGTTGTAATCCCAATGTCCTTGCAGTAACCTCTTCGCTTATAGCTCACCTTTTCATGTACGTCATCGTTCCGACCTCGTCATCTCAAGTCTCCGTCATGCCATAAGGTCTCCTCTTTTATCATTGACTTATATTACCTCATTCAATTCGTTTGTACCAGTTGACACTTTCACCTCCTTTCCTTACCATCATGTTGCCTCTCGTTACCAATCCCGTTACGCGCTATGCGGTCCCTTTCATACTCACCTCCACGCCCACGCCCACGCCCGCATTTAACCCTTCCACCCCCACCTCTTTTCACACAGAGCCCTCTCATCCCCCCCCTCCCGTTCATTTCCTGCCTTCCCTATTTCATACGCTGTAAGCCTTCGCAGCGCCTCTTCGGGGCGCTGCCATTATCTTAGGCCCCAGTCGCCTTCCTGGGTTGTTCCGCTCAGCGCTCGCGGGCAGCGCAGCGCGGCGGCGCGGCGCGAGGCGGCGTGACGCCTCTGCTCGCCCCGCTGGCGCCGACGCGACGCGAAATGGCCTCGCCAAGGCCTCTTCCTCATCCCGCGCCACCCGCAACCAACGGCTGAAGCACGAGGCGAAACGCGTGGAATACACGTATTTTATTAAATATAAATCTATATTAATTAAAGTAAATTCAACATGTAAACGACATCGATAGCACAAAAAGTAGATTCGAAATGTTTACAGGCTCTTCATAAGGATTGTCACAATATTCTTCCTAAATTTGCTAAAGATTAATACAACACAAATGCGGATAATAAATAATTTAAGTAATATGTTTGTTGGATGGACCATGGTCTTTATTTTTTGTCTGTTGCTGAGGGCAGATTGGTTCCTAATATTTTCCGCCTGAGGTCAGTAACGGAGCGGCGAAACTGGTATCTATACTTAATTTTTTTTTTAGAGGCAGATGACATTAGGTCATTCTTACATCTCCTGCCTTATAAAATTAATATTTTAAATTATTTCGCAATTAATTAATTCGTCCGTTTCAATGGGGTTTGTGGCCTCAGAAATGTGCTTACCACTTATTAAAAAATCATTTATAAGGCAGGAGGTGTTACAACGACCAAATATCATCGGCCATTAAAGAAAACTGACAAAAAAATTAAGATCGTGGTGTATCCACCAACATATTTATTTCTATCGAAGGTAAAATCGAAGTATAATAGTTAATCTCCTAATAATATTATGCAATAGGAGTGAACAAACGTATTAAATATCCACAAGTCACACATTACACCCTTGTACATTTTCACAGTCGTAAAAACGTTAGAAACAACCTGCAATAACGAATATAGCTGACAGATCGCATCTGAAGCTGCGTAGTCCTGTAAGTCATAGGTTCGACTCGTGGCAGTGTGCGCATTTTCGTTAGGTAATGTTGAACGTTGGGGACAATTAACAGTGAATTCAAGGAAAGCAAGTGTTTTCTACATGAAATATGAATATTCAAGAGGTCGATCACGTATGGTACTCCAATGCTACGTACAGCCAGTAGATGTTTACAGTAATGTGTCGTAACCACGTTGGCTACGAAAGCGTCAGCAGCAGGGCTCAGCCAAGGGTGGCGACGACGGGAGCGGCTGAGGCAACGCAACGCAGCGAAGCCCAGCCGAGAGCGCTGTTCGCGTTCTGTGATAAGCCCAGCGTACGCTGACGGCCAGAGCTGAAGTGTTGTCAGCGAAGACCGACTTCCCGTAGCAAAGTGGGCTGCGCACGTCACAGTGGTAGTTCGCGTTGTGGACACGCCTCAATCGCGCGGACTTTGCTTGTACTAATGCTACGGCAGGAGAGGGGATTTAGCAGCTAAAATATACTTCGATTTAAATAGAGACTTCTGACTTTTGATTATTTGGGCGTCGTTAACCAATGTACGCTTCGTTAGGACTTAATTTTAGGTATTGAAGCTCCCGATTGGAGAACCACGTCCCAACGGATCGTACAGAAGTTACATAGACAGAAGTCACACTATTTAAAGAGAAAAATGGTTGAAGGTTGGTAGGTTGAAGCCCACCACTGCCCGGATTAGCATTTGAGAAGCTCGCAGCGCTGAGTGGGCGGTTCCGTAGCTTTCTCAGATGAATTCCAGGTGGTTGTTATAGCAGTACCAAAGACGAGGTTCGCGCGTCACGCGATTCTGCCTTCCCCATTCATTCCCATCCTTAGGGCCGAGCGATTGGGCGATCTTCTTCAGGGTATGGATCATACCCATTGGTGGAGAAAACTCGGACAAGAGCCAGAGGTGCTGTATGCTGCGACCGACTGCGAATCCCGAAGGTTCTCAAGGTGACGAAACCGAAATAATTTTTAAAAATAACGATGTAAATAGGAAAGAAACAAGAAAACTAATGAAAGACTGGAATAAACGAAAAAATGATACGAGCAGAACAAACTGGTACATTTGCTTTTATTCTATCCTAATATGGGCGGCTCTTCAAACAGCAATAGGATGCTCCAGCCCATAATCATTTGTATTTCTTGTACCTGAGTTGCCATTCAGGGTGTGGCAAATGAAATAAACACATCGTCATAGTAATTGACAAATACCGATGGGCAATTATAAAACCGGTGATGGGAAAACGAGAGAATATCGGAAGAATCATAGCGTGAAACAGTTTTATCCACCAATCCCGCGAGACTTGTTCGTGAATAAGTCAACGTATTCGCTCATTTCCACCGCTGCGCGAATTGCAGTTTCTGTACGCTTTCGATGTCATGGCGAGCCATTGTTCGTTGTAATATCTCTTTGTTCTGCAGGGCTTCCGCAAGTTAATGATGTCGCAAAGCATTTTTTAAAGTTTACTGTAACTAATTGCTAAAATATACCCGAAATAGCGTGTGAGAACAATAAAATGCACACACTTGTCATAAAATGTTTAACAAGCTCTGCTTGAGTAATGGAGCATTGGACTTGGTATTTTGGTATTTTTACAAGTTCAAAATGGTTGATTGTTCTCAGCTCTAATATCTGAGACCAGTTCATATGGGCACGGTATGTGATAAAGTCGAACAAAATAGGGTCGTTGTGTTTACGAGGTTTTCCTGGTACTTTCGTGCTTTCGACATATTTTTCTAAAAATTAATAAAAAGGTTTTACAGTAAACATTTTCTAAAATGTTCTATAAAATCTTCGCCTTCTTGCAACTGTTGCGCCTGGAGCAACAATCATATCAATTGGAATTCGAAGATGACGTTGCACTCTACATATTAAAGCCAAAAGTGTTTCTTATGTATATTATTTTTTTCTTATAAGAAGATGGTATTATGAATAAATTTAAATTGAACGACACACGGCCGATGTCACAAATAAGTCTTGGTATGTTATAAGCCGCGTCCGTTATTTGCTGTTTATCGGTCTAATGACGTTAATAACTATGTCTCAGATGGGTTAACACCTGTCCAGTCTATTTCATTTTTGTAGCCCACGCATTTGAACCAAGCCGTGAACTCTGTAATCGAGCATAAAATGGAAATGGTAATCTGTTAAGATTAAAAAACAATACAGTTAGTAAAATTACAATGTTGATATATGTATTCCAATTGCATTGCTTACTTCAAAATATTTCTACGATTAATGCATCATCTATATTTAACAGGCATATATTTGAAATTTAACAAGTATAAATAATTGAATGAAATTTAACACTATCGAATTGAATTATTGCACTGCTTTTCGGAATATCTACGAATTCTTATCATTAATTTTCACGAGAGAGATACATTTTTCACACGTTCTACCACAATAACATGACTTGCAATTCCCTTTTTCTCAATATTTCCTTTTGAAATACATTATAATAAAACGCGCAAATAAATATTGGTCCTGTGTGAGTGACAGCAGTGTTGCTCCGCAAGCGAACTTCCTAAGCGTGCTCTTCGAACCTCTTGACTAATTCTTGAACATGTTGAATGGGCGTGTCTCGCACCTGGAACCTTCCCTGCGCACTGTTTTGCTCTGCTAGGTTTTGTTTCTCGTTTTTTTTCTCTTTCGGTATGCGCCGCTAATTCTCTCCATATTCATTAGGGCACAACATTACTTCCCTGTTGACCAAGCGGAATGGAGATGAGAAAAAAAAAATCCGGAACCCACGGAGCTGTCAGCATCCAGCAGAGGAAAGGTGGATGCTAGTCACGCTTTACCTAATTTGAATATGATGATTTTCAGCGAAGTTTTAATAGCGATCCGATCTCCTAAGCAGATTTCCGCGTTGACTATCGGATGCATACAAACGAAGTCATATCGAGTGGTCTTCCTTGTTTATTACTGGTGAAATTCTTGTGAGATGTTTCTCAAGAAAGTAAGAAGCAGATATGATGGTATTCGGTGTAGTTTATTAATCCGAAAGAAGAATGTGAAATTATCTTCTTTACACCTGTGGGTTTCTGAATAACAAATATCGAATTGTTAAAGTGTGGACCGCAGACGCATTTTCCGTTTTGTACAGTGACGTGTGTTCCGTGTGAACAGTGACATCAATTGAAATGTAACAAATATAATGTCTTCGTGATGTTATTACAAAATAAGAGATGTTGCGAAGTTGGGTCCAAAGTACAGTGGAAATGAACATGTGTAACATATCCCATTTCCTTTTTATGAGCATTACAAAAGACACATTTTACACGATACAGAAAAGGAAAGTGATTCACGAGAACAGTATATGTTGGTATTGGTTGGTGAATAAAATAGAATTTGTTCATTAAACACTACCATTTATACTTTCAGAAACGGATGTGTTTATGTAGTTTCGTCAACATAAAGCTGTAGAAATATTGGTCGACGTTCTTTTCAGATATATTACGTATTTTAGATATAGCAGAGCACTAGCTGTGAATTCTAAATGCATTCTCGCGTTGCATATTCAAATCGGCTCTAAGAGTTATAAACACGCAGTGGTGCATGTGTCAATCACGTTACTGTGATGTACTTTTACTTTGTCATACAAGTGACTGCGAAAGAATACGTTGCTAGGAGCGGACGTAATATGAAGTTCTAAATCATAGCGTAAATAGTATTTAATAACAGGGATGGCGAATTACATGCTCGCCGAAGATTTTACGACATTAACGAGAGGAAAGCCATTACATTGCGAAGATTTATTATTCTCTTGAACTTCAGAAGCGCAGTTTATCGATGAGATTCCTCCATAACAAGAAGCGGCCTCCCATTGTTCCGAAGAGTCCTTAGCCGCAAGTATGCCACCGTCGCTGTCGTCGTTATTCCGATTTCGCGCCTCTTCATCCAGTATTGTTGCAGTCAACTCGCGGACGCCACGCCCCCCCCCGCCTCGTTACTACATCTCCCGGCACCTGCTCCTCGCGCCCGTTTTCGTCCATCTGCGGCGGCGACCGCCGACGCAGCCGAGCGCCTCTCCCCGCGTTTCCGCACTCGCTCGTTTCGATTCGTATCTCGCCCCCGTGGCCTCCTCCCGTTCTCTCGCGGACAGATGAAGCTCGGCACGCGCCGGGCGTAGAGCGAGGACTCGGACGGGGCCCGCCCACGGCGGCGGATGTGGCCGCACCGCCCATCTCGCCCCCGGAATTTGTCCTTATCCGTGGGGATCTACAGGCTGCCTAATTAGTGAGTACGCTGGTTGAGGTGATGCTGGAAACTTGTTTTGTCTAATTTAACTAACAACTCGTTAGACAGTTATGAAACCATAATATTATCATCTTCAAAGCTTTCGTAAGGTCAAGGTTCATATTAGAAGGACGGTTTACACAATAATATATTGTTTGGAAATATTAAAATTTTAGGAAAATTTATTTCGAACTCTAGAAATACGTAATCTTGTCGTCGCTCGTTTGAAAGGTATGAAAGTGAAGTAACATGAAGGATTTATTTCATGGAGAAAGAAATCTATTAGAAAGTTAAGGAATATAAAAGAAATATGTAATGAATATGGCATGTATATTTAGAGATAATTATTGATCTTTGTGACCTGGATTAAAAGAATCTTTTTTCGAAATATTTTACTCTCTGCATATTCATGGTGATGTAGAAGTGTCTATTTTGTCAAATATCTGAATGATTCTACAAACGTTTATGAAGTTTCTCGAATTCCCAGATTTTTACCTGATTCACCAATATTTTCGTCACAGTACCGCCAAGACCGTTTTTGGTTATGCTCCCTGGATTGATCGGCTGCAAATTTCCGACCAATGCATTTCGCGAGTTTCAACGGAGTAAGTCTTCTTCGGGTAGTTTGCATCCCAACGCTCGCACACAGCAGTTGCTGACTGTTCGTATTCTAGTTAAAAATGCGCGAAGGTAAAGTAAACCAAACTGATGGTTTATATTTTTTCGTCTGGCATTTTGTCTGTTTTTAGTACTTATGATTTCTTAGTGTGTAATGTCAGGAAGTCATAGAATTTTGCCAGACGAGTTGTCGGCCCCGTCAATGAAATCTGAAATCCTCCTTTCTTACCGTGATATTGCTTGTCAATTACCGTTCAATTGCAGTGACCTCCCAAAGCCGTTACTACTTAGTCCCAATTAACTATATAAAACTTTCTTGAAAAGTATGTCTCATCAAATATTTTTGTTAACAAATAGTATTGTTTAACATCGAAGTCTGAGAAATAAAAGTTAGATTTGGCCCATCTGTAAGCAAAAACCAACATTGAAAATGAAGGATAATTTTAAGGCCCCCATGCAAAGCCCGCTCCCGGGCCTTCGCAAGGATTTATCCCGATCTCTGGGCCTCTGGAGGATACAGAAGCTTTCTAAACTTACTTCTCCTACCCGCTGAGTTGTCCTCTGACTCTCGGTAATTTCAAGGAACTAACAAATTCATCTTGTCCAAGCCTGTATTCAGCACCGTTGAAAGGTCATTGTTGTAGGAGAGAGTGATTGTTTTCGCAAGAACCTCATTACCTATCTTTGAAGCAGGGATCCACTGGGCCATGGTATACTACTCCGCAATTTGATCATTACTTTCTTTCTAGAGAGTAATGCGTGAACATACTTGAAGTGATAATACGGTCTGGGGCATGAAGGTTTTTAGATGTTAACATTTTTTGGCTTCAATCTCAAAATGTCAGAGAATTTCACATGATACTTTTTGCTGGCAAACTAGAGTATATAGTTAACTTCGTGAAATTACTTTTGCAGTCGTATAATACCGTCTCTTGTGAGTTCGTTAGATACTGATAAATGCATAGCTTCCGAGCTCAAACTGTGCGTATCGGATAGAATCCGTAATATACTCAGATTAACGTAAGGCAATTTGAAATTCGATCAACATATCACGCTTGTCCAATCGGAAGCTCCTGCATCGAAAATTAAGTTGTAACGAAGCTTACGATTGTATAAGCGTGTGTCACGTTATCGCTGTAAATTGTCCCACGTTTAAACGGAACTAAGCTGTAGTTGCAGCAGCCTCCACAGCGAGTTAGTGAGTTTATGAATGGGGGCGGGCGTCGTACTCGTATTCTTGCGGTAGGGCTCTTCTTGATCGTTGGCAGTAATGGTAGAATGTAGCACTTCACGTTTCTTAAATCGCATTTTGGAAACGAGGCTATAGCATTTTGTAACATCATAAAAACTAAGATTTAGTATTTTGTAGCGTTTGTCGACCTTATCGCTGTCAATTGGCGTTCAGTTTTTTATCGGAGAGTAGCAGCAGCAGCAGAAGCGAGCGAGCGAGTGAGTGAGTGAGTGAGTGAGTGAGTTTATGTGCGGGCCGGGCGTGATATCTTTGCGGCAGGCCTCCACTGGGTCATTGGCGTTTCCGTGCACGCACACGCGCGCGTGACGCGGCTGGTCGCGACCGGATCCGCGAGCGCGGCGCGGGTCAGCGCAACATTGCGTCGTTGCGTCTCAATCGCCGTTACTTTCCGCCCCCCGGAGGCAACGGTCCACGATGCGCCGAGGCTCTGCGAACAATGGCCTGGGCAACGCGCGCGCTGCCCAGCGGAATCACCCGGAAGCTCGCGATTTCCGCTTCTGGGGAAAATGATCGGGTTGCTGAGCGGTGACATTTATGTAACACACAAACGAGGCGGGCGTTATAAAAATGATCCACATAGATTTTTCTTGTCTGAATGGTCATTTATGTGTTAATAATCACACTATTAGTGTTAGTGGTAGGACTGCGGTACTTCTAATCTATTGCCTGCACTTCAATTCTGTTTCTTCGTATAACATAATTAAGTATAATGACAGGACAATGAAATTGCGGCTTTGTAAAGCCTTCAGCAACATGCAACACACTTGTCCTCCAGTTCATTTCACCACTTTTTTTAATTTTATAATCTGAAATTTTGAACATAAAAGCTTTATTATTCTGGAAGGGAATGTAAATATCCTCGAATGTGAGGAAAATATTTATTTCTACAACCTTCTGTGAAAAAAACAAACACAACGTTGGTATGAGTTCGTAGGTTTCCGCGGATGGCTAAGAATGTATAAACACAACGTTGAATAAAATTCGAGTAAGAGTTTGGAGCGTCAGGCGTTCTGCATATCACACATTGTATGTTAATGATGAAGTGCAAGGAAATTAACCAACGCGTAACTGGGATATCGTCAGATCGCTTCGTAACAGGTTCGTAGCCTAATAATTCATGTTCTCAATGTTTCTCTGGAGGGGTCGTTCATTAAATGTTATAGGGCAAATACGCGTTCGTTTGTGTCACGTCAAACTTTTATTTATTTTAAGTTTCTAACAAAGTTTCAATGGTTGCTTTGAATGTGTTGGTCGAGTTTCAAAAGAACCCCATTCCATGCAATTTCAGATTTCAGCGTGCCGTCCATTTCATTTTTAAGGCTCCAGACCATCTCAATTGTATTACAGTAAAAGGTACTGTGACCATTCAAAATCCGGGACGAATTCCACAGATATACTAAAACGTCCGAAATGGCAGTTTTCCATGATGCAATTACTCTCCGCTTTGCGGATTACATTGCTTGTTTCTTTTATAACTCGCGCTGCTAAACCGTCCGGGGAAAGCCTAGTCCGAAACGAGAGTTCACGGTCAAGTGGCCTCTCGTCCTTTTACACAGAGAGGCGGGTGCGGGATTGATGATAGTGTTTACTCTGTTATGTATGCACAAACACGGAGTACAAACTCTCGTTGGCACCGATAATTCAAGGCGCGCTTGTTGCTTATGCGGCTTTCACATTCCCGAGCAGTGGGGCGGATGTTGCAGACGACTTCGCGACTGCCTGCGGGCTGCGAGATCCATTACCTCTCTCTTCGATTTTTCATTTCGCAGTTTGTTCGCAGTCATGTGTTTCAGGAAGCTTTGCAGAAATATGTTTCGTCAAGTTTCTAGTAATTGATGCTTCCTTTGAGTGTACTGAATAACTCACATCTTACTGTAAGAGGGAAGTTTTCCAGTGTGGAGTTGCCTATAATAATCATAAATGAAAACGAAAAACGAAAAAAAATGTCAATCTTCAATATTTTGCCAACATCCACTTTGTTCCGCCGAATATATTATAAACCTGGCAAAAACGTAAACCGTAGCAAACAGTGAATTGGGTTACATTTCTTTATAGTTAGTATATACGTTAATAACCTTCTTACGTAGGGACGGAAGAGTGAACTACTGTTGACTCGTTAAGATTGTGTGATAGTTTGTTTTTAGGAAGTCGTTTCTTCAGCTCATGTTCAGTCACGATATCTCAGTAGTTCATTATATTGTCGAGGTCTTCGATGAACAGAGGAAACTTATATGTATTTTGAATCCTATTTTCGCAGTGTTGTATTTGTTGTCGTTCCTAGACTGCTTGGTACTTCGAAAGGAGCTCCAACAAATGTACATCTTCCGAGTAAATGAGTCTCCATTTTCTTCTTAGATTTGGCGTCTGTGAATTGCCAGTAAGAAACTACAAACGTATATACAGAGTATAATGAATGTTCAGCTGCATGGTTTAAGCCAACATTGAACAGGTCCCGCGTATGCCTGCTCCGACTCCCGCCCTCGGGCTCGTAAATCCCTTTCGCGTGTGTGCTGATCTACGCAGGTGGCGCCATCTCATCACCCAACAGGGTTCTCCACCTGCGTCAGCTCTCCATCTCGCGGCGCCGCGCCTTTATCGTTCCGGCCCGCGTGCTACCCGCGCCGTTCCGGCCTGCGTGCTACCCGCGAGTGGACCGCTCCCGCTGACACCGTTCTCCAGTGAGACAAAGGAGAGCGCCTTGGCTGCGGTGGGCTCACAGCGCCTCCATTGCTGTGCTGCTGACATCGAAAAAAAAAAAAAAAACTATTCGGTTTTTGGTGTCTGAAGTTCAAGTTCGGTGGTGGGCTCTGAATTATTCCATTCGATGTCCTTTCTGATACGTACACGGTAGCGAGCCGTAGAGTGTGTGATTTATTCGCTGCGTGAGAGGAATGTGAGACTGCTGCTGCGAGTGTTCCTGATGTTGAGGTAGATACTCTGGCTGGGAGTCCGGAAACATCGTTTAATCTTGTTATACAAAATATGTTGCAGGTAACTACGGAAGTCTTTTGTCGTCGATGGGAATTTATTTAACGGGTAATGTTATGGTGGTTTTTTTGAATTAGCATTCGAGAGCTTTTTGTCGTGAATCCAATCTAACTTGCCAGAAACTGTGATTTCATTACAATGTATTAGAAATTTGATTTCCGTTACTCACTTACGTCGTAGTGATTATTGCATCGTATGAATATGATTCATCAAGATCAAGATTGCTGAGCGGGTTCTGAATTGGCCAGCGTTAACGCGAATTCAGTTTTCATGTGATGTCACCTACCTATTAAATAGTCCTACCTCCTTGTTGCAAACTCCACGTCAAACTATCGGATTGAAGTTGTTCTTCTCAGAGATTTAAAAAAAATTGTTTTATTTTTAAGCATATAAACCCGCGTGCTTTCTTACCGAGCAAGTGGTACTACATTCACTCTCGAAATACTTTCCATGACATTTCTCAAAGATTGATGAATAAGAGAAGAAAACTATTAAATGGAAGTAAGAAAACGAAAACCTCCTCCTATCTTTTCCGATGCCTTCCAACTGGAATCCAAAATGCTACTAGTATTATAATAAATAAATAAATAAGTACGTTGTCAGGTATAGTCAGGTATGTCAATAAATATTGTCAGGTATGTCAATAAATAAATAAGTACTTTTTATTCAGCCTATTGATCGTTTCGATCGCAAAGCGATCATCCTCGGAGCTAAAATTTGAAATACAAATATTATTATTAACAGGATATAGTTATTGTATGCAAGATGCGTAAGCAAACTGGGTCGTACATACCTTGCAGCTTCTGGGCCGGAAACAAAGTTCTGCGAATTTGCATTGCTTCTATTATTTCTTTTACTACGAAAAATTTTGCTGAGAGAAACTGAAGAAAGCATGGCGAGCATCCGAACATTCATCTTCCCTTCCGGAACCTCAACGAAGCGTATCGTTGACCGAAGTAATTTCTTCCAGTGGAAATGCGTTCTGGCAGCGCGCTGACAAGGAAGAAAGTCTCCCACCGATCGGAGTCGCTCAAGAGGCGAAGCGTCATGCGCGGAATCGGGTCGCTGATCTGAATTCTGAGGAAATAGATTTCGTCTCCGCGGCTGTGGCTTCCGAGAGCGCCACCTGAGTGACGGGCGCCGTGGACGGCACGGCTTTGACGTCACGGGCCGCCTTACAGGATCAACGGACGACCGCTAAACGATTTATCACAGGTTGAGAGTTGCTTCCTCCACATGGCCATGTCGGGTTGCTGAGAAAAGGGCGCCTGTGAGGTTCTTTCACGGAACTTTCTAAACCAAGCGAAGTGCTGCTTTGATGTTTGAGCTTTAAACGTTTTGCAACAAGTTGAAGTGCTTTGATACACCCTATTATTTAACATAGGGTAAGGTCCAAATGAATATTAGTGACAACCACCTTCTTGCGAATGGTTTTGTTAACTATTTAAACATGTTTGACGTTCCAGAGATTTTTATCTTTTTCTTCGGACAGGCTGGAAAGAACATAAGGAAAGGTAAACATATGGTCACTATTTATATTTTCTCGTGAGTATGCAGAATAATATTGGAATATACTATACCCTACATTAGTATTTGCTGGATCAATATCGTTACATTTAATATCGCTTACTCACGCACGTAAATAGCTGTAATGTACGATTTTAATGAGGTTCTCGGAACTCGATTTATTGGTAATTAATCACAGGCTGACATTTAGAGTTCAATTATAAAGAATCAGTGTCCGTTTCAAGTTTGGCTCTGCTCGTAGATTACTCATCATGAAGTGACACGTACGTTTTGGGCTGATTTTATAACTTTATAAAATCTAACTTTTTGTCAATGGTTTGCTAAAAAGTCTTACAGTGTGCAAACCGTTACTAGGCATACTCTGTTTCGCTATCTAAATACTATTTTATACCGAAAGGTTTTGAAAGACTGTTTATGCTAATTTGAAGTCGTGAATTAGACTGCTGATGGGCGACGGAAAAGCGAGAGGAAAATGTGACGGAGATCCTTAGGTCCGATATACACGCTTGCTTTTCACGAACCTTTTATAAACCACAGAACCTGGTATAATTAAAATCGGGGGAAATCTATTCCTCGTGATATTAGTATGATTTCAGCTTATGACGGGTATGAAGCATGGAAACGGAGATTCTGTTCTGTTCCACCTCCTGAAACAATATAATTTCGTCATTTCTAGGATGAAAGCAAAGGCGTGGATTTAGATTCTAATTTTGTTATCCCGGTATTTTTTCCGCTAATGCTAGGTCGTAGAAAAATAAGTACCGAAAAATTATAAGATAAAGCGAGAGGAAATAATGATGGATGCCAATTGATGGATGGATGAATTCTAATAGTGTGGAGGAAATATCAAAGGCTGTGCGGCCAGCACCAAGACCGTGTGCGTAGGTAGAGGCGGCGGCGACTGCGGGGGCGTAGGTGGCCAGGGCCTCGCGTGCGGAGCATGTCGCGTGACTGGATTTGCTCTCCGCTGTCTCCAGGGCCTCAAGCTTTGCCACGTTCTCCGCCGAAAGCTGCGGGCAGCGAACATTTGTCGGAACAGTTCCCAACATTTAACAGGAGGCTGGAAAGCCAGGTATCTCAAGGTCTCTCATTTCGGACCCCTTTTTTTAACAGTCGAACTTTCGTGGTTGTACAGCAGTGTAGAAGCTCATTTCTGTGGATTTTTATTATTGTGTCCATTTTGAAGACGTCATTGGAGAATGCTACTAAAAAAATGTTTGCATATTTATTTAGTAGGTGTTGTAGCACGATTCATTTCTCTCTTGTCAAAATTAACATATTTCGTCACGCATCTGCGAGTCTTCATTTCTATTATTTCGTTGTAGGTAGGGTAATAGACTATGAAAGTAATTACCCTACCTACAGGGAAGGGGCTACCTAGGGAAGGTAAAGGTCAATTACCTTCAGCTAAACGAACATGCGAGGAGAAGTTTAAAAAGTTTAAAAAATGAAAGGAAACCCGCCTTCCGCCATGCCCGGTTCTCGATCTGTCTGCGAAGACGCGAGTTTCACTGATGTCTCAAGCTCGCTTTTGTCGTAGAAAGTTCCTACGAGGCCTGGCGACAAAGCGCTTCATCTCGGCCCGGGAATGCTGCGCTGCACACTGGAACGGAAGACGACGGCTGCTGCGGTTGCTCTTCCTGGTGGGGAGGAGGGGGAGGTGATGCGTCGTTCTACTGCATCGGCGATTCCTCCGCCGCCGCCGCCGCCGCCGCCGCCGCCTTCAGCGCGCTTTCCCCTCCGCAGCGGCGACGCGCGCCGAATACGCGTCGCTGCCGCAAACACACGCGACGCGTCGAACGCGACTGTGTGTTCCAAAAGTGGGATGGGCTCATGCTGGAAGACGTCTTCGCGTCTTTCGTTCTCGGTGGCGTTGCTTCGTTAGAGATAGACCGCTTGTTCAGGTTCCACTAAGACTGGCGGGTACCCTCGGTGTGCCAGGGAAGTGTTACTCATGTATTGCAAGTCAGCCCAGATGAAAGTTACGCATACTGTAAAATGCAAAAAGGGATCCTGAACTGACAATGTGGAACAAAATGCGAGGTCAGTTCGCTTCATTGCGAAAATGCAATGCAGAAATACCGAAAAGAACCACGAGACTAGGAGTTCGGAAAAAAGGAAGAATTTATCTAATTATTGCACGAGCTGTATGAAGTTCCAGTTTGCACATGTTTTACTGCTAGTGTTAAGTGCTTGTTGGAGACTTCACTTCGTCTGCAATGTTCACGAAAATCATAATAAATTACGTAACATGGCCACAATGTTGATGAAAACAATAAATATTGATACTTTTCTTCAGTTGAATTTACTTTTTTTCTTTTTGGTATTGAAACATCGAAGCATCCGTGCTCGTGTATCTACAAACTGCGTTGGAGGACCTAGTACTGTGATGACCAACAACCCAAATATTTTCTCTTCAGTTGTTTTTTCACTTGTTTCAGTTATTCGAATGGTTATAACTTGTAATAAATATTGTTTCAGGCACATGCTTCTCAAAGGCCATGTATATAAATATAGTTTGAAAAATGGTTTCTGTTGTATTATAGTTTACCTCATAAAACAAGCAATTTCAATGATCATCCCTTTGAAATTAAATTTTGGCGTGACTTTAAGTACTCAAATAATATGATCAACAAATAAATTGATAGGCTATTGGTGTTTCACTGAGATATTTTTGAAGTAATGCAGAAGCCTTTTTAAATTGTTTATGAATCTGTTTTCGTCGGAAAGGTATTGTTCTAATTGGAATCGCGTCCCGGATGTTTCCGCTGTCACGGAGAGTCGGCGCGCGCAGGGAAATCATTATTGCGGCGTCCTCCGGCGCTGAACAGCACCTGCGCTCGCGTCGAGTGCCGCCCGCCTGTTCCCACGGGAGCGTCGCACGCGGGGCGACCTGCCAGTGCCCGGGAAACGCCCAACTGCACACCCATCCACCTTCGCGTACCACCACAATCGCGTTCACTCCCCCACCCATCGTCCCGCTCACTCCATCCCGTCAGCACCCTCCGTCCGCCATCGCTTCTCATCACCACCCTTTCGCTCACACACCATCCACCTCGCGTCACCCCAGCCTTTCCGTCATCAACACACCCATTCCGCTCTGGTCACGTGACACCCTCACCTCAGGTCCCTCTGGTGTCACCGTCCGCCTCATCACCCCACTCATTTCCGCTCACGCACCACGCCGTCCACTCGCGTCACGAGTCCGTCTCATCAGCCCAGAGTTCGTCAACACCCGTCCGGCCCTGTACCACATCACCTTTTCCGCTCAGAACATCCCACGTTCCAACACACAGCTGCAAACCGTCCACGCGTACGCCGAACAACTTCCACCCCACGAACTAACCACTCAGTTCAGCCGCCCGCCCACATCACCCACCACCTTTGCTTTCACCCACGCAACCCTCCCGACATCACAGAAGTGGAAGTGTTTTCCTCGTGTATGAAAATGCCGAAAATGAAGAAATATTTGTATTAGGTGACTAGCGGATGGGTCGGACACTGAAGAGGCATTCATAGCTAAAGGTAAACTGATGGCGAAAAAACATCAGCATGGTATATTAACTAAAAAAGCAAATAGTCGGCCCGTGGCAGGACGTTGCGGCAGCCGTCGTCCTGGCCGAGAGCTGCAGGTTCGATCCTGCGTAAGACATTCATATTTTGTGATTGTCCTTCACCTATCATCAATCAAATCATCAGTCATCACTTATCCTTTCTCTCATAATTACACTTCAAGGCGGTAAACAACCTGTTTAATCCAAGGAATACAGCTGGAAAAGCCTGGATCCTGGAAGAAGTACACCCCACCACACTCTACATCGGTTTAGCGTGCGTCGTAATGGCTTAAACGCGATAATAATAATAATACCATTAAAAAAATAAAAATAATAATAAAATTAATTAAAATAAATAAATAATAATAATAATAAATAAATAAAATAACAAATAAATAATAATAATAATAAATAATAATAATAATAAATAATAATAAAAAGAAAATATTTTCGCTATAACTTCGCATGTTTTCTCCCTACTTCCACCTCTCGTGGAGCGCTGAGTTTGTGGCATTGAACCGTACGCGCGGCTTCGTGGAGGCAGGCCGTGGGGCGAGCCTCTCGGTGCGCGGCTTAAAAAGAACAGACATCGGGGGCAGCGCTATTGTGAGCGCGCGGGCACCGGCGTGCTTTTATTTATGCTCGCGGTTCAGCATTTTGATAGCGACATTACCTGTTATATACCTGGGGAGGTGAAAGGAAATAATTTATATTCTGTTGGGTTCGGTTCTAACCTGCAACCTTTGCCCAGAAGATTGTCGTCATGACCTTTTAGCGGGACCTGGTGAGTGTGACGAATCCAAAATGGAGTTCATATTCCATTATAGTTACGTCTATCATCTCTGCTCTGGAACTACATTTTATTTGCTTCCCCGCTGTTCATTTCTTTCAAACATTATTCATTTACATTTTGGTGGAACATGCTAGAAGCATTCGAGTTCAGAATTGTTTCTTTTGCTTTTACTGTGAATACGCCATTCAACGATATTGAGCTAGATGTTTCTTTTGTCTCTCCCGACACGGTAGGCACTTGGCGAGATGACCGACGTGCTCTTTCCTGGGTGTAATGGCAAAACTGCCGCGCTCGTCCCTCGGCTTTCCGTTAACACAGCAAGAGAGTCAGCGAGGAGTCGCGGGCAGCGGAGTGGCCGGAACGACCGGAATAGGCGACCGCTCTCCTACCCCGCGTATTACTGGGTAATAAAACGCTTGGGCGTTCCCGGGCGAAGATTACACGCCCCCGCCCCCCCGGAGAGTCGGAAAGCCGGGCTTTGTCCATATGGCGGGAGCACGAAAGTGCTCGCTGTCCATCTACCGTCATCAGCTCATTTATCAGCCGTTCTCTCCAATCCTCAACAACGTAACTTCGCACAGGTCACTCGCGTACTCGCTCGTCTCGTCGCTGCTCGTCGTCCCGTCGTCTCGCGCCCAGTCGCTCTCGCTCGTCTCTCGCTCGGCTCTCGCTCGTCGTCTCGTCTCGTCGCTCTCTCGTCTCGTCGTTCGTCGCTCTCGCGTCGTCGCCGTCGCTCGTCTCTCGTCGTCCTTTCGTCGCCGTCGCTCGCGTCCTGCTTCGTCGTCTCCGTCGCGCGTGCTGGTCTTCGCTCGTCGCTCGCCCCTCGTCGCCTCTCGCCGTCGGCCCGGTCGCTCTCCGTCGTCTCTCGTCGCTCGCCGTTCGCCGTCTCTCGCTCGTCCATCGTAGGCTCGTCTCCCGTCGTCGCCGTCGCTCCCGTCGCTCGTCGTCGCTCGCGTCTCTCGCCGTCTGCTCGTCGCTTCGCCGTCTCTCGCCGTCTCTCGTCGTCTGCTCGCCGTCGGCTCGCTCGTCCTCCGTCGCTCGCGTCGTCGTCTCCGTCGCTCTCTCGTTCGCTGCCTTCGCTCGCCGTGCTCGCTGCTCGTCGCTCGCGATCCTCGCTCGTCGTTCGCTGCCGTGCTCCTCGTCGTGCTCGCCTCGCTCCGTCCTCCGCTCTCATCGCTCGTCTGCATCCGTCCACTCGCCGCTCATGCCGTCATGCCCTGACACTACACCACACTCTAGCACCGCTTACTTGCTTTTCTACCCTAGGTCTAAA
The DNA here is from genome assembly GCA_017312745.1 of Gryllus bimaculatus. Lineage (NCBI taxonomy): Eukaryota > Metazoa > Arthropoda > Insecta > Orthoptera > Gryllidae > Gryllus > Gryllus bimaculatus. Next base: position 5,494,017 of record BOPP01000080.1, read on the forward strand.
AAAAAATTTCATCAACGCCGCATGAATGTGAGATATGTTTTTCTCGCCTCTCCTTTAGATTCGTTTGTCCACACTACGTTGGACAAATGTTACACTATCTCCACTATAAATAGAAATTTTTGTCAACTAATTGCGGTTGTTATTGGCATTGTTCCGCTATTACATTGTCTTCACTGGTGCTTAATCCTAGTTTTCGTACTCGCAACATGAATTGTTGGAGTACTCAAAGGTACAAACTGTGGGCTTCAAGTTATAAAACTGTACGCAAGCCTAGTATTCACACGCAAATTTAAGTGTCTAATACATCCTCTTTTTCTCACCGGGTCGTCGTTGTATTGCGGGCTATTACCGAATTTAAACTCTTTCGTTCCGCTTTCTGCAATATTAGTGAATAACACCCCTCTTTGAGCTTCCCAACCTCTTCCGGCAACCGAGCCCGCATAAATGGACGATATTGTGCAGTGGCCAAGCGCTAACGTTGTGTGGGACAAAATGTAGAATGTATTGATGTCAAATTACATTTACTACCAGATTCTCAGCATTAATTACTGATTAATTAGATATCATATCATACAATCAACAAAACTTAAAAACTCTACAAATATATAAATTAACAAAAGGAACTTTAATAATGCCAGATACCAAAATATATTGTCTTTCGCTAATGCTGATGCAATCGGTTGTCTTGCACTTCCAAACAATTACGACGAATTTTCAATTAACAATGTTTGATGCACTTTAGTGTCGAGTTTTCTTTCTTTTCAAATCGGAAAAACATAGCGAGCATGAAACAGATACGCCATCTAGACTCTAGAATTAATATTCTAGGGTTAAGTGGAAATTATGTCCGCCATTAAAACTGACTACGGCCTATTGTACGATTCGAGACGTATATTTGTTTGCTTAGAGTATTAAAAAATCCGCAAAAATTAAGCCATTTCATCTAAAAAAACAAATTAAGTCTAGTTTTAATAGGGTGACGAATGAACCACGTAAGAATGGAAAAAAGCTTAATGCCACCAAAGAAAAGTTATGGTTCCAGCGACGCAGAAGCATACACTAATGCATTCCTAAATTGCAATTGAGCGAACTCAAATTAAGCAAGCTTAATGGTTGTCCTTGGATGCACGTACCCTTTCCCGCCCATATTTCGTCGTCGCACCCCATGCCCCAGTACGCGTTCTCATCGCTCGCCGAAGGGGTTCTCCTCAGAGTCGCGCAGCACCAAAGCCGATTATAACTGTATTGGCGCGCGCGGGCGCGTCCTTGCGCTGGGAGGCCGCGGAGGCACGGCTTCGCTCGTCATACCGCGCAACCGCACCGCCCGCACTTGCTGCTATCTATGGGCGGTCCCTTCCCTCCCACGCCCTCGCCCCGACTCCTCCTCCGCATTGAGCGTTTCCCACGTCCCCTTCTCTCTCCCTCTCTCTCTGCTCCCTTCTTATCTCTCCTCTCTCTTCTCTCTCCCGCTTTCTCTCTCCCCCCTCTTCTCTCTCTCCCTCTCCTTCTCTCTCTCCCTTCTGCTCTCCCATCTCTCTTATTCCTCTCCGCTCTTCTTACTCTCTCTCCCTCTCTCTTTACTCTCTCACTCTCTCTCTCTGCTTCTCTCTCCTCTCTCTTCTCTCTCTCCCTCTCTCTTTCTTCCTTCCCTCTCTCCTCTCCTTCTCTCGTTCTCTCTCTCTCTTCTCTCTCTCCCCTCTCTCTCTTCTCTCTCCTCTCTCTCTCTCCTCTCTCTCTCTCTCTCCTCCATCCTCTCCCTCTCTCCATCTCTCTCCCTCCCTCCTCTTCTTCTCTCTCTTCTCCCTCTTCTCTCCTTCCGCTCCCTACTCTCTCTCTCTTCTCCTCTCCCTCTCCCTCTTTCTCTCATCTCTGCGTCTCCCTCTCTCTTCTCTCCCTTCTCCCCTCTCTTTCTCTCCTCCTCTCCTCTGTCTCTCTCTATCTCCCTCTGCTCTCTCCTCTCTCTTCTCCTCCCTCTCCCTCTCCTCTTCTCTCTCTCCCTCTGCTCTTTCTCTTCTCCCTCTCTCTTCCGTCTCTCTCTCCTTCTCTCTCTCCCTCTCTCTCTCCTTCTTCTCTCTCCTCTCTCCCTCTCCCTCTTCCTCCTCTCTCTCCCTCTCTCTTCTTCTCTCTCCCCTCTCTCTTTCTCTCTCTCTCCTCCTCTTCTCTCTCTCTCCTCTCTCTTTCTCCTCTCCTCTCTCTCTCTCTCTCTCCTCTCTCTCTCCTCTCCTCTCGTCCTTCTCTCTCCTCTTCTCTCGCCTCTCCTCTCTCTCTCTCTCTCCCTCCTCTCTTCTCCTCTCTCCCTCTCCTTCTCTCCTCTCTCTCTCTCTCTTCTCTCCTCTCTTCCTCCCTCTCTACTTTCTCTCTCCTCTCTTTCCTCTCTTCTCTCCTCTCCTCTCTCTCTCCCTCTCCTCTCTTTCTCTCGTTCTTTCCTCTCTTTCTCCTCTCTCCTCTCTCCTCTCTCCCCTCTCTCTCCTCTCTCTTTCTCTCTCTTTCTTCTCTCTCCCGCTCTCTCTTTCTCTCTCTCCCTCTTCTCTTTCTCTCTCTCCGCTCTCTTTCTCTCCTCCCTCCTCTTTTCGTCTTTCTCTCTCTCCCTCTCTCTTTCTCTTTCTCTCTCCTCTTTCTCTCCCTTCTCTCTCTCTTTCTTTCTCTCCCTCCGTCTCTCTCTTTTCTCTCCCTCTCTCTCTCTCCCCCTCTCTCCTCTCTCTCTCTCTCCCTCTCTCGCTTTCTCTCTCTGCCTTCTCCTGCCTCTCTCTTTCTCTGCTCCTCTCCTCTACCACCCGTTCTACTCCTTCCCGCACAGTCTTCCCTGCTTCACTCGGCTCCGTATCTCCGACAAGGGCGGGTCAGAGGCAACTACGAATACAAATGGCCGCCACAGCCAGCGGCGCGGCCGGGCGTAAAGCACATACGTGCGATGAAAGTGCTGCTCGGATTAACATATACTCGTAATCGGCTGGTACTTACGTACCCGATCGCGACGAGGCGGAAGGTTCAACATTCGTTACGCGTTGTTCATATATCAGTATCTCATATACATCGAGCGCCTATTGTTTTAAAAATGTCTTAGGAATTACTAGTTTTTTTTTTCTTCGGAGGGGAGGGCGGCTGGAGCTGATCGTGGCGGAGCAGAGGGTTCGACATTCTTTGGCCGTAACATAATTGTGTGTGTGTGTGTGTGTGTGTGTGTGTGTGTACGTACTTATTCGTTGTTTGCGTTACGCTCACTTATTGACTTAATGTAAGTAGCACTACGAGTATGTCAGGTGTCACTAGTGTTTATTAAAAGTGTACGACTGTTACGTACTACGTGTTTGCAAGTACAGCTATCTCATGTATGATGTTTTAGAAAGAAATAAGTTGCATGTTCACTTCTGCAGATAATTCCATTGCAAGTGACCCTTGTCATGTTTCGTAATTGATTTGATGTCTCAGCCTGGCATATCATGAAGAGCTCGTTTATAATCGAGTGATTGTTTTTTCTTATTTTTGTAACATGCGGTTTTAATTATGATTTAGTAAGAATAGAAGTGTGTCGGTTCGAGGAACATGTTATATGGTTTCAAACGGTACTTTTCACAATGATAACCGAACATACAATTTTGAATCGTCATTAAGGTGCTTTTAAGTTTTTCTTTGCGTTTCTCAGATGTCAACGTGAGGAAAATTTCAAGATGTTTCTTTATTTTTTTCTATGGATACAGTTATCGGTTTTGCTTGTTTGTGTAGGTAGAGCATGGCAAAGGACGCACGCTATCTGAGTGAATCGATGTGCTACTTTAAACAACAATAAAATCTTATAATCTTTCTTCGTGAGATGACATGTTTTGTTGGGTAATCTTGAAGTGTCAATCTTGCGTAAGGGCTGTCAAAATTGAGATTTTAGAATTTTTATTTCTCCATTTCTTCGAATGTTGCCTTAATAATCAATGAATGTACATGATTGAGACACAGTAGTTTTCTGGAAGTCAAAGTGCTGTACATGTGTTGTATATCTCAAAATTCATTACCTCATACGCTCAGCGATGAGTAGAAAACCGTGCCTTAAGAAACGAAAAATTCCACATTACGGCATTCATAAATATACGGTAAAATTTTACTTTTAATACAAAAGTTTGAAGTCCAAAACTTTTCTTGCATTGCACTGCCGGCGAATTAAACTTTCGTAGATCCTTAGCTCTGAAATGAGTCTGACACATTTTCTAAGACTTGCTGAGGAGTGAACGTGAAGTGGATGGCTACCTGAAACGAAATAACGAACGCGATTCCCCTTACTTCATCCTGCTGTCTCTCTCATTCTCTGGGCCAGATGATGGTTTTTTTCCCAATCTCCCTCCTCATGATCTACAAGACTCCGATAGCTCCGTGAGAACGCGTATGTCGGGTCAGGACTCGGTTTAAAGACCAATGTGGAAGACCTTTTCCATCTTTATCGTTTCATACTTCTCAATGCGCTGAAACACACAAACGGCTAACCACCCCAGATGACTAATGTACACGAGTCATCACTCAAAGATTTTGATGCCTCTACCCAATTTTTTGCCAAATAAATCCCATTTAGTCGTAAATCATCTGGTGTTTTACCTACAGCTCAGTGCCAAAAGCATTTCCTCTGCAACATTGTTGTTCTATCTTAGGGTCTGAGTTCCAACGACGGCGTGTTTTCGACACTAGCTACATAGCTCGGTAGAATTTAATCGTTAGCTGGAGAAGAATTCTATCAACAGGCAGTTTTCCATGGTTTATCCGATCAATGCCTGATAAATTGCGGATCAGTGCCCTGACTAACAGGCCGCGGACCGGGAGTTATCTTTCCTTTTTTCAACACTTCCCCCTCCTCTCCCCTTACGCACACACTTGCACTTAAATGCACTTCGTTTACACATGTCGGGAGCTTAGATTAGAGCTTGTCTCTGCTTCCTGTTGAAAAGGCAAATCTTGTAAACCGTCGTGGAGGTGGATTTCGTATCTTACGTACCAACGGGAGGGGGACACAAGTTCTACACTTCCGGGAGTAATGACATAAGTAGACGCACCCGGAAACGATGAATATACAATCACTCCGATACTCTGACGAAGATAATTGCGTTTCTTTAGGGCGCCTTCCCACGCCCCCACGGCAGCGCGCATACGTCAATCAGTAGGGCTCTTCGCCGACCCTCGGTAGAACCCTAGGTAGAACGCAGCGACCGGCGGCCGCAGTGGTAAGGCTCCCATTTAAAGCTGTATTCTGCTAGCGGCTCCTAGCTAGCTCCTAGCGGCTCCTAGCCGGCGGTGGCTGCGTCGGAAGAGCTCTGCTCCTTGAAGGAAGCGCGCCGCGGCCGCGCCGTGGGAAGGCGCCCTAACGCAAGTCCCCCTTTCACAGCTGGTGCAGCGCGGCCAAGCGGCCAGCCGACCGCCCAGGATGTCGGTCCTGAGACGGCGCGTGCGCGTGTTGGTCCCCTGCCGTAAATCGGGTTTACAACGCCCACGCGGCCGCCCGTCCGCTCGCCTTCCCGCCTGGCTCTTCTGCCTCGGCGTCGTTTTACGGCGCTCCGGGGCAACGCCCGCCGTGCACCGCCCCGGAGACCCTTGCTCCGGGCAGCCGGGTGCGACTGCACGTCGCCGGCGACTGGACCGACCGGGACGCGAAGCCCGGGCCCCCTAATCGACGCCCCCAGGCATTTTTCCGCGACGCGAGAATGTTACGAGCGTGTCTTGAGAGGGAACGCCGCGAGAGATTCTCTTGTGATTGTGGGTGTTTGGGAGTTTTGATGGCACTGCGTAGGTATGCGCGGTCGTTGCGGGATTCTTTACTGGTGATGTTTGCTGTATTTCTTACGTGTTCTTAAAAGTTCTTTGTACGTGTTCGTAGTTCCTGGTGTTTTGCGGTTTTCTTGAGAGAAATATCATTATGTGAGAATCTTGTACGAAGTAAGAAGATTGGGTGAAATGGCTGCAACACGAGATGTAACCAATGTTCGTACTAATGTCCGTGTTAAATCACTAAAATATTCTAAGTGCATTAGAGGTTAACATTTTGACACGCCTGCACGCCTCCAAATACAATTTTCCTAATATTTTAAACTGCTTCTATAATCAAGGATTAGTTTTGAACTATCAATTTATCTTTGAAGACGGCCTAAAAGTCTTCTTCTCCAACGCAATTTGTACATGTTGTATTTCATTTTTCTTGTGAGACAGTCTTTAACAGTGCTTGCGAATTTAATTTCAACTATTAATGTATTTTCCTTCAAATTAGCAGAACAAAAACAAAATATATTTTGTTTTTGCATTTCACCTAAACGCCTTTTTAATCCATCCGTATGTCCAGAACGGTTTATTTTCAATTTTGTACTTCCTTCTTCGGCAATCCTAGTTTTTTGCAGCAGAACACTATCCACAATTGTTGTTTGAAAACGAATTCTTCGCAAACGGAAGAATTATTTAAAATTGAACTTTGGCTTTCTTTTGCAGGTTATTAATCTAGCAGAACGACACTCTTTCCGCGACATCTTGAGGTCTTTCGGAGGCGAAGACCAAGGGCCTTTTCCCACGGCCGCCAACTTCCTCGCCCCCCAACGCAGAACACCCTCCCCCCCCCGCCCACGCACGCGAGGTCGGCCCCCGACGGAGGTCGCGAACCCGCTGTACCGCATCACTCGTTGCCAGCCCTGCTCAAGACTTCTCACGACTGGAGCGACTGCGGAGAAGCTACAAATTGTTTCTGAAACGCTTAACCCATCGCCCACACAGCGACCCTTGCCATGTATAAAGCGGTATTGAACGTCCCGGCATGTTGTTAGGCACAAGGAATTCGTACGACATTTTTGAATAATAACAAATTAATTGTAAATGCAGAAAAATGCAGAGTAATCAAAATCTTATTTGATTTTTTTTTCTCTCTTCAATTTTGGTCCAATTTTTTCGTAAAACTGAGACCAGTTAATATCGCAAGCAATTCTAGGCGCGTGAGATTGGTTTTAATTGTTCAACGATTTCGCGAAACTCATTCACGTTCATGCCATTCGTTGGTGTGACGTATCAAAAATGAATTGGATTAATGAAATTAAAAACAACTATGAAAGAAAAATTAGACTGTAAAGGTTGTTTTACATAGAAACGATTGCAAGGGAAAAATGCACTACGTAGTATTAGAAACACGATACAAGAAAATGAGTGTGCATCATTCTAAATAGGTTTATTATTTTTTTGTAATATTGAGATTTCGACAGAGAGAGTAGGTTCTTTTGTGCAGCAGGCAGTGCGGAACATTTGGGATTGAATACGAACTTATAGATATGGATTTAATTAAATTTAGTTGATTCATATGTCATTATCCAACAGTACATTCTATTACTTTTAAGTAAATGTAACTCTTCTTTAATGAAGTGGTGTTAATTCATTCATTTCGTTCTTCATTGTGTTGTATTATTCAAATACCGTTTTGTGGTGCTTAAATTAACCCCGGAGAGTACAAACTCCATTGGAAGGAACAGAGTTTGATATTGTCGAACATTTCTAAAAAAAAAACGCAAGGTCAATTGCGGTACAGGAATGACGAATGTACAAACACGACTTATAATTGACATCACCTGGTAGTTAAACAATTCCACCCTTGGCCAAAACCTTATTTTATTTCTGTAACGTTCGTTACTTTCTTCGCGTTAAAATGATAAGCTGCTTCGCGACACATTTCTTCACCTCCCCCCTCAGTGAGCGTTTTGAGGTAGCGCGCTCTGCCGGTCACGAGACACACGACGCCAGGCGAAGGTCGCGCCGCGCGGGCGTTCACTCTCTGTGTCGGCTGCTGCCGCCGCCGCCGCCGCACAATGCGCAGGATGTTGACGGAGCGGACGACGCGTCGGCCGCCGCGCGCCGTAATAAGCGGAACGCGAAGCGACGCGACGCTGACTTCAGTTGCCGGCAAATTATGGCTCACGTCACGACCCTGACAAATAGAATTATTTTATTGGTACACCGTTTTCCGCTGTATTTTTAGACACAAATGAGTTAGTGAGTTGATGATGCGATTTGTGTGGGTTGCTCGATATGAATGTTGGTTTTGTGTTGATGACATTGGTCCTTGAAATTATTCTCTTGATTGTTATAGGTACGTTTTTGTTAAGTTTTATTTTTTAGGTCATCTGCGTCCCTTGTATTTTTGATTCAATGAACAATGGTTCTGTAAGTAACTTACGTGTTACTTTCTTTCCCTTCTCCTGATTTTTTTTCTGAAAATAATCTTCATTTCAATTTTATTTTCCTGTATATTCGTTATAAAAACATTAAAAAACTTATTTTAGTATTATATGAAATATGTTGGGTTTATAGTTATATTTTACATACAGAGTTAATTGCTTCCATTACAGAATGGACATCGATATCTCAACTCTGAGGGGAAAATGAAAAGTCGAGTTATCTATTACCTAAAGTTTTATGAGTTTGATTTACCGAACAGTTTTGCATCGGCTGTTATCGTAAAAGAGATATACGGATACTCTAATTGTTGAGGTTTCTTTGTTTTTGAATAAAGGTTTAATGTGCAAATGACAGTGGCAAAGACATTCAGCATGTTAATTTCCATGTAAATCACTTAACGATGTATCGGATTACTGACGTGCTGTTCTTGCGTATAGTCAACTCCCTTCTATCTTACATTAATACTGTTACAAACACGTTTATTTTATGAACTTAGAATTTCCCTCGCCAAAGCGGCCCTCTCCAACATGTTTCATGCACTTGATCGCTGTTGAAGCATGATCGACAACTTAAAGTTACGACGTCGTTACAGAGGCGGAACAGCGCTGCACATTTGTGTCTTAGCCATTACGCTGCCGCCGGTAAATGATGGATGACTCCTCGCAGCTGACGTCTTATAATAACGTAATTAACTACCCCCTCAGTGACTGCTCGTGGGTGTGCGCTCGGTGGAGAGGAGAGGGGGTGAGGGGCGGCGGGCGGCGCGGCGTGGCGCGGCGTGGCGGGGCAGTTCGAGCGCACAGTGAGCCGAAATGACTCTAAAATCACCAAGTACTGTGATTGCGACTCGAGATATTTAACTGAAGAACTCAAATGTGTGTTGCGTGTAAGGGAGGGGTAATTACCAGGACTTGGGTGAATGGACGAGAGGGTTTGGATGAAATCAAGGCGAGATTTGCTGGACGTGAAAGACGAAAGGGGGCCGTTTATGAACAGATGTCTATGGTGACAGTGACAGCGCATTATAAAGAAACAGTGGAGAAGATTGTCAATGTGAACATACATCGGTATTTACAAAGAACGCACTATCTGTTCGATGGATTAATAGTTTCATTTCCAACTTGGTTGAAGGATTTTGTGCTCGATCATTCGTCTTCCGTTGTTCTGTCGAACATGTTCTGTAATTCATCTTTAAACTTTAAACTGCCGATATACCACTGCACCACACACAAACTGCAGCATTACCACTCATTATATACATGACCAGTCAAGTCATGTGCTTCATATAACCGATATGTGTGATCGTTAAAATCCGTGTTCTTGGCTCGGTGCCGCGGTAATCCCAACGTTCAGTGTTCAATAATTATTTAAAATTGAAAAGTAAATAAAACACGAAAATGAGTTTAACTTTTCGCATTTTCGTTTGCTTTCAACCTGTGCTCTGTAGTGGAAGGTGTCCATAGGTTAGACCAACGGGTAAATTGTATTTATAGATGTAATGAAGCGCAGTTCAAAGTTTTCCTCATTCTTCGTGATGTTCTCTTTTACGACGTATCACGAAAAATGTATTTTTTATAGGTATAGCGTTTTCGTAGTATTGTCATTATATAATGTGAATTAGAGCTTTTGAGTCGCCAGCGTTTGCGCGCTTGTATAATATGACATTCCAGGGGGAAAAAATCTCTATTATATGTTATACAAGTGACAAATTCTTACGGTGTGTCCCCGCGTTCACGGTTGCCTGATTAGTGATTCTGGTCGCAACGACTTCTGTAGTCCCGTAAGTATAGTGTGTGTTTTGTCACGTGCTGTTGCAGTGATCTTGTCCCGTTGGCTGGCGAGATCCGGCACCGACCTATGTCAGCTTGCGAGGATTTTCCCCCAACGAGGTATCCCCTACCAGCGGGTCACTGCCTCAGCTGGGAGAAGCACTGAGCTCTCGACTGATCTCGCGACATAGAGTGTGGTGTAGTAAATGAGTGTGTGTACGTAAGGGGGTGAGGATAGGGTAAGGAAGAGGAAGGAAAGATCGCGCGCGGTCCTTGGCCAGTTTGGTGCTGCTTCGGTATTCGCCTTGTGTTGATCGGAGAAACCACTGAGTCACGGTAGCTAGAATTCTGTCAGACAACGTCTGAGTTCGACCTATCTGACAAGCTAGTGTTGAAGATCCTGCCACCGTCGGGACTCAAACCCCAGATCCACACGGTTCGAGGCACTGCAGTGATTTCAGTTGATATCCTGAGCCACCTCTGCCGGTGCCGCGTGCACTAAATAAATCAGATATCTGCACTCTCAATTTATCCGCCAGGAGGAAGTTGTCGATTTCATTTTCAGCTAGTTCTTGTCAATTACATTCGTCTTTCGAAATATATATTTTAAAAAATAGGAATTATATCAAGTATGGTGTATGGGAAATGAAACATTTTCTCTCCACGCTTGGTATAGCATAGTGGTTTTCAAGCCCAAACACCCCAATGATCTATTGATATTTTGTAGAGGGCAAGCCCGTGTCTGTTCAATCACAAAATAGGTACTTCTGGGAGAACTGAATCTTCACTTCCAAAATATACAACATTTTTGGAAACTAGTATTCCTGTTGGCCATTCTGGTGATGCTGGTCTCTCAGGCTGTGCTATTAGAACTTCATCAGTTTTACATGTGGAGAAGACGTTTTTTCCCATTTCACATTAAAAGTAGGCGGACATCAGAGGCGGAATTCGAACTCTTGAACCGTGGAGTTTACGTCAATCCCGCCTAAGCGATGCTAAATCGATTACCCAAATCGATTACTGGTATAGATTTTAACGTACACCACCTAGCCAGGGTTGCCTATTATAAATATCATTTATGTTGGTAGCAACCAGATTACTTGGAAAAACGTGAAAGGGGGCAACACTTCCAGCGTCTGTTATAATTTTAGTGACTACGCAATTTACGTTTTCTGTTATTGCAAACAGCAGCTCTTGCTACAAACATAATTTTCGTTGCTATAGCATTCCCACCAGCAAGGTGCCATTCCGAACAGGCTTTCCTGGCGCTCATTTATGATTTTATCGAGTAACTTTGATTATCTTCTGCGATGTGCGCCGATGGGCCCAGTGCGCTGCGCGGCTAGGAGCGGCGTGTCGGGACCAGACGGTCGCGACGTCCAGGGTCGCGAGTTCGCGCTCCCGAGTGCTCTTTATGTGCCGGCGCTCCGCTCCGCTCGCATTTCCAATTCTAACGAGCGCCCACTCGAGCGGCCGCGGCAGCGACGTCGCTCTGCAATTAATCGAACACGCCCCCCCCCCCGATGGCGTTTAAAATTAATTGATTTTTTAAAACATATTCCTTCGAAAGCCGTGATTACGTCGGATAATTTTCTTTAACAATCTCAGACAGGAAAACTTCAAATATGCCACATTCCCTCACCGATTACTCTCCACTCATGTATATTATTCCTGTGAATACGATATTCTATTTTTATATCCGCACTCGTTCCGAAACATAGCGCAATTTAAAATATATCACATTTATACTTTAAATTTTTGATAAAGCCAATCGTAATACACAATGGAGTGTCAGGAGGATATGTGTTTCCCAAAGACACGTAAACGTAACCTACAGCGTCAGTAAACATATCCAGTCGTGGTCGTTTTACAGCGTTTCGCTCTACAGCGCACGCCCACTCGGCATTGCTCCGCATTCCCAACGACAACTCGCCCATTTACGGGTAAGTCAACATTTTAATCAATCTTCCATTCTTAATCGCTCCTTCAGGCGGTAACGGAGAGCCATGTGAATGAGAGCGCGCATCAACCAAACGCGGGACGGAAACGCCTCCACGCCGGGCTGAGGCATTGTGCGGGTGAAATACGCCCAAACAACGTGGATTAAACAAAAGGCGGGTGACGAGTAGAGCATGGGGCGTGGCGGGCGGAGATAGCGTGGTTTGGACGGGCGACGGCGACGAGAGGAGGGCGAGGGGGCGGTGGTAGACGAGGAGGCGGCGGTTGGTAGACGAGGAGGGGCGGTCGTAGACGAGGATGGGGCGGTCGTAGACGAGGAGGGGGCGGTCGTAGACGAGGAGGGGGCGGTCGTAGACGAGGACGAGAGCAGTCTAGACGACGAGGGGGCCGGTCGTAGCGACGATGGGGGCGGTTCGTAGTTGACGAGGGGCTGGTTCTAACGAGGAGGGCAGTCGTAGACGACGAGGGGGCGGTCGTGTTGACGAGGGGCCAGTGTAGACGAGGAGGGGCGGTCGTTTAGACGAGGAGGGTGGTGGTAAACGAGGGGGGCGCGGCACACCGAGGGGGCGGCGGCACACGAGGGGGGCGGCGCACACAGAGGGGGCGGCGCACAGGAGGGGGCGGCGCCACACGAAGCGGGGGCGGCGGCACACGAGGGGGGTCGGCGGCACACGAGGGGGCGCGGCACACTTAGGGGGGCGGCGGCACACGGAGGGGGGGCGGCGGGCAGACGAGGCGGCGGCGGCAGACGAGGCGGGCGGCGCAGACGAGGCGGGGGCGACCGACTAGGAGGAGGCGGATGGATGGAGCGGCGTGTGGGCGGACGCGACAGATACATTCACAACACCAATTAGCGGCGACAATCTTTCGTCCGCCGGGAAAACGCCGCTCAGAGTTCGCGAAACAAAGACTGCTCGAAAATTCAAAGTTTGCTGAACGGCGGCGTCCGGCCACCTGGGCGTAAAAAATAAAAAGTGACGCCCTGCTCGGAGGGAAGGGGTGGGGTATTGTTCCTCGGAATATTCATCTTTCTGAAAGCGGGAAGGGCGGGACGCGTTTGCGGATTAGGCTACTTAGGTTGAAGGTTCGTCGTCTTCCCACGCGTCGAAGTCTCCAGCGGCGCTTCGAACTGTGATTGGTGGGTAGGCCCGTTGTTGCCACCAGAGCTCCCTTACATAACAAATGGACTTTTATGCGATGGGGTTGTGGAAAAATTAAAATAAGAATGCAGTTCGAGATCTCTTGTATGACGGCACGAAGTTTTGAAAAATCGCGTTTCAGTATAAATTTGGTGGAAGTGTCAAAATCATTCAGTCAATCTGTGATAATATTTTTTGGTTTCAAGTGTCTTGCGAGGGTCCTTTATTTCATACTTTTAAAATAAATATTTTATTTTTGTCGGCTAATGCCCATTAAATATTGAAATAAAGGACTTGTGTCTAAATCTTCTTAAAATCTATACTTATGAAAACTAACGACCATATTTCATTGGGCACGTACAGTAAATCTCAAAATCTACTTTGCAAAATCTGTTCACAGCTCAAGGCTAGTTGATGATTTGTATTGGTAAATCGTGTGTACCAATTTGATTACAATTTAATACTCATTCTAGGCTACTAAATTTAAAGACAGTGAACTATTGGTTACATTAATCAATTTTTTCAAATATGACTACGCCCAACACTGTCCCGCGTACAGGCATTATTGGCAGACGAAAAACAGCTTCAGAGACGGTGACTTTTTGAGATAGAAGTTGCTTTTTACTTACTCGTGCGGGTTCAATGACATAAAAGGTTTTATTTCCACTATAATACCACTATTTTTGAAAGAGACGATTTTCGATGAAAGTTACGGCGACGTTAACCTAGGACATTATACTGGCTGAACTTGTAGGCGCCGCGAATGGCGAGGGCTACGACCGGAGCGTGACGGCGGCGAACGGTTTTAAGGTCAGCGGGCGGGGCGGGGGCGGAGCGGGGGCAAGGGCGCCGCCTCGCGCCGTGGGTCCAAAGGAAGCGGCCCTTGGCGCTGGAAGTCGCCGAGCCAACCCGGCTCAGGAGCGTGGGTTCCGGACCTGACCACCCACACAGTCGTCTGCGCCCGAGAGATTACACCCGGCCGCAACTTGAGGCAGTAGTGAAGCCGTTCTCACGAGAAAGCAAAGAGTCTGACAAGTGTTCTCAAGCACATCGCACTTCTCTATATGTGGCAATTGCCACAAGACGGCGAAAACTATTGCACATTGAAATGACCTTCTAAAATATTTTGTATTCTAAAAGTAACGCGATATATTATGTGTTTCTTTATAAAATTCACGTGTAAACGAGACTGTCAAGCATATTTGTAAACGCAATAACATTTTATTATTTTTTATTTGAACAAAACATTTACAAACTTGGACGATGATGTGAAAGTAGGAAGGTGGCCCTTTCTTTTATCAAAACTTTTTCTTCTTCCCGAACAAATTATTTTTGCAGTGTTCAGTTGATCGCAGGAAGTCAATTAATAGTATTGCATCTGAAACGTCACTTTCTCAACTGACCTGATCTATTTCGTGCAACGCGGCACCGTCAGAAATTGACGGAAGCAGAAAATACTATATTTTGGCAAAATCGGAGATAAACCCTATGAGCATTGTAATATTAACGGATCAATCATAAGACGTTGCCAATCATAGATTCAACCATTAGAAAACTCATGAAATTAGCGACTTCTCTGGTTCATTGTACCCAGGAATTCAACACATTTAAATAAACAGGCCATTATCCCTCGCCCTGTGCTGAAAATTTACAGCATCCTGGCTTAGAAAGGAGTAGTAACAAATAGTATTTCATATTGTAGGTAACATTTCAGGAAACATAATTTTTACTTGAAGAAAATAGATATTTAACCTTCTTTTCTTTGTAGAAATCCATCCCAAAATTAAAATACCCCACTGATCTTCCCCATTCCTAACACCAACTGTGATTTGCTACACGTTTCCCCTCCAAAAGCACGTTGTGGACAAGTTATAATTGATTAGTGTTAGTGAGAGTCCAAGCCATAAAAATTCTGAGTTTTTTCAAGTTGTCTATAGCCCACAATTCCCTATGAGCAATTTATATTTTCATTCAGTTTACAGGTTCCCTTTTCTAGCTAAACTGCGACGATAAACCTGACGGATCGCTTGCCATCTACTGATTTGAAATAATCCATATGCGTCGTCATTGCCAACAATATTATTATTACGCCAATGGACGACGCATATAATTATTACATTGAAATTGCCAATTGAAAAACTCATTTACAATACCGTATACACCTACTGATCTGCCAAAATATTAAAAAGATTTTCTCGTATAACTGCCACGAGAAATGGCTTTTGGTTGTTTCTTAATGAACCCTTTCAATTAGTCGCATTTTGGAGGTTGAAAAATGTTGAAGAATGCGAACTTCCAGATGATCCGTTACATGCGTAAATCTAGAAAATGCTGACAGTATTCGGAATGTCCAACTTTGGGACGGAGAGAGAAGAAATAAGAAACAGAGCCAGAGAGAGAGAGGGACAGATGGAGAGAGAGAGGAGAGACAGAGATGGAGAGAGAGAGCACAGAGATGGAGAGAGAGAAGAGAGGACAGAGATGGAGAGAGAGAGAGACAGAGATGGATGAGAGAGAGAGAGACAGAGATGGAGAAGAGAGAGACAGAGATGGAGAGAGAGAGGAGACAGATGGAGAGGAGAGAGATACAGAATGGAGAGAGAGAGAGACAGATGCGAGAGAGAGAGAGAGACAGATGGAGAGACAGAGAGGGAGGAGAGAAACAAGCAAAGAGGGAGAGAAGAGGACAGAAGAGGGAGAGAGAGAGACAAGAGCGGAGAGAGAGACAAAGAGGGAGAGAGAGAGACAAAGGGAGAGAGAGAGACAAAGAGGAAGAGAATGAGACAAAGAGGGAGAGGACGAGAGAACAAAAGAGGGAGATAGAGGAGGACAAAGGAGAGAGAGAGACAAAGAGGAGAGAGAGAACAAAGAGAGAGAGAGAGAGACAAAGAGGGAGAGATGAGAAGAGCAGAAGACAGAGCCCCATGATTTGTCATGGCAGCAAAAAACACAACAGCTTCACCGCGCGGCCTTCGAAAGCGACAGACCCAACACCCCGCCGCCAGGCAAAAACGCTCGCGAAGGGGAGGCGGCGGCGGCGG
>BOPP01000080.1:5536239-5573059 GCA_017312745.1 Gryllus bimaculatus
GCGTTGCAGTCGTGAAGTTGAGGACGCTGCCCAGGCGAATACAGAAGTAGACAGGGGCAAGGGATTTGGCGAGGTGTCCGAGAAGGACCGGACAGCGCGGGAAGGGGAAGAGGGGTTGGGAAACGGAGGATAGCAGTAAAGAGGGGCTATCTGAGCGGAAATGAGAGGAGGCGAGAGGAAAGGAGGACAGAAGGAAGGGCTCGCGCAGGCGTTAGTGAGGACGCGCCAGCGGAGCACGCGCGTTGAGGGCGGAAGTGAGGATGAGGGGCAGAGGCTACGACGAGGACAGCAGCGAGCTACGGTTAACAGGGAGGCAAGGGCAAGGGTGGCGAGGACAGCGCCAGTCGACGCGCGACGAGGGCGTTAACGAGGCGGGGCGGGCTTACTCGAGGCGACGGCATACCGTGACCGCGGCGCAATGGCGCTCCCTGAGCCCTCGGCGCTCCGCGTCCTCGCTCCTCCCCTTCCCTCACGAAACCGTCATACACAACAGTCCTACGACTGAGCCACGCTCAGCGCGGCCAGCGGGGTGGGGCGTGCGGGGAGCTAGCGACCCTAAGAGAATCTCACGCCCGGCGCCGGCGGGCGCTGCGGAAAGTATGTAGAATGTGAACCGCGCTGTGCGTCTAGCAGTCCGAGTATGGTGGGGGGCGCTCGGAGGGAGAGAGCGCTGCGACGGGCATCGGAGGTAATGTTGGTCTCGGGGCGGGATGTGCTGGCGGATTAGGTCTGCAGGTGGCGGGCCGAGATGCGACGGAGCGCTTTCGGGTCACGGGGCGGGGCGGGCGGTGGGATGGGTGCGGCGTCGTTCGGCCTTGCGCAGGGTGCATATAGATCGATGATGCGCTCAACACTCTGCATCTTGCTGTGTGCCTCGGCCAATGATCCGGACTTCCACGAGCAATGTGGCCGCTCGCCCAAACCGTGCGTGCGTCTTCACGTCGCCCGGGTGGGTAAGCAAATGACGATTTCGCATTTTCATAGATACCTGTATTAGAACAGGCGTCTGCTGAGAAGTGTAGATGAGATAGAAGGTGTGAGACAGAGTAATAGTGAGCAACGGAATAGCGAGCGGGCCATCTGCAGAGGCAGCTTGGAGCTTAGTATGAATCATAAGCTAAGTACGATTGTTGCATAGTATTGCCAAAGGTATTTCGGTGGCAGCAATGGGCTTTCTTGTTATTAATAATATGGAGATAGATGTAATCAGGGTATTGCAGTTATATATATATAAAATATGGATAGTATAGAGACGCAAATCATATTTAAGTGTGGAAATGAAGTAGATATGATGTGTACAGCGTTAGAAGTAATGTTAAGCTAGTAAGTTTCCTTACAGACAGGTACGCGGAGATGCTCATTTTGACCGGGGGGTGCAATTGATCTCGGTCAGACACACACGGTCCGAGAAGTTTAATGTTTCTACATATTTGGCAACACGTTACAGAGGGCAGGTGGTATTTATTTTATTGTTTTAATATAAAATATTTCACACTTTAAATAGGAAACAAATACTTTTCGTAAAAATCTCGACTAGAAATGGGATGATAATATACATAAAATACACTAATAATAACTGCAATAATAATTTTTAAATTCCAATAATAATAGTGTAATGCATAAGCTCAGCGCACGCTGTTTCAATGATCAGAGAGGGGACCAATGATAGATTAGGTAATAGTCCGATATCATATCCTATAGTGGAGATAGTTAGACTATGCTTCTCGGCGAGTACAATTCAATAATTCAATCTTTTCTCACATTTGGTTCACAAGTTTCTTCCATGATTTTTTTTTTTTTTTTTTGTTTTTTTTTTCTTTCATGTTTTTTGTACAATCAATTCTGACAGTTAACGGCGTTCAGTAGGAAGAGATGGTTATTTCACATTTGATATAATCGCAGTTCAGATAGAGATTATGGCTAAGCGAGTTAATTGCGTTGTGTTGCAGAAGTAAACTTATGCGAATATGTTAATAGGACTGTATTGTACTCGATCAATATTAACCCACTATTGAACGTTATATCATTTACTACTCGCTTACCACATTTCAGAACATTGGTAACTCATTACTTTGAAAGGAGATTGACGGAAACCTTATCCATTGCTGTTATGTATAATATATATTCGTTGACAGACGCGCGCACCGGATATTTACGGGGGAGGCATGCTGAGTACTCGATTCTATTTACTTACATTTCACCAGCATGAGGTCGACATACATTGGATAAACTCTTTTTTCACGATATTATAAGCCAATATATAAACTAAAACATAAATATTAGTGTGCGTCTGTCTCTATTTAATGTAATTACATCTCAGAATACTTATGATCCGAATTAACATTAATTAAGTTGCTTTTGGATCTGTTTATCTCATTGGGGTTTAACTGAATCTGGTTTGGGAAAATGACACAACGCAAAGTCGACGTAATAGGGTCACAGTAGTTTCATGCTGCACGCACTGCACTTATAAGGCTGTACTTACCTATGAGACTAATTCTAGATACATAAACTCTCAATGAGAGATAATTCAATTCGCGACTGATACCAAGAGAGCGGATACTGACGGCCCAGTACTAGTGGCCGTTGGTGCCCCAAGAAGAAGGCCATGGATCTCACCAATCTTCTGAGAGAACATTTTTTCTGCTTTTACCACTCCGAAACCCGCTTGTCTCCACCTCACCTTTGTACTCCATTAACTCCATAATATACTTGGTGCACTTTCGGCCAAACCTTACTATCATTCGTAATCCGATCGAAAATTAGTCACGAAAGACCGTGGCCCGAAAGTGAGCTGTGGGCGCGGCGATACACCCGTGCGCCGGATCTGGTTTAGCGAGGAAAGACTTCGTAAAAAGATGAGAATTGTCCAGCTAGCGGCCACCGGAAAGGCGAAGGTAGCCGCATACCCTATATTATTGCGCGAAGTTCGTCTGAGAACGATGTGGGAAATTAACGCTATTTCTTGCTCCTAACGGCAAAAATTTAGGGTTAAAAAAACACTTATTCCCCACTGGAGCAAGGCAACTCGGCGCCAGCTGATTCGCGCCGCCAATGGGGAGGAAAAGTAGGATACGGCCCTCGATATTCGCACTGGCTGGCACGGCACTCCAATGGAGGGAACGTGCGCGCGTTCCACGGGTCGGCAAGCAGCTCCCGTCAATTAGGATAGCGTCAAACCAGTACATTATCATCCAGGAGTTTCAAGGCACTACGACTCGGTGGACACCAGACTGCGCCTGCACCTATTGGCATCGCTAATGAAAGGGTGGTAAATGAAACTGGGCAATATGACGAGCGGCCACAAAGCAAAGAGTCGAGAAACAGTTTGCGAAGTGGCGCGCACGCATGGTGGCAAATGCGATGTGGGTTGAGGTAGGAAATTCATCACCGTTGGCCCGCGGCGGCGGAAAGGGTGATTATTCGACTATGGCAACGGTGGGGCGCGCACAGACATTAATTAGAATAAACAAGCGAAACGGTCGCTGTTTGCAGGGCACGGCACACGGGCGCACGGGTGCGTCGGTGGGTCGGCGAGACGGGACGGCGAGCACGTTGGGGTCGGTCTGTCTGGTGGCGCATCACTTGTTCCTAAATTCATGGAGTGGACCAGTTGTATTGACAGTGATTCGGCGAGCGAGAAACCCTTAAGTCACGTGCCTAAATGTAGACGGTGTATTTATTCGGCGGAAGGTGGAGTGATCACCGTGCTCCTCGAGTTCGCCTGCGACTTGTGTCGTCCGCGCCAACGCGTGAGATTGCGACCGGATCACTTGTGGCCGGAGAGAAGTATGCCGCCGCCCGCTGGACGTCCCCTACCGTCGGCCCTACTTCTTCGTCTCACCGAGGTATCAGGGTCCTAATCAGGCTCGCATCGCACATCCATAGAATTAGCGAGAGCAAACAAGCTTCACGCCAAAACAGACTGACTGGTCCCCCCGGAGCCGGGGGCGCAGATGCGCTCAGGTGTGGTGTGTTGAGACAGGGTAGTGGTGCGAGAGGTAGTAAAGGGGAGCTGAGAGCACACAGTGACAGGCAATTATGTGCCCGGGTTTGTTCATGACTCAGCGCGAGGTTCGTCAGGGTTTCTAATGTGAGTCCTCCCGTGATGTTGTGGCCGCAGAGAGGTGTATTTAATCAGAGTGATCGAAGGCGCCGAGAGAGTTCGTCCCCTAACGCTACGAAGTAGAATTCTACTAGTGGCTATCGACGTTTCGAGTACCATTTGAGCCTGTGGCTTGGACTAGCGCAAGAGAGAACTTCTATAAAGTCTGACCCGGGTCGAGGCACGTAGCTCCTGTCGGGTAGTTTTGCTCAGATTCTCCTATCAATATGCAATCAGTGCGAACACGCGAAAAGTGATGTAAGCGACGGTGAAGGACACGGAACTTGCAGGAGAGACAAAAGATGTGCCCTCTACAAAATGGATCGGTTGGCGATCGGAGATTCTCGACCGCATAGGAGACTGCGCGCGTTCTATTCCGGGATTCTGTGCCTGTAGCTTCTATACCCTGACTTTACCTCGTTGACACCTGCCGTTACAGGAAAACTAGTATTGACAGTAAACCATGGACGCATCCACTGTCTAAATGCGGCACGTGTGAGTGCGCGAGATCGACCACGGGCGACGATACGAGGCAGAAAACTTAGAGCGTGTTCCCGGACGCTGTGGCACGGTACTCGGAGGCCGCTGCACGGTTAAATTCAAAAAGCCGGGATCGTGAGCCCGATGAACAGGGAACAAGCCTTTGTCCGCTCACTCACCTTTGGATTAACGGCGGCATACCCCGCGGGTGGGAGATATTCGTTGGCTGCGAAAACTGAGCCGCGGCTTCTTCTAGGCCCAAAGAACACTTATCCATCTCTCCGCCTGTCAAGTAATCGCGTCGGGAAGCAGCCGCCGTATGGGCAAAATATTTTCAAACAAAAATTGCCATATGGTAACGCAGAAGTGGAACACTAATTTTTATGAATGAAGGAAGATTGTATTAAATTTTTATAGGACAGGGCACTGCCAGTTAATCCTTATTAGCTTTATTCCAACTTGCTATCCATCTTCGTCTCATATGAAGCGTAGGTTAAGAACATTTTTTGCTCAAAAGGATTTCTCTGTTAACTCTGTCTGTTTTAAGTCCTTGATATTTACGCTTACTAGCTGACGTGTCTTTCACGGGCGTTTTCATGCACCTTTATTTCAATATATGCTTATATCCCATGAATGATCGTGATAATATAATACTATTTGGTTTCTATCTGGCTCCGTGCATTTAAACCAAAAATGCTTTTCTCAATTGGTGTGATTCGCTTACTGGTTTATGAAATTGCTTAGTCAGCGTATCATATTTTTGCTCAAGCATATTATGATATTGAGTAATGAAATTATCGCCACAGTTTTGCTCCGAGCATTTTGCCGCAGCTATTCCCTGCAGGAACTGCACACACTGTTCCGTTTATTCGTACAAACATCTTCCTTCAAAATCATATGTCTTCAACTACACTAGTGCTTTGTATTCAAACCTACCTACATTGGAGATCAGAACCAGAAACGCCATTGCTTTTTGGCGTGAAAGAAAAGAGATGAGAGAAATCCTACAGAAGGGGAAGAAATGTTGACGAAAGCATTGATGCATGGTTGGTTGTCATCGAATGTTGACACGGTAGTGAATAGTGAATTTGCACATATCGTGGTAATGGAGATTTCTTTGTAATTAATAGTAGAGTCACCACATATAGGTTCGCATATAGTCAATTCAGTTACTTACAGATATAGAAGATGCCGTTCGCGTCCGAGCGTGCACTGTTGAAAATCAACTTCTAGTGAACGACGACTTGCGCAGCAAAAAATGACGCAGATTTTTTCCACGGTTCTTGAGCATCGATGATCATAGCATTCCCCCGTCTGGAACTATATCTATATGAGGAGATGACAGGACGAGGAGATACGCAGAGACAGTGTCTATGTATGTCTCGAACATTGCACAATTTCTTCGACACTGGGCGCGGAATAGAACTCTAAATTTTCCTTTTTGACACTAAATTTTTAGGTCGTAGACATACGTGTATATGACGGCTATATCTGTCTAATAAGACCAGTCGTCTGTAACACGAATATACGCGGTGAGACAAGTCTCTATATATTTGGCTAGTGACCAGGCTTGGGTACTAGAGGATTAGTAAGAGGAAACATCCTGGCCACAGGAAAGGATGAGAAGGGTTTTTCCGCAAACTTACACAAAGCGAGAAACGCACAATTGCGGAAGATAGCTTGCTAATAGAGCACCAGCAGATTCGATAAGGCTTTGCGGTCTTCAGCGAGTACGATTACCGAGAGCAAAGTTCACGGGCACTGACCCTAAATAACGCCATCGTTTCTAAATGGTCTAACGTGTATTTCAGTAACTAACATGCGGTTGGGGTGGGCGTCGATTCGCTAGCTAGCAGCGGCATTCATCGTAAGAGCAATCCTATTCTTGCGTTATACAAAACGAAAGGAGATGTATTGCCGAGCGAGTAATCACATGTTGCGGATCCTACGGGCTTTTCTGGAGACTGAGCGAGGAGAACCCGCCTCATCTCGGTGCATGTTTGGAGCCAAAAATTTGGACGACACAAATTCGTTTAACTCAAGTGGTGCCATATGCCAGGGCAAAAGTGATCAATTACTCTCGCGCTGGTACATACGTATGAACACCTATGTCAACATTTGAGTGTTGACTTTTCAGAAGCCTGCGGTTTTTTTAAGAGATATAAAAAGTATGAGAGGGATCGAGAATATAACTTTTCCCATAAATAACAAGATATAGGGTGGATATGAAGCTATATGTCGTCGTTTCACGGCTTGGGAGGCAAGATGCTTGTTGTGGTCGTCGTAGCATGCAGGAGGCTGAGGCAAAAATGCGGATTGCAGGAGAATCTGCAGTCGGTGACCAAACGACTTAAATCTTATGTCGAGTATATTATCCAAATCGGATAAGCAATTCGCTCCTGCGAATCATGTATGAGAAGAAACCACTCTCAGTTTGTGTTTATTACGCAAAAAAGTAAAAAAGAGGAGAAACAAGAAGAGAGAGAAGAAAAAATCTTCACACTTTTCATGCTCAAGTCAGGCAAATGCGACATATTGTGTCCGCCGGAGGGTCGTTGAGACAAGTCCCAGGTACACTGGAAGCACTAGGCTTTGTGCGCGCTTTACGACAAGTAGGCTAGGGGAGACCGAACCATGGCCTAGAGGTGGATCGAGCTTATGAACGCCACAGGATGCTCAGTTGGCGGGGTGTTGGAAATTGGTGGAACTTACAATCGGGTGTGAGTGTATGCTTTGAGAGGCTTCGTGGAACGGTGGAAGCGATGGTGAGGCGGGATAAGTGGGTAGAGGAAGTGGTGGTACACTAGGTTCAAGAGAAGCTTGGAGGGTGTAAGAAGGAGAATTATAGTTTGCTAGAAGTTTTTGGTGTGAGTATTGTTGCTTTGAGTGGTAATGGAGTATCTAGTAGGGTGGATCTACTCCATATGAGTTAATAGGTGGTGATCTGAGTATGTGGATGGAGTTAGTAGTTATAGGAGGTATAGGTATATATTATATGTTGAGTGTGAATTAGAAAGCTCTTGTGCTGGTGTTTCGCGGTATGGGTCGTATCAGGGTGGTGGAGGAGCTGATCAACGATGGTTGGAACGTTGGGGCATTTTGAGATGAAGTAAAAATGGTGTGAGAGATTAATATAATGAGTCCTTACTGTAGAGTGTTTGAATCGTGACAGAGAGTGGGTATGCTATAAAGCCTCTTAGGTGTCTTGACGATGCGAGTGGAGGTAAGAAGACATAGAAGTATGAGTTACCTGGCAATTCTAACACCGGTGGGTGGAGGTGGTCGGAAATTGTCGCGAGCAGCCGCTAATGGGTGAGGTTTTGAGTGGGTCAAAGAGTTGGAAGTGGCGTGTCGGTTCGAAGGTGAGTAGAGGATGGTACGTGAAGATACTAAAAAGCGCCGACGGGTGGGGGATGGTGGTGTAATGAGTGGTGGAGGAGGTTGGTGTCTGGTGCGGCCAAGGTTTCCCTTCCCTAATAATTACCACTAAGCCCTACTGCGGACCCCTTTTGCCCGGGGTTAAGAGGACTTCGTGCAGTAACAGGTTTAAAGCCACGGATGTTCCTTTGATTCTAAGGGTAGACGGGCTACAAGATTGTTCATTGGCGATAGTTGTGGGAGGGTGAGACAAGTGACAGTGGACTTTAAAGGTGGTGAAGTCGGGAATTAAGGATAGGAGTAGGCAGCGATTGAGTTGTGGTCGAGCAGAGAAAGATAGGTAGAAGACACTACTGGTGAACACCGTGGAGGCCCGAAAGAAGCTCACCGAATCTACTTCCATGTCGCCGATGCTAAAACCCCTACGATTCTTTTGGCAGCCGCGTCATGTGGAAGACCGGTTAATTTGGTCGTTTTTCGCGGGTCGTTTTTGCATACGGGCTAACTTTTGGTAGAATCTGCAAACTTTTGTCCCTTTCGTCAGTGGAAGTCCATCTTGGTGGAATTGGGAAGTGGTGAAGTGGTGGAAGTGGCTCGGAACCGCTTCGATCCCATGCGGAAATGCTGGCTCGTCGGCTGAAGGGTTCCGCGGACGACCGTGGTCCGTTGCGTGCCGGAGAGAGATGGCACGTAAAAAGAGAGGCCCATAGAGAGAGGGGAGTGGGAGGGAGAAGGTTAGAGGAGTAGAGACAGGGGATGCCCGCAGGGTGGCCGGCACGCCGTGGTGTGCGAGGCAAGAGCCGGAATGAAGAGATGAAAATTCAAATCGCGGGAGTCGGGGTGCGGGTGGAGGTACCGCGGGCGCGTCGGTTCGCTTTGAAAGCGCCCGAGCTACGTCGCGTTGGTAATCCGATTCTACAGGTTCGCGCTAGGCGATCCAGTATTTCTATGGTGGGCAACCGCAAGCAGGTGGTGCCGGAGGTTCCGACAGGGTGGTGGTGTCAGCGCTGCATCGGCTGGACGCGGCGTGGCCACCCGGGCGGCTACGAGCCAGGGTGGGTGGTGGAGTGGGGAGGTGGTGGGAAAGTGGTGGAGGTGGTGGGGTGTGGTGGAGGTGGTGGAGGTGGTAAAGAGGATGGATTGGGAGGGGGTGGTGAGGGTGGTGGAGGTGGTGAGGTGGTGGAGGTGGTGGAAGTGGGTTCTTCGAAAAAGTGGCGCCGTCCCTCCGCCCGCGCCGTCGCTCCCGCGGCGCCGCGGGCTGGCCGTTTCACTCCTCCCGGGCGACCCAGACCGTGGGCACCGGCGCCTGCGTCCCGCCCCGGACCCGCCCCGCCCCGCACCCGCGCGCCCGCGGCCGACTCGTCTTCGTCCCGGAGCCCGTGCCACGGGGGGCGTATTGCCCGCCGCAGAGTCCTACCCCGCGTCGCTGTCCGTCCTTCACTTCCTCCCCCCACCGCCCAGGGGTCTCAGCGCCGGTCCTCCCGCGTCGCCCCTCCCCGCATGTCCCGGGCCCCTCCCGCGCCACCTTCCCGCCCGTTCCTAACCGCGCCGTCCCTCCCCTCCCCGCCACCCCGCCTCGACACGTCCCGCCCTCCCCCCTCCCCCACGTCCCACACCGGCCGCTCGCACCTCCCGCCCCTCCCGGCAATCCCGCCAGGTCCGCCTCGCCGCCTACCTCCGCGCCGCCCCCATCCCGCCTCGCCCCGTCGCCGCGCCGCTCCGCTCCAACCACCCCTCCGCGCACCCGCGCCGCCCCGCTCTCCCCCTGTGCCGGCCGTCCCCGCTCCATCCCATCCCATCCCATCCCATCCCTCCCCGCCCCGCCCCGGTCGTCGCGGAGTTCAGAGCGTCTGCGAAGAATCCCTATGAGCATTTGCCTTCGCTCCGCCGTTCCAGCGCCCAGTCACGACGCCGCGCTTCCTCCTGCTGCGCCGGCTACGTGGGGCGGAACTGGGTTAGGCGCGCTCCTGCTGAATAAAGACGAGCACCTTTGTTTGAGGGTGTAGTTTGGTGCGAGATGAACCGCTGTAATCTCCTAGTTGCTGTTTTTGTTGCATTTTATATTTTTACCTTGGTGTTTATATTAGTGGCGCCCCCAAGGCGTAGGCTCTTGGAATATCAGCCGCCCTCCCAGAAGCCAGTGATACGCATTTTAAAAAAAAAGTTACTGATATTTCTATACTACCGAAAGTCGAATAAATCAATTGTTTGTTGTAAATATTAACTGTATTTTCACAAATAATAATAAAGTGTATATTTAGCATAGATGAAAAATTCTTTATACAAAATCAGATGTGCACTACACTTGTAGCCTCCCCTCCACCGGAAAATTCGTACTGTCCCTGATATATACCCATTGTTTATTGCATTTTCGGGTATTTTACCAGTGCGATGTTGGTAATTCCTTCATAAAATAGCTACTTCGCACGTACTTCTCGTCTTTGGCACAGTTCGCTCTCTTGTATCGTCCCGAGTTCAGCGGGAGCGTAAAGTATCTCTAAAGACCCTTTTCTCCGCCTTTCCAGCGGCTAGTCACGACGTTTGCGCTGTGTTGGATAAGTGCGGTGAAAGTTGACGAAGAGATCTTGAGCATATGTTTACGTCATGAGATGGGCCAACGAGAACTGTGAATTAGGATTATTGAATAATTTGTATTGTATCCACATAATTAGGCATAATATGTATCGATTAATAAAGTTTGTATAACTGTAATGGTGGTCATTCAAAAATAGTGTCTTGAAGGTACTCTGCCAGAACCTTCAGGGCTTTCCTCGGTTCCTAATATTTAAATTTAGATTATTTATCTATGAAGTATTGTGGGATTCTGGTTGTTAGTTGATAATGTGAATAATAATTACTCAGACAAAAAGAAATAAATATGTTTCACCCACTGTGAAATATATTTATTTCTTTTAAAATAAAAAAATGCATGACAATATTAATATGACCAGAACTCCAAGATTTATTTCTGTCAATAGTCTACGTTGAAAAGATAATTGCCTGGTATTTAAATAATAGATTGACTATATTACTGTCCAATAACTCTGGCACAATCTCCTAGCACGCGCGCTCACACACACCCTCTCACTCACCCTCTCACTCTCTCTCACACTCACACACACACTCACACACACATACTCTCACACACTCGCACACACACAGTGTTTGCTGTGCCACACGTTGGCAGAATGGCACCCGTGCGTCCAAATGCGCTTGTTACGCAGACCGTTATGAAATCCATAGAATAACAACGCGACTGTCCTTTTTTGTCTCATTTCTTTGCAGAGTAGTGGCATGCCGTGAAATAGAATTTTCGCCTGCAGTGGACGCGGATCGTTGGTACCGGCCGTTTGCATGGCGCGAGCAGGGCAGCAGATTAAACGTGGAAGAGCGCGTTGCGTTGCTTCCTCTCATTTGTATTTAGGACCGGCTGAAATTGAATGAAATTGTTTTTAATTTTCCAGTTCGTGCGTTGCCATAGTGTGCAATTGTTAAGTTTTTTTAAAAACATTTTTTACATCAAGTCTGGGATACGGTGACGTCGCTGTGCGGATGTGCCTAGCATCACACACACACACTCGTTGGATTGGAAGTGAAACTTGTGACGTTGGGGCAGAGTTCGATTTTTATTTATGGAATTGCCCCGATTCAAACGCCGAAGTTAGTAATTGTCCTGTTGGTATGTTTGATTTGAAAACTGACCATTGGTAGAAAATTATTCATGCTTCTATTTGAGAAGTTATGTGTTCTACTATTTGTATATTCATATGCAAATCATATCACATCATATTGAAGAGTGAACTCTGGACTGTTAAACCTTTTACTGGTCTCCATATATTGCAATAAACAACCCGACTCTCCCCCCCCCTCCCCATCATCGATAAAATGTCTTCCAAGAAATGTCTGTATTTTAGGGTGGTTACAAACGCATAACCTATCCCGAAAAGTCACAAGCACGCCTGTCTTTCGTGCTCTTTCTTCGAAATATATTTTAGAACTCACTAGGGTAGTTAAAAGGAGTCAAATGTACGTGCTCATATTTGAAAACGCTAATATTATTCTTAGAAATTCTCTTCGCAGTTGCCATTCGTCTGGCAGTGTGTCCGCAACATTGCGTACCCCAATGCAGCTTCTACAGAATTATTAAGCTTTACCTGTTAACTCCTGGTTTATTTGTTTTTCTCATGATTCATAGTTGATGAAAATATTTCGACATGTCTCGTTTATCTTCGCACTCTTTAATTGTGTTTATTGCTGTTTCCGCACTTGTTTGCCAATACACGAAATAAATATAGACGTTGTCATTGCCAACAAAATTAAATATATAATATTGTTGGCAATGACGTCTATAATTATTTCATGAAAAATGCCAACGATAACACACCACAACACCTATATCGCCAATACACTCCAAAATCGGTAGTACAAGGACGCTTCACCTCCCATTTTGCGTTGCTTCCAGTTCAGTGTCATCGAGCATGTTGCCTCCGAGGTGCTTTTCAGAGCACAATGGAATGAGATCAACAACGAAGTTGTAGTTGACCTTTGCGGTCGGTTGGTCTCCTCGCCTCGCGTTCGTCGCAAACGATTGCGCCTTAGAGCGTTGGTAGAACAGGTTTCCTGACATCGCGTTTCCAAGAATGACTTCTTGGAATGCTATTCATTCGCTGCTGAAGTGTCGTTTGGTATTAATTATTGTTAACTCCCGTGTGTGTGTGTGTGCAAGAAGGAAATGATTTTGCGTAACCCACTGCACTCACTTTCGTGCTTACGACTTCTGACCTTTGGTTGTGCGAGATTAATGTCGTTCCAAGTCGTTACGTAGCAAACATTTGAGTTTCAGATTTTTACTAATTGCTTAACTAATTGCAGGTATGTGGGATGAAGTTGTGTAGTTTGAAGGATGAAGATTTAAAGAATTGTGAGTGTGCATTTCAATTTTTGTTCTCAAGCAGTTCGTGATTTATTTCTCTAACCCTGAAAAAACACACGATTTATAGATCGCTTCCGTGTATTGACTCGAGTGACATGTTTGTAGTGTGTATGTTGTGTTGATTGTCCTTCCACTAAACAAAGCGTATTTTATTGATGATAACACTCTGATTATACGAATGCAATGCGAACATTGATGCATTCAAGTCGATTAGAGAGTGTAATTGCTTTTGTTTGAAGTTTCAGGTACGTTGTAGGGCGACTCGCAACTTTCCCCTTCGTGCAGGCATGTTGTAGTTCTCATGTAACTTTTAATCATGCTCGATTTGAACGACTGGTTTGTTGCTTCGACATTTTAGAAAGGTTACTCGGACGCATGTCTATAATGCAACGGGTGTAGACAACGGACATTGAAAGCCTTTTCTACGAATTTGAGTGATTGTCGATTAAATTGCATACGCTTTTAGATAGGATTTTTTAATATTAAAATACTACTTAAAATAACTCTCCACCAAACATTATATTAAGAGATGTAATTGGAAGGAATTACAGCTCCTTAAACAATAAAATTGTATTTATGATTACATTTCAAAAAAAAACAAAAATTGTTTGTCTTTAATACAAACTATTTACATTCTATTTTTTGTGCTGCGTGAACAATAAGAGTTCAATATAAAATCTTATTCGAATTGTCCACGCACCTAGACACCTGAATACAGCATATCATAAGAAAATGCTGATTTTTAAGTATAATACCGTAATTATTATCGTTTAATTTAATGTGACCGACTGAGTGTTTTTTTCGAAAGTTGGCCACCTCGTAAAAAATATATTCGATCACCGGATATCCTGCACACCCGTTCTCCTCGACGGCTGGGGTCGCCGCAGCCACCGCGCCCCAGAAACCGTTCGATCTTTGCTTCACCTAAAGCACAGAGCGCGGCCGCTTACGAAAACCGCCCGCCGCCGCCACCGCCTCATACGCGAGGTCGAAAGGTCCCTCGGGAGTGCGGCGCTCAGGAAATGTTGCATGCTCAAGTACGCCCCCTTCACAGGGTTTCTGGTACAGCACGATGGTTGGAGAAGAAGTTTATATTCCATCCTTTCGTCTGAATCCCGTACGAAGTGCGTATCGGGTCTAGCTTTATTTATGTATTTACGACCACGAGCTCAAAGACCGATTTCAATCGTCGTCTTGCGTATGATACACATCTCGGACAAATGTTGGTTAATCGTCAACTTTTTGCATCCCTCTTCGTTGTTATTCTACATCATTGACATTCCCGTTACAACAGCCTCGGTTCTATACCGGCTGCTGCCAACTCCTCCACCCTTCTCCCGTCAAATTAACAATTCCACCTGTCGTCAGATCTCGAGTTGGTCGTTCAGACTTCCGAAACGTCCTCACAGCATCTCTTCTCATCCTTTTGAGAGCCGTTTTTGACACACCAATCTCCTTCGCGTTCTCCTGCACGATTGCCTTAGTCGCAACTGCCGCCGCCATCGTCACCGGCGCTGCTGCCGCAATCATCACCATCACTACCACCACCACCACCATCGCTACCGCTACTCTGCTCTTGGAATGTGGGCGTCCTTAACGGCGACCGCGGGCGCGGCGGCGGCGGCGGCTACACCCGTCCCTTATCACTGCCTCTCACCGGTAGAACAACCACGCAGGTCGCAGCCCTCCAAGTGCCTAGAGCCACTTCCGGATGTTCTATTCCTTGTAATACGGGAACGAATCTTTCAAAATAATTGTTTTCTGGCTTAATTAATTCTTCAGTGACTTACTAATATCGCAGAAATGTTCAAGAAACATTTAGATTGCCGCATCTTTATACTGAACTCTTGCTTTAAAATTGGTACAAATACATGCCATGTAGTTGAACCATATGTGTACCATCTTTCCCATCTACTACCTTATTAAGGAATATTATTTAGCACTGAAGTTCTTATTCACCAGAAAACTAACGATTCGGAAAGAGGAGTGTCCACTGTTAAAAAAGTAGAACTTTTCTCGTGTGTTTCTCCATACTGCGTGGTTTGAATTATAAAACTTGTGACAAAAAATATTTAAGAGATTAGTTGATCAATCAATGATGGCATTCGTCAGATCTCGCTCCATGTTCAGGATGTAATTGTCAGAATTATAAAAATGCATGCAGCCACCTCCCATCAAAATCAATTTGACATTTTCTGTCATGAACAAATTCGTGGAACGCCAGACCGTTTAACCGAGCACGTTCGCAATACACGCTGTGCGGCGCGTTATTGACATTGCATCACTCATTTTGAAAATAATTTAATGAGACGGTCTTCGCAATGTTCTTTGTCTGGTATGCATCAATGATTTACTTTTTTCTAATATATATGTCTCTTACACGTGTTTTTGCCTTGTTTGCATTCGTTCTTTGTCTTGTTTGCATGAATTATTTACTTTTTTGTAATATATATGTCTCTTACCTGTTTTTTCTTCCCTTTGTCTTTTATCTTTTAGGCACTAGATCCTCATTTTGACGTGATATAATTTTTTCGTTATTCAGTTCTATGTTAGTAGTAAGAGAAGGTACGTGACACTATAAATTTCTATAATTACATACATTTTTTTGTTCTTTTTCCTGGACCCACCAAACATAATCTAGTTCTAGAAATTTACGGATTTTATGCCATCACGTAACATCATGCTTATTTGATTGACATTCTAATCACCAAGTATTTTTTTTAGTTACGAATTTATTATTTAATGCGCTATAGGGTTCACGTGTATATAGTATCACGTGTGTTTCAAAATTTCCAGATAAATTCACTCTTTTCCCTGAAGTTTGTGAACATTTGTTTACCCCGAATATTAAATATTACGATTCAATTCGAGATCTATCGGATTTTTTTTCAGGTTATGTCCGGTTACACGTTATATCACAATGTAAAACCCTACATGTGCGAAGTCTTCTCGTATTTGATCAGCGAGACGTGATGCCATCGATAACAATAGCCGCGAACGTCAAGGGAAAAAAAACTTATGTGCGGAGAGGAATTTGAACCTTGCTCCCTTTGTGCAAACGCATAGAAAGAAAACCTACTCTATGGAGTGAACCTCTACAGGCCCCCAAAAATCGAACTTGCTTAGAATAAAAGTGTACATTTGGTGTGTCCAAGGCACATGGCCAGAACAGTATGTAGAGTTTAGCACGTGTCATGGACGCTATTTATAATGAGCGTCATTCGGCATTCACCACCGATAAATAAAGTTGAATAACAGACACTTACGAAAGAATCACGCTGCGCGAAGAAAGATGGAGGCAATTTCCAATTTTTTTACTTCGTGTTCTTCACCAATGTATGAAACCTCCTCGTAGTGTTGTTATAATGTACTCCATATTTATTTGTGCTTATTTTCCAATATGTTGTTCACGAATGTGTAAGAAGTATCTAATTTCTTCTTCAACCCTAATTTGTATAGGGGCGCTAGTTCAGAACACACCACAGGCGTCCCTTTCCACCAGATACTCCTACGTTCGTACGCTTAGATTTATTTACAATGGCACTTGACTCAGTTGTTACGGTGTCTCATCCAATCGGGATGTTAGTGACGTCATTGTTGTGAGTTCAAGCTTCCGATTGGATAACACCGTCCGTTGCCACTACAAATAAATGGCAGTGTAACTCCCAAGCGAGCAAGAAAGCTACGGCCCCGCCGTGGGGGCGCGCCCAGCATTCCTGGGGCCGCGGGCGCACACGAGCCGCGCGGGTGAGGCAACGCAGGTGCGCAGGGTCGCGGCGCGGCGCATCCTCGCGGCCAAGCGGGGCGGGCCAGAGCGGAGCGGACAGGAGCGGGGCGGTGAGGGGCGGAGCGGGGAAGAGCGGAGTGGAGGGGAGGGGGCGGAGCGGTGCGGGGCGGAGCGAGGTGGAGCGAGGGAGAGTGGTGCGGGTCGGAGCGGGGCGGAGCGGAGCGGGGCGGTGCGTGGCGGGGCGGAGCGGAGCGGGGTCGCGGCGCCCGTGACTCCCTCACCGCTGGCTTTCTCTCGCTGCGGGGGCGCAGGCGTCGATGGGCGCGCTGCGGCGGTGAATGGAAGTCGGGATTTGATATAATGCTTAGAAACGAAAGGAAATCGTGGTATGCGGATGCTGCCGGATTTGTATTTTGTTTTCTCCGAGAAAGAAGTGTGTGGGCGATTTCGGGAAGTTAATTAACACTGTAATGACGTGGGGGAGTAGTTGGGTACTTCATTTGCTCCCTGAAAGGGATACAGACATGTTAATAATTTATATTATGTAAAACATTTTCAAATAGATGTACGTGTTGCGAATTGGAAAGTTGTAAGTTGTACTTATAAGCTCCGAACTTATTTAACTAGTTTACACTTTGAAGGTCCTTTCATCGTTGCAATAGAAAGAGCATCAGAATTGTACCATTTTGTAGAGCTCGAAATTCTAGATTTAAAAACAAACTTAAATTCAAAGTACTCGTAGTTCAAGGTTTCACGTTGAAAGATTTCCCATGTAATCTTGTTTTTGTTTGTAAATGCTTGAGTGTAATAGCCAATGAAGATATAAATTCTTAATACTTGCAGATGAATAATATTGGCAGCCTATAAGTCATACAGTTTTTTGTTACATTTGAATTTATACTCATTCGTTTGGGAGCTAAAAGTTATTATTGTCTTTCAGATTCTCCGATTATTTTTAATGGAATGAAAGTTTTTTTAAAGTATTTCGCCATTTTATTACACAGTCATCTGTGAAACAATGAATCAAAATGTATGAACTGCATAATTCATTTAACTTTAATTTGAACTGCATTTCCTAACTATTTAAAACTTTGAGCTCACAACCTACAATGCTGTATCTGAGAATTGTCGAATCAAAATCCAGTTCATTAAAAAAACGATAAAACAAGAATCTTATCAGAAAAGGCTAATTCTAGTGGTGTGCGAGCTTTAAAAGAATTATATTTTGTGTTGGTGATAATACATTTTAATATTTTGCTCCTCGTATATTTTATTTAAAACGAGCCCGGACCACGAAATTTGCTGCGAAAAGAGACACTAGCGGGCGATGTAGTCGAAGCGGGGTCGAGAGCGAACAATCGATCGATCGATCGATCGATCGACGACGCGGCGTGCGATCGGAGCTCGCGCTGGGCGGCGACGGCGGGCGGCGAGGTCGGAGGGCAGAGAGCGTCGGAGGGCGGGCGCTGGCAGCGCCCTGGCGGCGAGGCACGAACCGCGGGCGGAGGGCTCGTTTTGCAACTGCCCGCCCCGCTCGACCATTGTGCCTCATTACCGACCAGCGTGTTCGGGGTCGCCCGGGACAAGCAAGGCGGTCGTTTTGCGAAATGCTGGGTTGAAAATGAAACTTACCTGCTTAGTTCTATGGTTTCAAAGAAAGTGGTTTGTTGATATTTGGGAGTAATTGGGAGAGCAAATCCGCTTAATTTATTGTAGATTCGGCATGCTTTATAACCTCTTCGACGAGAATTGGAGATAACTATGAAGATAACTGTGAGTGCAAATACGCTTTGTGGGAGAAATCTGTATGAAGATGGAATTCGCAGTTAACTGATGATCTACTGAATGATCTACTGAATCAGTCTGTTTTCTACTTGTCAAAGCAATTAACCATGCCCAGAGTTTGTGGTAACATATTGTAAATTGATTCATTATTATTTCGCTATTAAAATAGTAATGATGATAACGGTGAAAATACAATTAAATATGCATAAATTAAATGTGTCTGTGCAGGTGTGAAAGAGACGTATTTTAGTAGAAAAACCTTGTTAAGGTTAACTTGTAATAAACACAGTGAAGAGTGCTTAAATAAATGTTCGTGCTGGAACCATTGTTCACACGATAAGTGGCACTCGCACAATATTAAATATTATCAATATTTCAATAACAAGTAAATGGAATAATTTTCATGCAAATGTAGATCTGTTAGTTTATAAAAATGTTTAGGAAAATAAATACTTATTCATATATCTCAATACGTACTCAAAATCTCGAAATTTTGGTGAAACCAACCACCCAGTAATTAAATTGTTTCTAATATTTAGGAAAAGTGAAAGATGAAATGCAAATATGAAATAAATACTTGCTTTATTTTGATCAGAACTTGCGTTTTTTATTTTCGTTACATGCTGCGATCCAAATTCCTACAATTGGAATCCAGAACAATGGAATGGAAACGTTTGATTTTTATTAGGCTGTTCCTGTTTCACGTCCTTCTTTCCGCTCAACAAACTAGAGGAAATTATGGCTGCTTGTTGTTGCGAACGAACAAAGAGAAACTTCATCTCGTTTGTGTTGAAAATTATTTCGCTTTACAACTACCGGACCGTTTTATTGCAAATTAATGAGAGGAAGTCGAAGAGGAAAAAATCTTCTCGAAAACATTTTAGGATTTGATTTCCACCCCTTCCTGCAGAACCCAGTAGATCAGTCGGTTCGGTTTGTTGGGATCGATTTCTGATACGAATGGCTTAGGAAGCCGTACTTTTGTGTCATGTACTTTGTTTCTGTCGCGTTAAATTGAAAAAAAATGCGGAAAACCTTTGGAGTTGCGTGTATTTCGTTACGTGGCGTTGCAGCGCGGGTCCAAGATCACCCACTGGGACTCATTTATTTTCATGACTTGTGCGCATGACGTGCATTTTGGGAATAGGCGTCGCCACCCACCTGTTGGAAAACTTTGTCTGCGAAGCTCATTGTGTAAATTCTGATTAGAGAGAGGCAAACGAAAGAATGAGGTTGAAGGGGAGAGGCGATGAGATCTGAGGAATGTTGGTTTGTGGGGGCTGCAAATGGGGGTTGCCTTGGGTTTAAATATTATCTTACAGGCATGTATGATATAACATTTTATAAGTATGATCCTTTAAAGATATTATTTATTTTTGTAGATAGTTTATCTAAAAGTTTAAATAATAACTAATTGAGTTAATTATTGTGTTAACGATCATTTTTACCGTTTTTTCGTAAATTATATTTTCTTATGTGCGAAATTGTATTTCAAAACCTGTACAAATAAAAAAAATTCAACTGGACATGATATAAAATGTATCACCTCAAAGCAATTTAAATGTAAACAATGCAATTAAGAAGTGTTACACTATACCATTTGGGGTTTTCAAATATTCTAAGAACTTAGAATAATCTGGGAATGTAGAAATTAGAAAAAAATAAGTTTTACTGAAGCCTTTATTCAAACTCGAAGTAAGATATTCAGGTGATTTTTAGTTAAACTTGACTCGTTTTCGACAAATTCCAATTTTTTTTCTCGACAATGATATGTTAGAAAAATCCTTCTTCTTGAGCGCAACCTTTGTTTTGTCGGAATATCGTAAATCCGCGAGTCTCATCCCCCGAGAAAGTATGTCCAGTCGCTTACCTCACCGTCGCGGCCCGCCCGTGACCCCCCAGGGCGCGGCGTCACCAAGAATGATGCCTTCAGCCAGGAGGCGCCGGCAGGTGACCGGCTCGGCGGCCTTGCTGTGCACAGCAGATGGTCACTGGAAGCATCCTTATGCCCTTGGCCTCAACAGCTCGTATGCCTTGTCGTGAACAACCAGAAGCCATCTTCCATATTTCATGGTCCAAAGCTAACACTGTACAAATTACTCATCCGCCTGATACTACTACACGCTTGTTCCATCTGGATCAATGTTTCCACAACTAATCTCTCTCAATAGAATGCAAATTTTTCAAAACAAATCCTTAAGACTTAATAGTCTCAATGATTAATCTGCTGCAAAATTCTATAAAACGATCAAAACAAATAGAAATAGCACAACAAATAGCATTTACAATAAAAACTTCACAAATCCATTTTTACAAAACAGTAGCACTGTTTTTGTTTTAAAAAGGAGGCAGTCAACTCTTTCTCTTGAAAACAGAAAACAGTATCGCGAATCCACTATCAAGGGACATCGTGTAGCAATTGTGCATCGAATGCTATAGCTGTGCGCTACTATTTGTAGGGACTAGATGAGTCACCACGCTTTTCCCAGATGGCGACAAGGCTGAGAGTTCTGCCTCTGCTTTTAAAGTAAAACAACCTTCCTTTTGTGCCACTCATTATTTCCAACTAGTTTGTCTGTAAAATTACTTTCTTGCCGAACAATTTGTTGACAAAAAGAATGGAAAACGAATTCACATAATGCTTGTATTCTCGCAGAAATGTCAAAGTTGTTTCTTCGCTAAAATACACTTCACATAAATGTATGAAAAGTCAAAGCAGTTATTATCCTATCTACGCCCTTGATCGCGTAATAGCATACCGAAGTCGTAGATAAGCGTGTTCGTTTTTTTATTCTTTTGAAGAATAAGGTCCGTTTAAACTTTCATTCGCAGCTCTCTTTACGCTGCACGTGAAATAAATTGACAACTGAACTGTAGTATTATGAGTCTTAGAAATTGTTCTTACAACATTTAGTTATTCATGAATACGTATGTTCGAATCATCGCATGTCGTCAGGTGGAGTACAAAATCATTATGTTATTGTAGTTGTGCGTTTAAGAATTAAAAAAAGAAATTCTTCGTTTGGTTAAATGTGAGTTTTTTTTAGATTTTTAATTTTGAATCGATGGGATATTGTGATATCTAACGCATACGGAAATAATATTTTATATTCAACACATCTGAATAGTTAATAAATAAGTACTAATTGACGACATAAAACTGAACGACTATATTGTATTATTCATTTACTTCCCAATGTATTGCCACTACATTCTTATTTGTTTTTGCTTTCTCTCCAAAATCTAAACTATGAGGTCTTTAATATTGATTGGGAAGATACATTTGCTGAGCGTGAGGGAATTCAGTGAGTGAATGCCCAAAGAGGAGATAACGATAATGACTATTGAGAAACGGTGGAATGAGAGGCAGAAGAAATGAAGGAAACCCATTCCCTCTCCGAAAGCACGATTTCGTCTCGGGGAGGGGGAAAGGGATAGCTGTGTAAAGGGCATATGCACTAATAATTATGTTATTACTCTTAACACTTGTGGTTCCACAGAATATTTCGCGTTTTTGTACAACCCTGTTATATGGTGATTCGTTCAGAAATCTATATAGTATTGTTTGCTTTTGTATAATCTTAACTTTTATAGACTTGAAGATTATTCGGTCATATTTCCAATTCTGCTCGAAATGGATTTTCCCTTGACCTAATTAACTTTGCATCTTTAACCCTTCATTTCTCTCTGTTTGGTTTGAGTATAAAATTATGTGCTGTGCCATTGTTGATGTTGAACTTTTTGTTTAATGCGGGTTATTAATCGTGAGAGATGAAATATTTCAATACAAATAAATGTACTCGTTAGAATTAAACGAAACTTTGAGAAACATGCATTCTCAAATCAGAAGAAGAAAAAAAGAAATTTAATAAGTATTTTTATTTAGTTTGTTGAATGACTGCTCCGAAGACACAAATAATCCGCCATACGGACTTTTGGTGACATTTTGAACTACCGTGCGGTCTGGAGCGCGGGGGTTGTCAGTGGTGGAAACGCAAAACCGAGGTCGCTTTGATTCGCTCCTTCGCTTAATCCTACCGATGGAACTTTCAAGCGAGAAAACATGCCGTCACAGCGAGAGAAATACAATGCAAGTTCATCCATTGTTGCTTTTCCTTTTGCTCTTTTAGACTGCGTGCTGAATGTGGTTCCTTTGTTGATGTAAGAGCAAAGACCTAAAACGACATTGTTTGGTTTTGCGACTTACATTCAAAATTTTGTAAACATAGTGCGCCTTTAACAGATTAGCTGTCAAAAAATTAATCTTTTTCAAATACATTAATTACAGTTTTGACAATAAATATATAAAATGTACTTTAAACAACGACGTTATCTTACGACGTTATCTATCGCCTATAACGAACTCAACTTCTAATTCGTTAAACATCCTTGCCGCCATGAAATTCTTCGAAAAATGTTAAATTTTTAAGTCCTGGCAAAATGTTTGGTAAGCTCCGTCAATACCTTATCAAACAAGTGTCCACCATCACGCTACTGAAAAATTAAAATAACACTGGTTGTATCTCTAAGGGGGTTTCCAGTTTAATTTTGAATCTGCAAACATTGCATAACAATGACACAAAAGGCTTTTCATTTCACATATCCTTTCCATTGCAAGTCGAAACTGAAGCACTCTCTTTTTTAAAAGAATCTCTTGAATTTAACTTTTCCTCCACGCACCATTTTTTTTATTGTCTCGCCACTAAGCCCTGCGGAACCCCAAATTACAGGCAATTGCTTAGAAATGTACCTTAAACTCGAGACATTTTGGGATGCCATGTTCCACACACGATGCGGGTAATCGTGGCGTCGCGAGGGTAACAGGCTCTTTCTTGGAAAAGAGGCTACTCGGCGTTGCGGAGAGAAGTCCGCAGATATTTGGGTCTCGCCTCGGGGCTGAACCGGCCGCCCGACCGCGCGGCGCGAGGACCTGCCGAAAACGCACGCGCGTCTTCCCGTGCGTGATGGAGGAGGAAGATTAGCCCCAGGCGCACCGCTACACGTACCAATTTACTTCTGCGCCAAGGCCTTCCGACGAGGAGAAAAACATACACACGGTTCAAAGAAGTGTCACGGTTCAACATCAAGAATGGTACAGCACGTAATTTTATATTCAAACCAAACTCAGGGAAATGAAGACATGAGGATGCAAGGTTAATTACGTCAAGGGAAAATCCAGCTCGAGCAAAATTGGAAATATGACCTGTATTCAAGTTTATAAGAGTTAAGATTATAAAAAATCAATTCAACATAGATTTCTGAACGAAACACCGTATAATAGGGTTATACAAAAACGGGAAATATTCAGTAGAACCACAAGTGTTGTGCTCTATGATATTCATGTTTACCTCTAAATATATTTTAAGGGAGAAGATTTTACTTGGCATCCCAGTTTAGAGAATAAGTCTCTGCGAGAGGTATCAATAGGAGTGTAAATCATAATTCTAACAACAATAATAATAATAATAATAATAATAATAATAATAATAATAATAATAATAATAATTTCTACTTAAAAGCGCACCTGAAAATGTTTTAATGTTATTTATAGTAAAATAATTGTGTGTAAAATGTGTTAAATTGAGATAATACGGATTCATTATCTTTCAAAATATTTATTTGGAATATTTAATAATTTCACGATCTTTTGTTATATGTCTTAGAACGAGGTTGCGTTAATGTAGACATGTTCAAGTAGGTACGATATAGGAGAGGGAAGGAGTGACTCGGAAAGTACCTTTCAGAATGAAAGCGGTGAACCCTAATTTTTTCTTCTCTTTTTTTTCCTGCGCTCCGTTCAGCCAATTTGCGACTGGTGGACTACGATCGCGAACCCGGAGTTGAGAAGAGCGCGAGAAGAGAAGAGAAGCAATGGCCTCGGTGTGATTACCGCTCAAATGAGGCGTCCGAAATTGAATATAGGTTTCATTTGGAAGGTATCGAGTCCCGAACGCATTAATCAGCACTGAGCTTTCCGACAAGGCTCCGAGATCCCAGCGACGCCGAATAAATTAATTAAAGCGCCCATTAGCGCGGTATCGATTTGAAACAATCGAGGCTCCACTCGACCCTCGAACGAGCCTCAACGACCGCTCATTGCTTGCTCTGGCTTTGTTTTTGACGCGGCGGAAGTTATGAAATCAGATTTGATTTTCTTTGATCTCATTAGACCAAAATTGCAGCGGTCGATACACCCGGGG
This sequence comes from Gryllus bimaculatus, assembly GCA_017312745.1. Taxonomy (NCBI): domain Eukaryota; kingdom Metazoa; phylum Arthropoda; class Insecta; order Orthoptera; family Gryllidae; genus Gryllus; species Gryllus bimaculatus. The sequence continues at coordinate 5,560,848 of BOPP01000080.1, forward strand.
TTAAAAAACCTGCCATTCGTTGTTTTGAATGACACTAGTCGGGTTTTAATTGATAAGCATTAATACTGGAACAAAGGCTTCCAAGCGGGTATTTTGATTAAAGTTATTAATAGCTTTAGTTTCGAAGCGCATTTTCGTGAAAGTAATAGAGGGAGCTCCTGAAATAAATGTGTACAAAGGCAGTGGAAATGCTTCAGCATCTTGCGTACAAAAGGAAAAATATTATAATTCGTCGAAAGTTCGCTAAGTTTTTTGCTTAAATTTTACGGAGTGTTCGGTGGACTCTGTAACTTCAGATACACGTAAATAGTTAGGTTTAGAAGCGAAAAACATCGTTTTCAGGAAAGGCGAAATGCTCTTATTGTTCCTTCTTTCCTTCCATCATTTCAGTTCCAAGGAAAAGATACGGAAGTTCTTGAATAATACTCACACGATCATCCCTACAAAATACACACTTTATTACTGAAAGAGAGCACAAACGCTATGCTACGAACGATGGAGGTAAAATAAAGGGAAAAGAAAAATATTAAGATATTTCTATATCAACTGTTTTGAAAGTGAGGAGTCCCAAATTAATTTATTGACAATTTGTCGCATAACTTTTCTGTATTATTCGGATTTCACGTGATTTGCAACATGTTTCGGGAATTGGTTGTCCTCGTAAACACTCAAACGTAGCAGAACCCATACAATACTATATATTGTTGAACATCGGCAATGTCGTGTTGAACTATCAGGATAGCTGATAAGTGAACTTACTCAACGACGCAATTACGAGTGAAAAAGTATCAGTTCTTGGTTTGCATTGCTCGCGCGTTTGGCATTCAGTATCGATTGTCTGTGACTTCGTTGCTACTCATTGGAACGTGCTACTTGTCATTAAAAACTATGTAAGCGTTTTCTTTTACCCTGAAGTTTTGTAAAGAATGGGAAACTTTCTAGTCGCCAGCGAGATCGTGAAACTGTTCTGTGCTGAAAGAAAAAGAACAGGCGACAACCTGTTGTTTCCTTTAAAATGTCTGTTTTAGATGTCTACCGAGTAGTAAATGACGGACCGTGCTTTCTCCTGCTTTGGTTCAGAAAAGTGCGTGATTGTGTTCATTCAGTTTTTTACGTAATTGCAATGTCTCATTCTAAGCAAAGAGAATTCATATTAACTTGTGGTGAGTAAATAATTCTGATTTTAATTTTACGTGTATTGTACTGTTATTCAACGTATTTTCTCAATTTTATTTTCACTTTAGTGAATGGGACGAGTTCAACCACTGGTTACGAAACTGGAAGAAATTCTTTAATAGATATTGCATGCAAAACTCTTTTACGAAAGTACAAAACACAAAAGTAGATACAAATTCTCGGTCAGTTCGATAAAATTACATCTTCCCCGTACTTTCGTGCTTTCCAGAAATTCTTCTCAAAATGAAATCCCAGTGAGTCCGTCGGAGGTAACATGTCTTCGTGCTCGTTCGAAGGTTGCAGTTGGGCTGAAGCAGGTCGCGGCACGAGCCTCGACGGCAGCCCGTGCAACTTCGTTCTTGACATTTGAGGCACGAGGGCGGACACGTGCGGTACCCCGAGCCGCTCCTCACGCCTAAGCTCGTACCTCCACCTCCGACTCCACCTCCGACTGCAACTTCGCCGCTGTCTGGAGGAGAATTTGGGCAGCCGGCTGCTCTGATCGGTAGTTTGCCGTGGTTTCTCCGGTCGACCCCAGGCGAATTCGGGAGCGGTAGTAAAATAATCGGGGCTACGGACTGCACGCGATCTTTCCTTCCTCTTCCTTGTCCTACCTCACTCCTTACTTACACAAACTTATACTCACAAGTACTACCTTACCACACATAATGGGAGACCAGTCGGGGGGTTAGAGCGTGTCCCGGCTGGTGGGAGATACCTTTGGGGAAAACCCCGCTAGCTGACGGGTATGTTGGCGCCGGGTCTCACCATCCAGCGGGTGAAGATCACTGCCACTTTCCGCGATAAAAAAATGCACTACACTTACGGCTCTAATGACCACAGCAGTTAACGTGCCCGGAAACAAAAAAAATATCACAATCAAATCAAATCCGCCAACTCTTCGCCTCCAATTCTATATTCGCCATTGAAACCGCGAAACTGCGTCTACCATCTACTCCACTGCTACTGCCGTATCTAGCGCAGCGGCACCGCTATCAACGCCCCTAACACTTCCTCCACCCGCTGCGACGCCGCTGTTGCCATTTGGCAAAGGATTCCCACTTCTCACATCTTACATCCGCTTCCGATAGTACACTCAGCTTTTTTTCTTTTACGAACCGTGCTTTATTGGCAGTGAAAAATTGACGAATCGCAAGAAAATCTTCCATATTTTGTGTGTGTGTGTGTGTGTGTGTGTGTGTGTGTGTGAGTGATATGTATGTCAAACAAACTCTTTAATTTGAGGGAGAAATTCTTAGATTTTCGTATATTCCATATTTTTTCCGTGTTGTGTATCTGTGTTCAGAAGTTCAGAATTACTTTCAATTTGCAGGTTGTGCTTAAATTGTAATACTGTTCAAATAGTACTAATTTGTAGTAATTGTTTGGTAGTTGTATTTTACATTGCAATAATAAATTTCAGGTGAATGCGAATGAGTTTTCTGGGCATTTCAGTTTTGAAACTAACTCATCCATACATTTTTTTATAAATACCAGTTCACACCTTGAGAAATATGTTTCACTTCTTAATGTAGGTACTTTAAGTAGCAACTTAAAACACGTGAATCTAAGTGAAGGTTGATCCTTTACCTTTTGTTAAGTTATGAAACTAGAATAAAATGAACTTCATGTGAAAATCAGTCAGCAACATTCCATTTATTCTTGTGTATTAGCTGTTTATTGCGCCCCAAATATTTGATGTTGAAATACCAAATATTACGTCCGTTAGGATATATTGGCTTTTCCATGAACTTGTTTACTCTTACATGTTTTTGTGATAGATACGATTTCACCAAATGTTGATCGTGTTGCAAAACAGTCCTATTGGAAACGGGTCAGGCCGTTATTTGCGGAGTTATCACTTCTTCGTTTCTGGGAATTAATAAAATCAACCGGCATATTTGAGCTCTAGGGACCATTCAAAATACATACTACCTAAATCTATAACGTTCGTTTGGCTGTTCTCCAACGATATTTTCTGCGGAAACAATACAACGCGATCTCATGGAGGAAAAATCATTCCTATGATAAAAAAAAATAAGGCAATCTGATGTTGAAATTGTGTTCTATTGTCACGAGATTTGGTCATCCTACTCTGGGTCTCTAAATGACCGCGATCCAACTGAAAAATCCTCAAAAATCTCCCAATCAACCCTTACGCACCACGCTTAGCAACATCCCGGGTCGGATTACTAATTCCTTACACCTCGCGGCCGAGTAGCACAGACGAGAGATGGCAATTCGGCCTGACCCGGCGTCGGGCGAGCTTTAAAGAACGCAGGGTTGGTTGCCGCTCCACGCCCCTGGCTCCCCTGTACGTGACGGTCTCCGCAGTCGCCATCCGAGGTCGCATGCGACTTTTTTTTTCTCCTTTCGGGCGGCTGCACTGGACCGGAGAGCAATCTCGCCTTCACTCCTGCAGCATTAATGATACGTACGGCTAAGCCGCGCGTTCGGGCGCTGGTGAAGGGTTGCAGTCGCTGGCAGCTTTGTGATCTCGGGGCCTTAGGGTGCGAATAATTTTCCGAAAAAAAAACCCTTTGGGAACTATCTTTATTTGGGAACAGCAGCCTGGCACTTTCTCTTCGTTGATATCATTCCATCGATCGCTGCTCGTTGTTTGTAGTAGTCGCGTGCTTGTTAACAATTAATCAGAACATACGTCATTTCTTACCTCACCCGATGACTAATGTTTACCGAACTCGGGGACTGGTCTTTCTGGTTTGTCTGAGTTCACATATCCAAAAAGCTTTATTATTCGTAAAGGAATGTGTTTTTGTATCTATGCTGAATTAAAATGTCGCCAGGAATTTCAGACTTATCGCCTTAATGTTTATTTGAAAGAAGTTTTCATTTCTTTAACTGTGATGCGCGACTCGTACATTTTCTCTTCCTTGGCAGTTCATAATTTTAATTAATCTCGGTGTATTATGAAATGAATCATTCTCCTCTTGTGGTAACCTTCATACATTATCAAGTTCATTGTCTAAACTCTTAACCATCTTCTCAAAAAACGGATACTGAAATGACCATCCGAAAAATGTTCGTGTCACACCTACGTACTGCTGCGTTAGGTGCTCAGAGACAAAGCTAATTGACAACCTCATTGACCTAAATGGTACCGTGGTTTAGAAAAACTGGAAAGCTTGAAATACCTCTTATCCTGCGACCGGAAGTAGGCCACTTGGATTAGAATAAAATTGTATGTTACCATGGAAAATGATACATTCATGTTCATGTGCAAAAATTTGAAGCTCCATCTCTCGAAAAACTTATTTGCTAAAACGCCGAAAAATATGTTATTGTATATTATTGCCAGGTACATGAACGTTTATTTACAATGTATAATGACAAACGTATTATAATTGTGTACGGAAACTACGCGTTAGGTTCCGAAACCGCGCTGGCTACAGCAGGCGAAAAGGAATTCGTGATTCCAGTCCACGTAAATTGTTGTGCGGCGGTGTTGATTAACTTGGCGCCGGCGCGCTGCAATGCCAAGCCTGCCGCGAGGGCCGGCCGGTGCGCTGTTAAACGGTTCCCGGGCCGCGGAACTGGATCGGACGGAAAGCAGCGGCGGCGCCGGGGCAGACACTGCCCGCTTGAGCCAAACGGCCTCGCCGCCAGCTCGCTCACCGCCACCGCCGCCACCGCCGCCACCCCGCCACCGCCGCCACGGCGCGCCCACCGCCCCAACCGCCGCCGCCCAGCCACTGCCACCGCCACCGTCCAGCCGCCACCCGCCACCGCCACCGCCACCGCACCGCACCGCCACCGCCACCGCCACCGCCACCGCCACGCCACCCCACGCCACCGCGACGGCATTTAACCGCCGCCACCGCCCACCGGATCTCGACGCCATACCGCCGCCACCGCCAACCGCCGGCCGCCGCCACCGCCACCGCCGCCCGCCACCGCCGCCGCACCGCCGCCGCCGCCCAACCACCGCCAACCGCCGACGCATACGTGCCGCCGCCGCCGACGACGGCCACCTCCGTAGCCTCCCACCGGCTGGACCGTTTGACCTGGACACACGCCCACAAACGGAGACTTGAAAAAAAAAGGGATGTAAGTGCCATTGCTGTTAAATTTGCATTTTTACCGTATTAAAGATGAATTAATCAATCTCTATAACATAAATACGATCCGATGTCTAGACGCATTTCTTGATTGTGTTACGGGGGTGATTATAAATGGCGGGAGTTGTATGAGCAAATGGGTTTAACGTATCTATAAACTCATTTTTCTCGAAAATACGAAAATGACACATTATTTTTTATTTCACGTCGTCGGTCGAGGCTTCCAAACTCTTATTATTATTATTTTTTCTTGATTTTCTGTTCGATAAATATTTCAGTCTAAAAAATACCATCTTCATAACTCATTGAATTGGACATCTTGACTCTTTTGTGAGATTTCTCCAGTTTTGAATCTCCTTAATGTTAATACATTTATAGAAACAAAAAGGTTTTTGCGCTGATTTATTGCTGTGATAATGTACGACTTTTTGTTTGCATCTCTCATATCTAATTTCATTTCGTCTTTATTGTTTTACACGGCACTGTCAAGGTCACCTTAGTATCTAATGTTGAGCCTCAGTGAAGATTTTTGTTTTCGAGTAACCTTTTCACTACTCGTGTGGGAATCATTCACTTTAAATGAAAAGCGATACGAGAAATCAAAACCTACGTAAGGGCGTTTCGTGAAGAATACTTCATTATTTTTCATTTTAAACCAAAAGTAAACAGATCGGACAATTCTTCACAGATATATTTGTGTCTACATTATGTTACCATCCGCCATCTTTACTAGCGTGTCAAGATAGACCCGCGTACATTTGTTGGAACTATTTCGTACACCTAGGCCCGAAAGGTTTTGCGATCTCGTGTGCCACTATGACTTCGCCCAATAACAGTTTTCACGGCCACGCCCAGAAAGGTCTGTAATTCATTGCAAAATCAACAATACATCAAGTCATTTTTGCCGGTGACGTCAAGCGTTTCTATTTCATTTGCTCTCAACGTATAAATCCTATGCTATATAATAAGGGTATTATTTACACAATATTTAAAGAAGCCAGTAATTGAAATAAAGTTCTCAAAACTCCTTAATTTCACTCGTGATATAGGCCTAAAAGAAAAAAAAAGATGAAGAATATTAGTGCAAAAAGTCAGTACGATGTGAATAAGTCATTCTTGTTAGTTGTATTAGTTCTGCCTCTGGGCATGTATTCTGGAAGTCTTCTGGTATCAATGTACTGACACTGAGCAGCCTCCCTCCCGAAAGTCCGCCCGCGATTTCCGTTTGTGTGTGTGTCCGCGTGAGAAGCGCGTTTGTGCGACTGGCGCCGTTGCCGTTTCGTTTGAGCTCCCTCGACGTCCTCGCTGCTGGACGTCAGGGGCGTGTGAGGAAGCCGCCTACGCGTCAGAAGCTATTTAAACGTCAGGCGCGCTCCGTTTCTGACAACCGGCACTCCTAACGAGATTCGGGCGATTGCATTTTTCCTGGTGGCGCTGCGAGATCATTTTTCCTGTTGTACTGGAAGGAGTGTTTTTTAGCAAAGGTAGAAATTCTTTTTAGTTCGTTAATACACGTTTTTTTTATCTATCTACAAGAAAATGTAAAAGTAATTAGTTCGTGTTGGTTTGTTTCATTGTTGCGAATACTTTATTTTTCTAAAGCGCTGAAAAATGCTCGAGAAGAAGAATAATGGATAACATCATTTTACTACAAACGTGTACATTTTGACGAAAATTATATCAATTTTGATAGTGGAAAAAAATATTGTTTTACCTTCAGAACGCAAGGTTAATTTATTTCGAAGTGGTTGCAGAATGTAGATGTACAACTGGTTAGCGTAATAGAAACGAGACACACCTACGTTTTTCGAGGACCGGAACACCGCTGTGGAGTGACATTCCTTAGCGCTGTCTCTCCCAGAGCTCCAAACGGAATACTCCAAAGCGCGTGCGCAGGATAATAACAGACTTCCGTGTCGCTCGAGCAAAGGGTGAGCCCGTCCCCCTTTTTGCATACTCCCAAAGAAGCCATGAAATTCATGCCAGGCTACCACCGCGCGACCTTCGACGCGCCACGGAGAGGACGATTTCACGCGTTCAAGTCCCCGTAATTATGGAGCGCGATTCCCATGACGCTGACGCAAAGGCTGCGGATCGCGGGGCATTAAGATTTACATTTACTTACTCAAAAAAGAAAGAAAACTGTGTGTGACGTAGGGGTGTGTCCGAGAAGATCTGCGCACGTTTTCTTGAGTTCCTGAATCCCTTCCCTTAATTTTAACTAAAAATAGTTGAAAGATGAGTAAAAGTTTAAGGCAAATAAATGAAAATAAATATTATAAAAGTGCGAGATTAGCAATATTTGAAAAATAAACATTTTTGATCCCGAGTTATAGAAAACTTATTTGCATCGGTAAACGCATCGTAGAAGGATTAATGCACAAACATTTGTTGCAGAAAGTGCAATAGGTATTAGTCACACACCAAGAATATGTGAATGGCTGATTTTAAAAAAAAAACGTACTTCAGTGAACAACGTTTCAGTTGAACATAAAACTTACTACGGCTGAATATTGCAAACATTGTCAATGATTTCGGAGTTTTGTTCCAAACGCTCTCCAGAATCGCTTGCATAATGCTATAGCCAATACTCGAACTATTCTTATGCATGCAGATAATGAGGTTACTAAAAAAAGAAAGACAAAAAAAAAGCAAAAAAAACTGACTAATGTTATTTCTTAAATATATCATACAAAGTAAAATCACATATCTTCAGTATTCAACCTAGTCTATCAACACATTTTTCCATAGCGGCACACGTTTGAAGATACTCTCTGCACGTAAGACAGTCGATATTTAGTGATCCTCACATGACATGCAACCGATTGGACGTCGGCATTGGAAGTGAAATCTCTACCGGCGACCTTCATTGAATACATAAAAGATGCGGGTGCCAGATCCGGTCTGTTCAGTGTTTGCTGAATCGCGTCGCGCATTGCCAAGTGGTCTAAGCATGCCGTCATTGGTTGCCGCCGCCCCCCCCCCCGTGAACGTGTGGGGTTCTTTGTTATTCCACTTCGCGAATGTTCGGTCTAAGCGCCTCGTAGGTAGTGTTTATATTCTGTTTACTTGACGCTGGTACAGGATGCCTTGCACATGACAAATCGCCAGTGGCAAGGTGGTACTATTTCTGAAAATGTCGCTGATATCCGTTCAGACTTCCGCATACGCGCACATGATCACCATGTCAATGTGACTGAGGTTTTGGTCTTGTACTCACAAGAAACACGCATATATCTTAAACACCATCCTGATATTGAAACAAAGATTACGGTAACATACGCGCCACCTTTTGCTGCTACAAGTAATCAGCCTTCGGGTGCTGCTAGATGTGTTCTTAGCCAAAAAACTGCCAACTTCGGTGAGAGCTTTTAAAGTTATTTTTATGGCTGTTTCTCGCCCAAGATCATCGCAGGATATAATTATTCTGTGTTACTTATTGTTCCACCCTTGTAGTATGATATATTTCCTTAGTTGGGATCATTGGACCTGAAATGCCGAAGTTTACTTCTCGAGAAGGAAAGAGGTACCACTATCCCGTCAAACGAGCGTCTCTGTTAATCCGGACTGAATATCGCGCTTGGTGTCTGTTTGCCGTCTGTCAGGAGCTTGGAACCGCGTTTGTGACGCTACGTGGTTATCGCAATCGAACGACTAAGTTTAGATTTGCACTTCATTACATAGAATCCGGCAGTTAAGGATGATGAGGAAAACGAACGTTCTCCTTCGATGAGACACGTCTCACGTTTCATTAATTGATTCCGTTAGTCTTCAATTGTTATCTTCCGCTTTGGGTTGTCTTAACTCGTGCAAATGCTGGAACCGGAACGTAACAGGGTTAAAGCGACTAAAGGGTGGACATCGGTTCACAAAGCTCGAATAAATTGCGTTACTTCTTGTTCTCTGAAGGGAGATTTTAGTGCGCACTGGAGGGTAAGAAAAAATACGAAGTTGTTGCTGCAAAACATTAAAAACAAAAGTTAAATATCTTTGTATGATTAAAGTATTGCTTAGCTAAATGAAGATAATAGATATGGAAAGGAAAAAACACTCGGTTTATTAAGTGTTTTTTAAGTGTAGTTCGGTGTAAGTGTAGTTCAGAATATTTTGTAAATTTCTGTGAAAAGATCATTGATGATTTCCTCATTCGAATTATTATCATCATTATTAAATATTTTAAATCTGGAATGCACAAGAAACGAGTTAATGAAATTGAGATTAGCATGGCAATGGTGTTTAATGCAATCACAATTCAAATAGTACGCCACATTTTTGTCCTCATAAACAAAGAACCTAATTCCTCGTACATAAACAAACACACTTCTGGTATCATCAACTGAATAATCTCTCTTCGGATGATGGTGTAATTCATCCCGCCGTGAATGCCTCATAGATACGAAATTTTTAATCTTCGTGATTGTGTATTAACCCAATTGTGTGCGCCCTATATTTGTCACGAGATATATTAACTACTCATAGCGACTGTCACCGTTTCAGCATACTCATGGTGGTTTCACTTAAACTAGCGCCAGGCACTTCGCAATATTGGGCGACCTGAATAGCAAATTGCGTGGTGGTTGCATTTAATTTACCACGTCACCGCCGTAAGCAAAATTACCGCAGGAAATGCAATTACGAGAAAATTGGAGTAGAAGCAGGATCGGATATTGTAGAATGCTGACGAGCACGGCGCAAAGGCTTCCCCAGCCTCGTGTCTCGGAAGAGTTATTTATCTTCTGGGGGGGCGAAAATGACGGATTATTTCAGCAACAGGTTCCCTTCAAGAAATTTATAATCTCGTTCTAACAATGGAGATCCCTCAAGATATAAGGTAGTGCCTTGCAAAAACATTGGGTGTTTTCATGTTGTATGAAGGTAAAACATCAAATTTGCAACGATTTCTTCTGACACTCTGTTTTCTATGAAAGGATGTTTACTGCTAAATACGTACAATTACCTCGAAAGAGAAACGAGTAATTTTTGAGATTTTTTTTTAATAGAAAGAAGCTGATATGAAGTCAGGCTGGAGGGAGTGCATTTAACAGGGTGAACTAAAAGTAAAACTCCCTCGAAATCAGTTCCTGAAATTCCCCTCAAATTCATAGTCGTGTTTTGAATTATCAAACTATTATTATTATTATTATTATTATTATTATTATTATTATTATTATTATTATATTCTATCAGTTATGAGTTTTTTTGATAGTGTGTTTGTTGTCATCATTCTTTGGAATTTCGTTCACGCATCAGCCTCAACCGTAAGCAGTGGTCAAACCAGGATTTACGGGAATGGAGGATGTTAAACCGATTTCCTGTAATCTTCTTAAGTATTTTGCATTGAAAATAATGGTTTTAATCGTTAATTTATTACTAAAATATTATTATTATTATTATTATTATTATTATTATTATTGTTACTTGTTAATATGTACTTATGGTAAATATGTAAAGTATTATTGTGTTAAATCTTGAAGGAACTAGTCTGCGAATCCGCAAAAAGTTGAAGGAATAAAAGAGAAAGTAATCTGATGCTAATTCCTCCTATTCCACCCCTCAGTCACCACTCCTCCATTTCCCAGAAGAGGAAGAAATGATTCACATCGAAAGCCCGACACATCGACTGCCACGCCGCCGCCACGACTCGTCGACAGCAGCAAAGAGCCCACCGGTCCGGACACTCGATTGTAATTTACTTCCCTTAAGTACGCTCGGAAATTACCAGTCGCCCACGCAGGCACCTTGGGCTTGTCATTCCGAAAATGAACGACGTTCCACGCTTGAAGGTGGTAATTGAGCTCGAAGCGGAGAATAATTGAAAACCGGTGCCTTGGACTCGCTCGCGCTGAGCGCGCCTGAAGAGCCGGGTTGCGCGGTGGCAGCGGCGCGCACTGCTACATAATGGGAAGAAAAACTCATCAAAGGAACGAGCCCCTATAAAAAGTACCATTTTTTTCAGTCCCCGAGAGCTCCAATGTTCATTGTATGTTTATGTATCCTGAAGGCAACATTTCAATATTATCAATGATCGCTTTCTTTTCAAAATTTTCTTGTAAATTCTAGTAAGTAGTAGTTTTGAGTCTCATATTAACTTCCTACAAGTCAAATTTTCCTTGTATGTTAATGTATCTTAAAGGCTACATCTCAGTATTAACAATTATAATTGTCATTTTCTATATTTTTTGTTGGCATGAGGAGTTTTTGCATAACACAAGTTTTTTTTTCAAAAAAAATTTATTAAGTAGTAGGTCGGACTGGCGTAGGGGCTAGCGCCCAGGTGCCGGTCTTTCCACTCCACTGATACCTACCAGCACATTTTTCGCAAAATTGTCACAAACGTTCCACATTGAAAAAAAAAACAACTGTCGATTGCGGTTGCCTTCTTTCAATACCAATCGCTCATTGGATTTATTACTATTCGTTTTCATTCAAAACATTTATCAATATTACTATATCGGTCTGGCCACACGTTTTCTATTCACCCTATTCCTATTATATTTTTCAAAACCTGTGATTGTTTACTTCTCCTTCCTGTTCTCCAATTTATCGTATTTTCTTTGACTCGTTATTGCTGTATTACATTTATTATTATTGCTATTGTTTCGTGAATCGCCCATTCTGGGGCCACGCGATGCGTGGGAATCATATAAGAGGAATCAGCATTTTAATGCTGATTCCATTTTTATACCCTAAATTTGTTAGCCCTGGCGATGAGATGAAATGATAATGATAATGATGATGAATGATATAGACACCCACGAACATAGTGACACACACAACACAATCGTGCCCGAGGCGGAACTCAAATCCGCGATCCTTTGGCCATTGGATCGGTGTCGGCATGGCCTTACCGATCTCGGCCATCGTATCGGCTGCTATTATTGTTAGTAGTATTAGTATTAGTAGTGTGAGTATTAGTAGTATTAGTATTAGTAGTGTGAGTATTAGTAGTATTAGTAT
>BOPP01000080.1:5573850-5598803 GCA_017312745.1 Gryllus bimaculatus
CCTTGTTCTCCTCCTCCTCCTCCTCCTCCTCCTCTGCAGCTGACTTCCCCCTCTTTCTTCTCTTCCTATTCCTCCTTCACTCTTCTCCATTTCCTTCGTCTCCACCCCCCTCCTCCGGCTCTCCTCCATTCTCTTGCTCGCCCTCCATCGTCACCTTTACCACCACCACCGCTGCCGCCACCGCTGCCACCGCCACCTTCCGCACCTCTTCCTCCGTCGTCCCCGTCTCTGCCGCGGCTGCCCTGAAAGCCTCCTCGCGACTGCTTTGCGACGACACCGTTTCTCCGCCGCCAGGGCTCACTCGACTGAACCACGGCGCTGTCGTCGCCGCCGCCGTCGGCTGCGCTTCTCACTAAATGCGCCCGTTTTCTTCGCTGTATTTGTATTTCTAGACTTCCACAAATTGCACTCGCCCGAATTCCCGGTTCTTTGCCGTTGAGCCGCCGCGATGCGCGCTAAACGCCTAGTTCTCCAACCATTCTGTGCAGTAAAGAGGTGCAGTATTTGTGCTGGGATGTACAGCATGTTTTTGTAATATGCTAATATCTACTTTAATGAGTCTGATGGTTTTATATTTACGTGTTACTGATTTATGAATCTGAATATTGGTTTCGCCATATTGGTTGAACGGAATTTATCAGCATGAAATGTAATTCCTTCAAACATTCATTTTTAATGTTCAAAATATGAATGTAAAGAGCTATTTGTGGGAACGAACCAATATTATTTGACATTCAGATTTTCAACGTCACAAATTTTATCATAATGGAGATGTATAATTTATAATAATAATAATAATAATAATAATAATAATAATAATAATAATGTAGGAGTAATAATAATTTGAAAATGTTCTCCCATTGTTTTAGTTTCACAGTTGGTTATTGTAATTATATGAATGAAATGTCCATATGGTAAATGTATCAAAGTTAATGGAGTTGCAGTTTTATCTCAATGCTCGTGTGCAAATACATTCAGTTATTCTATTTCGTGTACTTTCTCCTTATTAATTCCCTTTTACTTTTTAAAACAATGAAACATTTCATGAAATTCTCATAAATGGTCACTATAGACTCATACCTAATTATACGTAAATTTAAATGCATTAAAATTATACACATTGTTTGCGAAATTGATATTTTTTGTCTAATTTCCCCCGCGTATTCCACAGATCCAGAAACAGTTCTGCTTTCCACGCTATATTCATGCAAGAGAGGTTAGTGTTCTGCATCTTTCATGCATGAACATTTTCTTCTGTGTGAGTGTAGTAAATAACTGCGGGAAAACTCTCTTTTCGGTTCCCACTTCATCAAAACGAGTTGTCTGAAAGTCCGAGTGGAGTGAAGAAGGTCGTTCTGTAGGTGGCAAAGGCTACTTCTACATTATCCTGCAGAAAGTAACCAGTTTGTAGCTTCCAGCAGAGACGTGAAAGCTAAAAGACATTATCATGGTGCTATTGAGAACTGTCTTTCTCTAGATTAATGTTCTACAAATTGGTTCTTTTGAGGTTTGCAATCAAAATAAATGTGAATAAATTTTGAACCATTAAACAAGAAGTGAAATGCTTGGGAGTAGATAGTCATGTTCCACAAATAATTCGTTTTGAAAAATGTTTCATTACGACTTCCCTCGCCGCAGAGTAAAGAAAACATCGGTGAATATTTTATGAAACAAAAAATTATTTCAGCTTGCAACTGTTGTCTTGTTTTTTTAAAAATGTAGTTGACTACCAACTTTTGGAGTCTGGTGGTATAAATTATATAAATACTGCAATTTTTGAAAGTTTTTTTTTATATTTTAATGTTAAATAGTTACAAAATAATTCCGTGAAGGATAAAAAGTAAAGAACTTTTTTAAAAAAGTTAACTACTGTTTTCACGAAATTTTTTTGAAACAGAAAATTTGTCTCAGTACAATTTTTCTGTTCCGACGTGCCATTATCTTGCCGCAAACTCTTAAACACATCTAAAATATAAACCCCAAACTTTACAAAGCGTGAATAGTTCCACCAAAAAATAAATAATCCCCTGTGCGTGTCATGTGTGAAGAATCCGTGATGCCTCTCCACCTGACACTCCCCGGAGGTCTCGCGTGGAGCCCAGCAGGTCGCGGCGCGTTCGGTGGCCTCACTGTCTCCCGCTGCGCCGCTCCGTCTTGCTCAGCCACTCTTACTCCTGTTCATCCGCGATTTGTCATCGCCCGCCGCGCGCCGCCCGCCCCCCGCCGCCCTGCTCCGCCCCGCCCGCGCCCCGTCCCCCCGCCCCCGCCCCGCCCTGCCCCGCGCGCCCCCGCGCACGCCCCGCCCGCCCCCGCCCGCCCGCGCCGCCCCACCGCCCCGCCGCCCCGCCGCCGCCCCCACGCCCGCCCCCGCCGCCCGCGCCGCCCCGCCCGCCCCGCCGCCCCCCGCCGCCGCGTCGCGCCCCCCCCGCGCCCCCCCGCCCGCCCCGCCCCTGCCCCGCCCGGCCGCCCCTCCCGCCGCTGTCCCCCACCACCGGCCAGCTATCACCCGCCGCCCCGCCCTCAGCCCCGCCCCACCCCCGCCCCGCGCTGTACGTTTACGCATTGCCTACAGCGGCATCTATTCCCCGACTCTCAAAATGCCAGCCGCGCCGCGGCGGAGAAGTAAGCTTGAGTTACTGCGACCTTGCGTTACGTAGCAGCAGTACCATCACCCTGGCTCTCTTTTTTTCCCTCCTTTTGCCTACGGCTACGGCTACGGTCCGGTGCGAGACTTTACACCCAATTCATAGTGGACACCTATACTGGGTGTTCCTTAAGTTATCGATTTTTATGTAAAAACATTTTTCTCAAAATGGATGAATGCAATAAATATCCAAAAATTCCTGTAAGCCAGGGTGTCCTCTCCATTATGTGTTTGTTTCGTAACACCATCGTACTACGGAAAGGTACATAAAAACATTGCTAATCCAGTAATAAGTGTATAATTACCAACAATCTCGCAGGCGCTGAAGTCAAGTTTGATATCCGTGTTCCAAAGTTATTGAGAGCGTACACTCCAACGCTACTCAACCACGCTGGAGTAAATGACACGTTCCCATATTTCCTATTAAGGAACCATTCTCTCCGCGCTTATGAGATACGCCTATATATCTCATATCATCTCATTTCTTTAAGTAATCACTTGTTTTAAGCAATCATTTACTGCTTAAGGACTTATTTCATAAGTGTCAACTAAATTTCGGCCCTCGTCTGTCATCTGCATATTCGCACTACTGTTAGAGATGATGGATTTTGAGGGAGGGACCATGTGAGTAAAGGGAGTAAACCCGTTCTTCTCCTTCGGGTGAGAATAGGGTAGGAAAGAAGAATTGGGGGCGCTCGGTCAGCAGCCCATTGTTTTAGGTACTGCACCAGCGACCGCCTGAAATGGATCGAAGGAAACAATGGAAAGATTTCAGAGGCCCAAAACTGAGAATTCTTTTCCAAGTTGCGGCAATGTTCGATCCAGCTTCTTGCCTACTTGTTGAAAATCCGTGACGCGTTCCACGAAGGTAGAGTTGTCATCTAGCAACATATCCAGTGGTTTTCTTTACAGGATCTCAAAAAAACCAATTCATTAAAATTTGGTATTTTAGAGCCCTAAGTGTATATATTTTACGTAAAGAGATTTTCTATGATCTACATCATAAATTCAAGTTTTTAGACGTTAGTGACACGGATTTCTCAATTTAATTGAGGTCGAAACTTTTCAAAGCAGTAAAAATACTCCAACTGCAGGGTGCATGAGAAGGAAAGGTTATCAATTTGGTTTCACTAAAGAGATTTGCTAAGAAAATTAATTCCCCGTCATCTTAGAATATACGCGTTATTACGGATGTGCTACATTCAGATGTAAATTTTTTTAGAATAAATTGCAGAGATCAACTGAATGTACGATTTATCCTTAAAATTATCCACATCTTTTTCTCAAGTTTCTCCGATTAACATTCACACAGAACAAATGACAGCGTCAAAGTAGGTTGTTATATAAATTTGTCAAATCTTCAAATGAGATTTTAACGACTGGATTTGAGAGAGAACCTAGTAAACTGATTATTTTGAAAATGAGGCCGAGAAGACGATAGATAATATGATGTAGAAGTACTGAGTATTAAGCTCAAAAGAAAAAGAAGTGCTCAAATTATTCTTAGAATTCCTGGATGCAATTTATCTTCTTAGAAATTATTAAAATATTGAAAGAGTAGTCTTAGACGTCAAACGTGATTTCAAAAATTAAATAGACCACTTTGATCGCTTGTAGACGTCGGTCTCCTAGCGGTTGCCTGACGACAGCCGAGTGGCACGTAGCGTTGGGGTTTCTGCGTGGATCCACGACACCGAGAGCATTTCTTCGCGTTCCTGGGCTGTTCGCAGCTGCTCTCACGCCCCCCTCCTCCTGTACCCGCTGTTCATCCGAGTTCTGAGAATCGAGAGGGATGGAGGCTGATTACAGAGCAGGCCACGTAACGTCTTAGTGATTATGGACCCTAAAATTCCGAGAATCTCTTGGAGGCGCGACGCTCCAGGCGTCGTCTAGAGGTTCATCGGAAGCCGCTACGTTTTCTGTAATCATAGCGAAAAATGAAGATAGTTATTAGATGTAGTAAACTAATTTCGTAGTACTATTATATAATAAAAATAAAAAAGGTAAAACTTATAGATTCTAAGTATTTGTCACCATTCTCAGCATATTCGCATACATGACTATCAATAGAACTTAAAACGTGTGATGTATTGTGTTCGAAATCGCAATATGTAATTTTATTAACTACACGAATTAATGGTATATAATATAATCAGCATCGAGAATAAATTATTGATTTATAAGTAGGTACAGAATATTTGATCTTTTAACACTTAGTCAATAATTGTACTTCCCAACATCCAATTTTGGTATTGTAATATTGTACTTTACGAACTCTACACGTTCTGCAGTTGAATTATTATCGACGATAATTGTTGTGTCTTTGAATTGACGAGTCGGAAGACTCGAATAGATGACCTGAAATATACGGCAACTTGTGACCCGCTTCAATTCATCTGGTACTTTCAAGACTCTTCATTGGATACTCTTTATCGTGAGAGCTTGTAGAAGGGGGCATCCAAACATAAATAAGATCACGGTAGAACGCTCATCCTCCATCAACAACTTACTCCCTTGAGAGAAAAAAAGTGTATCAGTCATCTCAGATTGACTACCCGGAAGGGCAGACGTAATAACACTCCCCGACCACCAGGGCAATTTCTATTTCGCTGGAAGACCTCAGGCGGTTACCAATATCATCACTCTCGATCGCCATTAGAAAGCCGCGGAGGAAGAGAGCATTCACGCAAATCGTCCGTCCGTCCTTCTCCCTCCCCTTCCATCCTCAACGCCCAGGGCGAGGACGGCGACGTCCTCACAATGGGGGCGCGGGGCGCGAATTTCTCAGGCGATAATTATGACTAACTTAATTGCGCGGGGCGGCCGTCGGGAGCGGTGCCGGCGGCGCCGCGGAGATCATCAGGAGGAGGAGGTGGAGGTGGTGGAGGAACAATGGCAATTGTATGCGCGGCGGCGCCCCATTAGTTTTAATTTCGCTCTCGGCGGCGTGGAAAACGACAGTGATGCATCTGCGGCGGGCAGCCCCAGGTGGCGCCGCAGTCTGGTGGGGGTTAAGAGCGAGGCAGTCGCCGCCGGTGGTCTCACTCGGTCGCGTGCTAATGATGCTGCCGCGATGTCGATGATGTCAAAACATGGATGTTTTTACATCCATATTTTAAACAACGAAGTTTGTACATCGATATTTTAAACAACGATGTTTGTACATCAATATTTTAAACAACGATGTTTGTACATCAATATTTTAAACAACGATGTTTGTACATCGATATTTTAAACAGCGGTGTTTGTACATCGATATTTTAAACAGCGGTGTTTGTACATCGATATTTTAAACAACGATGTTTTTACATCCATATTTTAATTAACGATGTTTGTACATCGATATTTTAAACAGTGGTGTTTGTACATCGATATTTCAAACAGCGATGTTTGCACATCGATATTTTAAACAGCGATGTTTGCACATCGATATTTTAAACAGCGATGTTTGTACATCGATATTTTAAACAGCGATGTTTGCACATCGATATTTTAAACAGCGATATTTCAATTTACTACAGCCAATTTTTTCACGTTTACGAAGTTCTGTTCGTGAATGCAAATACCCCATAATCAGAATTTTGTAAAAGTTACAAACTGAAATAATACCATTTGTCAGTTCGTGTGTTCGATCGAAGGGCTCGCTCCAGAGGTGACGTCAATGCCCTTGTATTTGCCACTCTTAGCCGTAGGGCTTCCCCTTCCCGAATTCTTCTGCGGCGAGTTAGAGAAGATCTGAGCCCTTTAAATTAAACAGATCTTTCTGGCATTAGATATAGTTTTGTTATTGTTCTTATTATTTTTACTTCTTGTCGCTTAAATCTCAATCATAAATTAAAAAAACACGGAATTATTCAATTATTCCCAGCGCGAACGCTAATGTTAGCGGTTACTAACCCCGTTTTAAAAACATCCATGCTGCTTTAGTGATGTATTATTAGCATCGGTGATTTAATTTTGAAGTCTGTTTTAAAACACCCATGTTTGGCTGTCGATGATGCATCCCCAGCGTTGAGTTCTTTATGCTCTCCATGTATACAGTGTTCCTCGGATTTGTATATAGCTTTGAAGTTTATTTAATATTTGCCGCGGAATAAATGATCATTTCTGTTCATGAAGTTGAAAGTATGTCATTATTCCGCCTAATAGAATTCATGTTTAGTGTTCATAATTGTAAAGGGAATATCATAAATTATCTCATTACATGTTGAATGAATTGCGTAAACCTTAACAGTTGCCGGAACGTCTAGTGATTGATGTGGTTTTACTACACATTGGTTTTCAAATATTTAATATAACGATGTCGATATGCGGAAAATACTTCTTTAAGAATTATAGATGTAATTTATATTTGGATGTAATTTAAATGCAAATCTTTACAATAATTCGTAGCCTACATTATGTAGATAATACTATTAATGCACCATCTCTTATTTAATTTACATTCGGAAAAAAACAGAAGCGCGAGAAATGAGATATAATCAAAATTTGATTGGCTAGAGTAGGTGCATTTCTGATAAAATTGTGAAATTAAAAAAAACAATAGGTTTTATAAGAACATTTCATTAAATGTTCACAATGCAATGTGTATTTTCCATCAAATGTATGCAATAGGCCGTGTATAAGATTTCAATTTTGGTGTATTGATCAGCTTCTTTTCACGAAGACTCATTTTCAACTGTTTCTAAATAATGGTTCAAATGTTTGCATTTTTTTCTCGGGTAAATCAAAGAACTTCAGAAATATGTAGGCCTAATTTTCAGTAAACTATTTTTTTTTATTCAAAAATTTCATTTTTTTAGTCGCCTTCATAAAACACCAATATTAAAGAATAACTTTTTCTTTAACCAAATCTGTTCTGCTGATCGTTAAATAATATCATGTAAACTTTATCGAAAACAAGAGTAGTTTTCCCGTAATTATTCATGAAATATAAACGAGATTTTTTTTAAAAAAAAATTAAAACTGCTTTGAATATTTTCTCGTATAGAGAAAAGTGCGCTGATAAGGCGCGGATCTCGTTTTTGTAAAACTCCTCTCTACGTTAGAAAACTGTAAAAAAAGTAATATTGTAAATCTACAATATTGATTACTGTTAATGATTTTTCCTTAATGAAACCTGATCTAAAAAAAGAAATCGTTAAATAATGTAATGTTGAAGGTTTGAATATATAAGTAAAATTAGCTCAATTTGTTCTTGACGTGATGGTAATTTAAAACAAAGTATTATCTCAATCTCTCCAATCGTAAATTTTTTACTTGAATAGTACAAGTACGCTTATAAAAATGGCACTGGTTCCATTTTTGTTGAATTGTCACAATTTTCAAAAATTGCAATAGTTAATAATAATAAGAAAATTTGTGTGCTCTGGTAACCCCTCTAGTTACTTTTCAGACTCGGAAACACGTTTTTCTTCATAAATATTACACGTGATGACGTAATTGATGTCACCTGATAAGAATTTGCACCGTCAGCGATATAGTCCACTTGGCTCACAATTATGGAAATAACATAGATGACCACTTAAATCTGGACAGCAATTAATCCCGCTCTCTCCTATCCATTCTAGAATGATATAATCTCCATTGCCGTTTATTTATCGATTGGATTACCTATCACAGGGTTCAATTGAATGGTAGTTGTTGGCATAAATGTTAACTACAGGTATTTATTCAGTATTTCTTTCATCACCGAAGGAAACATTCTTCTGAATTCCCATTAAGTTAACGGATGATCGATAATTGTTTGATAAAACGTAGAACATTTCATTTCTTGAAGTCATTTCGCAATGAAGTTTCTTTCATCAGTCATTTATTGCCGAGGGGTTTCATATAAGTATAATTTGTCGGGACTCGACTCATTCATTCAAGTCCCAGCCATGTAAGAAGCGAGCGAAACTACAGGCGAAATTGCAGCTGTCACATACATTTCTGCTTTTCCTCGCCCACGCCCGGCTTCTTGCAAGTTTGCATTCGCGCTTTATGAGCTCTCAGCACCTCGATGCTGGAAGAACATTTGATTGGTCGGTTTTCCGGAAACGTCCGTGCCACCTTTTCTCTCTGCTAAGCCTTACTTTCTAACACGTGCTGCCAAGAAGACAACTGTTGCCAAACGCTGATCTCACCGTCATTGGCTTCCGCTATGGGCTTCTGATTCATTGGAACCTGGATGTTTCGAGAATGAATTAGAAAGGCAAACCATTCAGCGTATGTATAAATACGTAAATTGTATTAGAAATGTGTGAGAGGAAAATAGACCTATCGGAAGATTTTTATTTTTTTATTTTCAAATACTTTCCATATCTCTACAAACATATTACATCCGTGAGACCTGATCCGAATTTACAGTTCATTCTGCAATAGTAAGAGCATCGCCGTATACACTGTGCTTCTTCATCTTAATGTTGATAGCCGCAAGTCTTTGAGAGATGTAAGACACCCCTGCTACAGTACCATAGGTGGACCACATATCAGCATCCCCGACCACTCACGTTAAAAGACCTAAGAGACTCCCTGTATAGCACGAGGCTACGTAATGGATCATGACCAAATTCTGTTCTCATGAATCATTTTACTATACCTAATGCCAATATACCAAAACCTTTGCATTTTTTAATTAAAGAAGAGAATGCTATAACAATTTTCGTTCATCTACTGTTCGAAGCAGAAACGTGATCATTTAGTTGCAGGATATATCAAGTTAATATTAACCAGAATTATTTGGACACTATTGTAAGCTCCCTGTAAAACTTCGGCCTGAGTAATTGCCTATTCGAGGCATATTCCGATATCTGTAATTTGCACTTTAATCTGTTCCGCTGTGCTCCGTATATTTGTTTCGACCGATTTGGCCGAATTGCTACTATCGCTTCTAGCAGTTTCATTCCACGCCAAAATCGGCTCCAGAATTTCGAAAGTTGTTCTTTTTTAGTCGGCCATTTACACAGAACAAATTTCACGACGACGTATCTAAGCCTCCACCTTTCAATACTGTTGCCTTTCAAGCCTAGTCATTCACCCCAGATGGTGTCTGTCCATCGCGTCCAAGCCTTAATTCCGTATCCCGAAAGTGCATCACCGCAGCCGCGTCACGCCCGGCCGTGCAGCCGCCGTGCAGGCGCTGCACCGTTCGTGTATGAAAGTGCCAGCCCCCTTACACGGCAGATTCCGGCTGCGACTTCGCCCGGCGCTTTTACTCGGAGCTTCGTGCGGGGCCATTATGAACGTGCAGTAAAAGGAGCCCGTCTGCAGGGAGTTTGTTTGAATTAAAAAGGGAACGAATCTGCTGAAAACGAAACGTCACGTCGTGGCGTTGGCATAGAAATCTCGACGTTTTTCTTCTTTCTTCGTGACACTTTTAGTATTCGGGGAGCTTGTTAGCACTTCTGTTTCACCAGTTCTTTCATTTTGGGTTGAAAGTGCGTCTTCTTTGAACTGGTTTTTTGAGCTCAGCTTTGCACATTACGTAGAATATATAACATAGTATTACAAAAATTATTTTAGTGTAAGTTAGTAATGCCAAAGTGCAAGTAACTTAACTTTAGGTCTAGATTGTAAATTAGTTGTAAGAAAAAGCCCCGCCTCTAGCTGCTTAAGCCGCAAGGCAGCAGCATAACGTAAAAACATTTATAGATAATAGATTCCCCTTCTTCACAGGGTTACTGTGGAGGAGACAAAAGAAAAAAGCTCAGCTTTGCGTTGTATTAAACTAGGGACCACGAAATGTATCCAAATGAAGATTTGTTCTTGTAAGCTAGTTCTGAAATATAGTAGTTTTACTCTGGTACTCACTTAAATATTCAATTATAGATGAGCTTGCAGACTTGTTGATATGTCTGAGATTCTTTTCTACTTTCTCTGGGGCATTTCAATTGTTTGCACATATTAACCCAATCATAAGATAGGCCACACGATACGAAAAAGACTGTATTCTCCTTCGTTCTACTCTAAAATTGTGTAGATCCTATTTCGTTAATCGTGTTGCTTTATTTACGAGAGAAAATGTGTTTGTATAATTCGCTTCCTGACGTGTTAACTCGACGGAGTAACAGTTTCAATTCGTCCGTAATGCAGTTCGCTGATGCAGTTGTCTTGTCGGAAGACGCGGCTCGTTGAGATGCAGGCTGCAGGTACGTTACTTCATCAAACATTGCACTTGAGGCGCAGGAGGGTCGGCGAGGAACAGGTTTCGCGAGATCAGTTCACGTGCTGTGTGCCGTCGCCCCAACCCCCGCTGTCACCGCCCCCTCCTGCTGCCGCGTTCGTTTTAATCCTCACGGAAACCTTCACACCCGCTCTAGGAGCTCTCTTCTCCACCCTCTGCTCCACAACTTTGTACACCCTGGAATTTTCACTTGACGATTTCGTTATTTGGCAAGCAAATTTTGCGTTTGAGATACATTTTCTTTGTAATCTAGATTAGTCTTCGTGACTGTCGCCGTTGTATGGCGTCCAATGTGATCTGCGAAAAGATATAAGGTTCTCTGTTTTTGGTCCTTATTTTTATTTATGCGTCTATCTTTATATGTGTGGGCTAGTAATTATAGTAACTTGAACGCGCCGCTAAGAAAACATTTTGCAATTGAAGGTTTTTATAATAATACAGGAAAATACCGGAAATTTATTTAATAATTCTCTTGTCACCCATTTTACCCTTGTTTCGTTCGTATCTTCACGAATCACGTTCAACATACAACCGTCGAGTTTTCTGAAGGTCTCACCCTTTCTTTAGTACTGACCTCTTCTGATCTCGTTCATACCACCTTTAGCAATTCGCTCAATTTCATCCTCGTTTGAAGAATCTCCTCTCCGCTCTCGCTCTCACTCGCACTCTCTCACTCACTCGATCTCCCCGACAACATTTGAACACTAACACTTCTATTATTACTCATTCGTTCACCGAAGTACCGTCTGCATTTCGCCGTTCCAACCGTTCATTCTGTCCGGCTGAGTTGAGTTGAGTTGAGTTTAGAGCCATCAGACTATGTAGCGACCATGACCAGAAGTCCTTGGGTTCGAGGCTAGACGGTGGCAGATTTTCAACTCTGGTGCGTACCTAGGTCGAATTCCCCTGCTGACTGGAGAAGACTATTGACTGCCGGCTTCGTGATTAGTAGTTTTCCTTGGTTTGTCCGATAAATACCAGGCAAATGCAGATATCCTCACAAACGGATCTAGAACCGCGTGCGATCTTTCCTTCCTCATCCATGCCATATCCCCTCCCCGTTCACACTTACATGCACTAACGCTACCGCACATCTCGGATCTGCTCCCGGATGCTTGGGTGTCATCAGTGCTTGTCCCGGATGAGTGAGATACTCGGAGGGGAAATCACCACGCAAGCCGACTTATAGTTCAGCGCCGGATCTCACCATTCCGTGGAGTCAAACACCACCACTTTCCAGTACAAAACATTCACTACACTAACGGAACTAACAACCGTAACAGATGATGTGCTTGGAAACCATCAGTCCTCCACTCTGGCAACTGTCTTCTCCCCTTAACAATGAACTTCTAAGGCTGCGTGTATTCAACACGTTCAGCCCATCATTCCTTCTTCCCTCCGTTCCTGCCGGCCGCCCTCGCTCGCCGCCGTGGCGAGGCTTTTCGTTTCGATTTGCATGGCAACAGCCTCCCCCCCCCCCGCCGTCGCGTGGGACAAGCGCAACGTGTAATCTACATTTGTCAGACATCAGTGCAACCGCTCATCATCATTATTAAGAGCGTTTCCCTCATTTAAATAACTCCCGCGAGCTCTCCGTTCATGGGTGCGGCGTTATTTATCGACACGTGGCGCGGGGATATAGCCGCCAGGCCCCGGCTCAATGGGCGCGAAGTGCGTGGCGGCAGCGGCAGGCGAAAGAATTACGCGGTTTACCAATCAGAGCGTTTGCTGAAAAAAAAATAGAGCAAATATTATATGTTCAAAGAATCGGTAATTTGGTAGTAGGCTTCAATCGACAGTTCTTTGGATCACAGACCGGAGGGAATAGTGTATATTATACGGGCTACAAAAACAGGTTTGAAAGAACAATATATTTTTAAAGATAATATCACGAGATCTTCCAACCGGCGGAGTGCAGAATGAATTGAAATAATCTTATTTAAAGAAATATTTAGTAAAATTCCAAGTGATGTCTGAGTTGCTTGTGAGTGCAGACCGTGAAACAATATTGGCAAAATTCTGGTGATGAGAATCAACTCGTCACCCAAATTGTCCTCAAACGTGTTAACTGTGGGGAAATTCGTTAGCTCAAGTGATTCATCATTATTCGTAACTTCATTAATTATCAAATAACATTATCCTTTATTTTGGAAAACCTGGAAAGCAACACGGAATATTGAAGTTGTGTTGTGTTTTCTGACAAGCATTATCACATAAATGACTAGTATAAAATCAGGCCACATCACTACATAGGTTATTAGGAAAACGACCGTTTGTGTGTAATCTACGAGGATACCAATATATTATTAATAATTAGATGCGTGGTGGGGCCGTAATACTTCCAACGCTACTAAATTTAAAACATTTCGCGAAAAAATGAAAAAAGAACAGAGATTGCGTTAGTTTCGAAATTATCTTTAGCTACAACCACAAAAAACAAAATATCACAACCCGTATTATAATTGGAACAATTAAAAACGAAGAGAATAGGTGACTGGAGGAGTTGTGACTTGACACGAACGTAGAAGAAATAAACACACTCGACGATGTGATGTGCACTTTTTCACTCATTACTGTCATTAAACAAGATTAGTTTAAGGTACCGTTATTGATGCCATTAAATAATCACCGTTCAACATTATAATGAAATGAGTCTACAACCTGACAGCATAAATTTAACATTAAGTATCATTACAATGATTGCAGTGTTTTCGCATATCCTCTTCCTGTTATTGGAAAAATTTTACTTCATCACCTCAGATGTCACATGCAGAGTGCTGTTCTCTGAAGTAATCGAAATATTACAGTGTATAAATCTGCAATTTTTAACAAACTAATTAATAAAGTTCATGATTCATTATTCTGATGGACACTTCAATGTTCTTAATAATAAACAGAATAATTAGAACGAATATAATACATTATTTTATTATGTTTTTCCATACTATAGATATTAGTAACAAACTTCTTTGCGCCAAAAAAGTAAGATGTAGTGGAAATATTTTCAAACCAATTTAAAACATCGTATCCCAGGCTCGGATTCTGACTAATTACTAAAAACGTTCTTTCAAAAGGACATAAAATGACTGAAATAAGGGGAAAATGACAATTAAAAAACTGATAAGTGTGAAAATGTTTATTTAATGAAACAATTTTACAATTTCAAATATTTTATATAAAATTATATTCAATATAGTGTCCTTTTAGGAGGAAATGTAAGCCTTGCCCCCGATCTTCCTACCGTCAGTTTCGAAAGGTAGAAGAAATTTCCCGAACATCCGTGTAATTTTCAGAGTTCGCGAAACAGAGTCCATTGCAGTAGAGAATTTCATTATGAACTGATGATACAATAAAAAGTTGTAGTGTGTCATTGTATATTCATGAAACATTCACTAACAAAAAACTAAAAGATTACTATATGTAAAAGAATCAAAAACCACGTAAAATTACAAAAATGACGCGAATATAAAAAAAGACCTAATATTGAAAAATGGTAAAAGAGAAAAAAATTAACCAATATACATTTCTTTCACCTACATGTCGTGATAAACATTCATTTACACGTTAGCTACGTCAATGCACTAATGGAAAGATGATAACTCGTCAAATTCGGAGCTCTGGTCATATCCCTTCGTTTGGTGTAAGCTGTTGGGAACTATACGTTACATTTCATCGGCGTTTCAAGACAACATCGGAGCAAAACAAAACGAGAGGCTTCGTGTAGCGGGCGGGCGAGGGCGCAGGGTTGCCGGCGGGGCTCGAACTGGACTGGAACGGCGCGGACCAAAAAGCAGAACGGTCGAGAGAAGAATCGCTGCGAGACCTGAAGCTCCCATAGGCTCCATCCCCCTTGTTTGGTTGGCAACCAGGTCCAGTTACTTCCACGTCACTTGCGCCTGGGCTGCGTGTAACGGACGGAGAGAGCTGGACGCCGATACAGTTCCTGATCACGTGCAGATGGTTGGATAAGAAAATGAGACTACTCTCCATTGTCTGCAATTGTAAATATTTCTCTCCAGATGTAAAATTTGGAGTTTGTATCATTGTTGTTTCAAGAACTTAATTTTTAAATAGTTATTTACTATGAGTGTGCTATTAATATAACATAACAACTGTTATTGCTTGAAACATTTCACGGATGTGTAAATGTAAACACTGCCAATGCCCGTGATCTGTATTCAATATAAGTAAATACCATCAAAATATTGATTAAAACACGTACAAAACTAGAAATAACCAAAATTATACTTTATTGAATCAGTATTCCAGAATTTTGATAGTACATTGTGTTGTGAAGCTATATATATTCCTTTCAATCGTGCCATCTTACATTTGTATGAATAACGCCGTTAGTATTTATCTTATCATTAAAATCTTTGTAATTCCAAAGCTTGCTAATAACCTTAAGAGTACTAATTCTTACTCAATACAAAGTACGCTTTCTGACATAGCAGGAGTAAGGTTTTTGTTTTGTATCTTAACTTAAAGAAGTATGGGTATGTAAATGGTTTGCTCATCTGTTACTCCAAACGTGTACCTGTATAAATGAGGAGTATGAAGAACTCAACAATCACATCTTTTTCTTATTTCCCCATTAAAAAAGGAACGACTCTAAAACACACAACCCGTTATGATTGGGTTGCCGCCAATCAAACGGAGTACTCGAGGGTTTTTCGCGGCTGGGAGCAAGTACTGGAAGCGGCCGCCGTGGCAGGGCGGCGCTGGTCCCCGGCACCGGCCGCGCACCCGCTGCCGGGTTCCTGCCGTTTAATTGCCTCCTGCCTTGTAAGGCAGGCGATCTCAACTATCGCGCCGGGGCTTATTAGATCGCGGGGCGCCGCTTTTTGCGGCGATGACCAGCGCCCCCCCCCCCTTTCCAGGGGGGGCGGGAGATCCTCGGGTCCGCCTGGCGCACGTGCCACCGCCTTCTTCCAGCTACGATGGCTCAGCGGCAACCAATTGCATCTGCGTCATCATTGATTAGGAGATCTTGGGATTTCCAGTGGTGAGGGTGGCGGATTTTTTGACACTAGCTACGTACGTAGGTCGAATTCAACCATTGTCTAGTCTAGAGAATTGTAGCTGCTCTTATCTGGAGATTTCTATCCATATACTCAGATTAAACATGGTGGCGCTTTCAGGCCACGAGCTGGACGAACGAGGGGACACTGTTATCCAATCTGGAGCTTGGTTACCATTCAGGTTTTTGGTATTGGCGCTACCGATTGGATGACACTGTACCCTTCTCCTTCCAGCTCGTCACTTTGAGGCGCCACTGTAAATAACTCTAAGTACAGTTATTGTAGTATATATTACGATGTCCGTATAATTCCCCATTCTGCCCATATTTTCTTCTTAATAATGCACTTCACAAGTCACCATTCATTGATCATGCAGAAAACCCCGTTTGCCATATTTTTTTCACGTCGTAAAGTAGTTATTGACTTACACTAACAAGGCTTGCTTTCGAATTACATGTTGTTGGTAAAAGTAATTGTAACTGATAAATTATTCGAAGCACTTGCGATGCAAAGTAAAGATACGAGGCGATTTCGTACAGAAATTTATCCCAGTTAATCAGTTCCAGCAAGAAGCCAAAATCTCATCGGCATGCTGGCGCCCATAATTTTACGACGTCGATGACGACCAATACGGCGAAATTACAAAGCATGATGAATGTTCTCATTTAAAGGAGGCCGACTAATTGAGTGGCTCGAGGTTGCGACCCTGTCTCCCAGCGCCGTGTTTGCTTTTAAAATAAGTCTAATTGGAAAGTCTTTTTGGTGCGGCTCGCGCCTGCAGTTTGTGATTTATTTTATGAGCTTCTTTGAATGCGTGAACCGCTCAACGATGGACAGTGACAGGAGTTGTGTAGAGGTAACGACACTGAAGAACGGGTCCCCAGGGGGCCACGATTCAAGAGTGGGTGTTATAGCGTTAACCTCTAACTCTTCATGACTTACTCATAATTTGCAATAATATAAATTGTAAAATTGGATTGAAACAATGTAGAAAACAAGTCACTAAGAATATATAAAATTATATTATATAAGTAATGCATGTTTTAAAAAAATAAAAACGAATAGTCTCATAAGTTAAATTACCTAGACAAAAGAATTGTCAAGTAATTTTTTTTAGTATTGAAATAAAAGGAATAACTGATATCGGAGATATTATAATACTTTCTTGGTTTTTGGTTTTTCCTTTTAAACTGCTTTTCGTTCACTATTTTATTGGAAATAAAAATTGCTGTCATAGGACAATCTTTTTCATCTTATTTGACGATAGGCTTGTGTCGTTTCTGAACTTGCTTTTCCGTTGTCCAACATCTCTCTAGCCCCCAATCCCTCCCCCTCTCTCCGAAACAAACGTAGCGTTGTGTGTTACACCCATTGTTGTAACTGCCATTCTTTTTATTGTTTCACCAACGTATTCCTGCAATTGGTATGTGAGTGAACTGAAATATATTAAACCATGGAGCCATTTTTAAATTTTGCAGATAAATCAAGTTTTAAACCCTAAATTTCAAAGATGTCTATCAGACGACTCGACTAGTGCTAATAACCCCTTTCCCTCACTTCTGTTTCTGAAACTCTGTGTACCTTCATTGTCTGACTAGCCAATGAAATACACGTACAGTTGTGCGCGTGCCTATTTCCAGCATATGGCATTTTCACACGCTTCGTCCAGTAGACTACACTTTTGTAGTTACATAGGTGATATTTTTGACACTATATTGGCTAATATTGTAAATAATGAATACAAAATAATTTTCTTGTGGCTTTTAAGTTTTGTTGTGAACATTTCATAATCATAATGGAACGTGGCGATCATAGCAAAGGTCGCGTGACGAGGTACTTCTGCAGAGGCTTCTGAAAATCCGTGTGAGGACAGCACCAAGAAAATATCTGCAATGAGAGTCAAACCATTTAAGTGAATCTATAAAAAAACTTTTATGTGTCTAACTCCATATCATACATGTTATATTCATTAAATGTGGTGCTTTTATTATGAAGACTACGCCTTTGTAATTAAGCTTGGTACAGGTTGCCCTTGTAATCTAAGGTTAAAAGTACTCAGTATTCAGCTGTCAGTTTTCTCCCAATCCACGGCGAAAAGCGCCGGGTGGCAGTACCTGGAGCGCAGGTGACTTACGCTGCGCTTTCGTCACGGTCGCCCGCAAAGCGACCGGGATTCGTCGCGCGACCCGCCCACTTCGCCGCGCTTTTCGCCGCCTGCGCCCGCCAGAGCGCGTTGCGGTCGTTTCGCACTGCGATTACCGAAAGCGATATGCTTCGACAGTGTTTACGTATTTACGCTAGCGGAGAAAGTGTGGAAATGCCGAAGGAAGGGGAGAAAAATGCGAGAACGCATTGTTCCTGCCCAAATACGCTATTTTTTTCTTCTGACCGCGCAGGTACGTGCGAGAGACCAAAAAACGGCTGTTAGTGGTTCTGAAGACCGTAAATGATTACCATAAGTCGTACGTCGTTGCTTAGTCGTGACTGGAACCGAACAGGATCGGAACCGCCTAATTCGGAATAAATGGACCCCTCTGTGGCAAATCGAATAAGTTTCTCCTGTCAAGAACGATAATTGGCTCCATCAAGTAATTGTCAGGGATGCGTTGTAAACGATATACTACAGAAATTCGTTTGCATAGGATCACCAGAAGAGAGGTTTAAATTAATTTTTGGTCGAATCTCTCATCATAAATATCAGTATTCAAATCAGAGAAGAGTCCATACGAAATGGGACTACTTCATTCATTACGTTATACTAAAAATTTCTATTCACACACGAAATTTACGTATGAAAGGGAAGGGAAAATTGTTCTAAGACAGATTAAATTAAGTAATTCGAAATCCTGTAAGCAATAGGTGACCTGAATAACCCAGAAACGTACACGGTGGTTCTTCTAAACCCTACAACACATTCGGGAGGCCCTTTGCAACGCGATAGTGCAGCATTGTAGGGGTGTGACGAGAACCTCACAATAAACGCCTTACTATAATAGCGCGCAGCAACCCAGTAATTCAGAAGTTTCCAGTTTCCCTCCCCTTCGCCCGCACATCTCCTCCATTCAGCGCCTTTCCCTTCCATTACTTCGCATAATGGTCCACACCGCTTCGGTGAACACGAGGAGGCGCAGTCCCACCTCCACCCTCCGCACCTCCACCCTCTCACCCGTCTCACCCTCCACCCTCCCACCCTCTCCACCCTCCCGCACCCTCTCACCTCTTTCCACCCTCCCCCACGCCCACCCGCCACCCGCCACACCTCCAGCCCACCTCTCAACCCTCCGACCCTCCACCCTCTCACCGCCGCGCGCTCTACAGCGGAAGAAAATGGTGAGAGGAAATGGAGACGAAAAGCGCTTGTGGAGACATCGTCGGTGCATAAGATGTTGAACTCTCAATACGCGTCGTTTTGGAACATTTTTTTTTAATTGCCGAAAATACGAAATGCTTCTCTTATAAAAAATATATAAAGAAACGCGCAGCACAACCAGTGTATATGAAGTAAACGAACTCGCTTAAACTGTAAAATAAATGGTTTGGATTTGTAATAGAAATAGTTCTCAAAAATTAACATTAGCTAGGAAGAAGTCACTTTAAACAACGTAGTGGGACCAAAGTAGGCTGGATCGCTGAAATCACAATTGAAATCAGTGATTTGGGCGTACTGTACTCAGTGTCCAAGGAAACAGTGGTAGTGCAAATGATGTCTGAGCGACATCTACAATAACAACGTAAGACTCCATATACGTGAGTATGTTGATTGTGTCATAGTGAGAAAGTAACGCTCTTGAAAACGTCTGGGACCGATGTAATAGGCTATGTATGACGACGCCGCTAATTGTGAAGAAAAATTAGCCAGCAGGAGGTTGTAGCATTTGTAAGCGAAAATGTTTTAGCCGCGACTTAACGTTTTGTCACTTCTCGTTCTCAACCCGGACGTACTTGATATTACACTTTATCACGAATAAGTCTGCAACCACTCTGTGGCGTAGACTTCTGTGCACGATATTCTTGAGGTCAAAATTTTGTCTAATATTTATTCAGCAATGTAGAAATTTTGTACCTAACTTGAAGTATTTGTGTTAATAGTATGATTTGAAGGCAGTTTGGGTAGCCGTGATAACTAAGGTATGAGACACTTCTTGCTTTGAAGGTCCGAGGGCCAGTTTTCATTGAGGGATAGTTTGTTTGTGCTTCACAAACTATTCACTCATCCTTTATACGGCTTGCAACAAGTGTTAAAAATCTAAGACGCATCAGAAGATTTCTCGCACTCGAATATTAAGCAAGAATCTTCAACGTATATTTGCAAAACAATAGTATAAATATCAGCCGTTATTGTGATTAGTGGCGTCCTCAGTATTAAAAAGAAGATTTATAATGGGACCTATCTAAGGAACAGATTTTAAATGTTGCCACCACAAAAGTTCTCCAGTCTCCTGAGAGCTGCCTGGTCGCATTGGTGCGTCGAGTGACGCAAGTTTGAACCCGCTGCCCAGCGTGTTCTCTGCGGGGCGGAGCGGACGGGCGAGGGGCAGACAGACGCGGTGCCGGCGGCCGCCAGCAGCGAGACGGCACTCGAATGGGCACATCTCAAGTTGCACGTGCGCAGGTGCGGCCGCGCGGTGAGGTAATCGAGAGCTCAGGCTCTATCCTGCGGGGCGCCCCCGCCCCGCCCCCAAGGTTTGTGCTTCGCCCCGACCGTGCGCGCTCCGATTCGCCCGCCGCCACATGCCACACCCCCTGCGCCTGCCCGCCCTGCTTCTCTCATCTCTCTCCACATCCTTCCCCTTCTCCTCCCGCCATCTTCGCTCCCAGTACTGCTTGTCTCCCGGCCCCGCGTCGCTCTGGCCGGGCCCCGCGTCGCTCTCTGGCCGCCCGCGTCGCTCTGCCGCCCGCGTCGCTCTGGCCGGCCCCGCGTGGCTCTGTCCGGCCCACGTCGCTCTGTCCGGTCCCGGCGTCACGCTCTGTTCCGGCTCCGCCTCGGGCTCTGCCGGCCCGCCTCGCTCTGTCCGGCTCCGCTCGCTCTGTCCGGCTCCCGCTGCGCTCTGTCCGGCTCCGCTTCGCTGCTGTCGGCTCCGGTCGCTCTGCCGGCCCGCGTCGCTCTGCCGGCCCGCGTCGCTCTGTCCGGCCCGGCGTCCGCTCTGTCCGGCCCGCAGTCCGCTCTGTCCGGCCCCGCGTCGCTCATGTCGGCCCCGCGTCGCTCTGTCCGGCCCCGCGTTCGCTCTGTCCGGCCCCGCGTCGCCCTTCTGTCCGGCCCCACCTTCGCTCTTGACGGCCCCGCCTCGCCTCTGTCCGGGCTCCGCCTCCGCTTCTGTCCGGGGCTCCGCGTCGCTCTGGTCCGGCCCCGCGTCGCTCTGTCCGGCCCCGCGTCGCTCTGCTCCGGCCCGCGTCGCTGCTGTCCGGCCCCGCGTCCGCTCTGTCCGGCCCCGCGTCCGCATCTGTCCGGCCCCGCGTCGCTCTGTCCGGCTCCGCGTCGCTCTGTCACGGCTCCGCGTCGCCTCTGTCCGGCCCCGCGTCGCTTTGTCCGGCCGCCCGCGCGGTCGCTCTGTCCGGCCCGCCCGCGTCGCTCTGTCCGGCCCCGCGTCGCTTCTCCGCGCCCGGCGCGTCGCTCTGTCCGGCCGCGCGTACGCTCTGTCCGGCCCCGCGTCGGCTCTGTCCGGCCCCGTCCGCTCTGTCGGCACCACCTCGTTCCTCTCCCATCTCTTTATGCTCCGTCCCACTTTGCTCCAGACTCGCTCAGTCTCGTCCACTCTCCGACCTTTCCCGCCTCG
The DNA here is from genome assembly GCA_017312745.1 of Gryllus bimaculatus. Classification (NCBI taxonomy): domain Eukaryota; kingdom Metazoa; phylum Arthropoda; class Insecta; order Orthoptera; family Gryllidae; genus Gryllus; species Gryllus bimaculatus. The sequence goes on from BOPP01000080.1 coordinate 5,595,454, forward strand.
CTCCGCACTCTCCCACGCTCCGTCCGTCTCCGCACCATCGCCTCCCCCCACCCAAACAATGTCCGCCCGCGACCGTTCAGCTCCCCTGCGGCCTTGCGCGTCTCTCACCCGCCGGCCAGATGAAAAGGGAGGACCGCGTCCCGTCCCGCCCCGGACGGGAGCGCTAGCACTCCCGAAGCGCTGTTTCAATGGCGAGCTGGCGGGCCGCTTAATGAGAGCTTGCAGGTGGCCCCCACTCAATGGACGCCGCCGCCGCCAGGCGATGCCGTGGCGAGCGTTGTTTGTTTATGGACCACTGAGCTTCGTGCTTCTCGTCGTAAGGGTACAGTCGCTGCCAGCCAAGAGGCACGTTAAATTCCTCCAGGCGGACAGTTGAATGTGGGGTAGTGCGGAGGAGGTTAACGGAAACAAAAGGTTGTTTCTCTTTAACCAGTGTTCTTCCGTTTAGAACTCTTAGGTACCTTGAGTTATGCAGTGGTGCGAAGTGTTTTTTCGAAAGAGAAAATAAAAGTAAGCTGTAGATGGTACTGATGAAGTAAGAGGTTACAATAGGTGGTAACGGATTAAATGTATGGTTGGAATCCAGTTTAAAAACTAGCCTTTTAATCTATTAATCTACTGACTTTTTCTACTTTGACTATCATATAATTTTTAATTAAGATTATAAATGTAACACACGCATCACTAATGTCATTATTAAGGGGAAAGGTTACCATGAAATAGATCAAATTGTCTATTTGTTTATTTGTTTTCCTAAATAAGTTGCTCAAACCTTGCTCTTTCCAAATGCATCAACATTTTCTTCTAGGACGCCTGGAAGTTGCTTTAATTATTTAAATGTCCTAATGAGCATGAGCCACGTCCCCTTTTTTGACAACAGCATAAAAGTATGTGCAGTGTATGTGCAATTTCTTCGTAATTTTAAACGCATGTTATGTTGTAATGAGTTAATGAAAGATGTTCTTCATCATAGTTGGTAGCGTTGGTCTTTTCCGCTGAATATGATCCAGAATATGGAGCAGGAATGTTCAAGTAGTGCAGCGGCAAGTACAGTCTTTTCAAATGGTGTTTCCCAAAAATGTACTTATTTTGTAATTATACCTCTCATAAACTATTATTTAAAAATTGAAAATTAAGAACGGAAATTTAAAGGATTCATTCTTTATAGTATTGGAAATAAATTGACATTTGATATAAACAATCTACAATAATAAACAAATCTTTGTCCGAAAACGCCCAAAATATTAGGGCAAAAGTTATATTTAAAAATAAAATGCTAATTGTTTAATGAACTCAATATAATAAAGATTTTATCTTCAAGTGTGTGGAATATGTTATCGTTTACCATTTTCTAGAAAAGGTACATTAACAGTAGCAAATTTAACATGCGCAGTGTATATAGTACCCCCTTCTCTTAATAATAAAAGTAAAATTATTGTGATCGTGGTAATAATATTATACTACATAAAAATCATATATGGCGGGGTATCATCCAAGGCGTAAGTGTTGAAATGCCTTCACATGTGTTCGTTTATTGTGAAGTATTTCGAAGGGGAGTGTGATTAATACGTCTTACTACGCTTGCATTCTTTTCCAGATATGTTATTGGTATCTATTACTCTGTTTTAAAACGACGTGAATGTAACTTTTGATGAATAGTGCGTTGTTGAATGTTATTTTCTGGGTGGAGCAAATAGGAAAGATACAATAGTAAAAAACTATTCACTACGTATGTTTTTGTCAGTTAATAATCTCTTTCCATCCCTCGGCGTAGTAAAACAACAATTTGGGGTTCTTAACTGCACAATGCGAAGGATACACACCAATACAAACATCGATATTTGCTGAGTAAGAATTCAGAATTCCTGTCGAATCGAACAAAGAAAAATTTTAATTTAATCTTCCCATTGTGAGAAACGAGAGAAGGCCCAAATTTAAAGGCGGTATGTATTTTCCTTAAAACCTGGTCGTTCCTCGCCCGCAGCGGAATAATTGCCTCCGAGGCTGATTTTGAGTTAACGGTACAATCATATTCCTACACCCTACTTCATTAACCTCCCTAGTTATCAACTTCGCTGATTGCGAGTCTAAACTATTTCAAAACATCACATCTGGATGTGCATATTCAATGCTAATTACGTAATCGTTTACTTCTTTTTTGTTTTCCTTTACAACCATCCAGCTATAACGTTATCGATTGAGGTTCTATTGCGCGCAGAAACATTATGACCCCTGTCGTTATTTTCATGCTTCACTCTATACTCCGATTTATTTAGAGCTGCCTCTGACGTAAATCAGCTGTTACGGTTTCAAATCCAATCGGAAGGTTGAACGTTACCATAGTGACGTCACTATAGTGTAAGCTGCCGATTGGATGACACCGTTACAGCAGATCACCTGTCAAAGGCAGCAGTAAATAAATCGCAATATACTATTTCTGTTTCTCACAACTCCTATCACTTAACCAACGGTAGAGGTGAAAAGTTAGTTCTAACTAAATTTATTGAAACGGTAATTCAATCACCGCAGTTACTCCTCCCGTCTTCCAATCGTCCTTCTCTTCTTCAGGGCAACACACCGTCTTCCGTCTTTTTCATCTAGTTCTTCTCCGTCCCGCCCTCTAACACACACACACACACTCACACACACTAACATACACTCTCACACACACACACACACTAACAAACACACTCGCACACACTCTCACACACTAACACACACATTAACACACACATTAACACACACACTAACACACTCACACATTTCAATACGCTTTGGCCCCCTTACTCACTGTCTCAGCCGCCATGCGCCTTTCTTCACATCGCATTCACAATGGACAAGGGCGCCAATAAGCACGGTTGCCCACGCCTCTCTCCATCCAGTCACCACTCGTTCCCGAGACTACTCTTGACCACTCCACCAACCTCTTCCTTTTGTTCCCATCGTCGACTCCGCTACTGAACCCGACCAAACCGCCAACCTCGCTGCCACTACCGACCCGCCCTTGATTCTGCACCCAGGCGCGGATCCACGGGGAGGGAAATGAGGGAAAATTTCCTTCCTACATTTTTTGTTTCTATTAATTTTAGCTTTTCACGAAACGTGAAGCAAACGTATTTACGGATAGTTATTGAAACGAATAAAATCGTATCGCAGCATGAGCTGAGTGTAGCCTACGGCATTTTACAAAATCTTCAATATGACACATTCGACCAAAACTTTTTGAATTTCCCCTCCCAAAATTTGTCAATGGAACCGACCCTGCTGCACCCCACTTCCGTTCTCGGACACTGACTCTGCCACCCACCCACACCCAGGCCTCCATCGTCCCGTCTACAACACCCTCGCCA
>BOPP01000080.1:5633775-5647193 GCA_017312745.1 Gryllus bimaculatus
CCCCCTTCGCCATGACCCCTACGCCATGACCCCTACGCCATGACCCCTACGCCATGACCCCCTACGCCATGTCTCCCACCATGTCTCCTACCCCTATGTCCCCACCCCATGTCCTTCACTCCCATGTCTCCCACTGCGATGCCCTCCACGCAGTGCCTCCACTCCAAGTCCCGTCACCCTGTTAATCGGATACTCGTATGGTAACATTGCCGCATTTCTTTATTTTTTCCCTCTCTGAGCGCCTGTGGTGTTTCCCTCGCGTAGCGATGCATTGGGTCATCGCCCTCCCTTTTGAGGCACGCTCTTAATTTTCTCCGCAGGCACCGCCGCCGCCGCGTCCTGCCCCGTCTTCCCTGTTGCCTTCGCTGCTGCTTTCCCGCCCCCTGTCTCCCTCCGCAAGCCATGTGTCTCGTGGCGCGGGGCTCTTGTAGTCCGTTTTTGCCCGCAGCGCCTCTCCTGGGGTAGGGTTACGGCGCGTCCTCGTTCCTTCGCGTCTCATTACGACGAGGCGGAGGACCCCGCGCGGGCGGGGGCGTCGCCAGCAATGATGGAAAAGAGTCGAAACATAGCTCGATGTTGGGCAAACAAGGCAACCGCCGACTGGAGGGACTGAAAATGAGTGTGTGTCTTTTACAACTGTATACAAAATGAAACTCCCACATGTGCAATACCTTAACAAAACTAGTCGTATAAAATCAGGTACGATTATACGTTCTAAACATAATTTTACTTTTTGGAATGTATCTAATTAAATTGAATTTGCGTGCATGCACTCTATGTACAACGAATTGTTCTGATATTTTTCGAAATTGTATATATTGATACGTCTCCATTCTTAATTGAGAAGTACATGTGACCTCGTACTACAAGAAATCAAAGCCCCGTAAACTGCCCAAAACAAGAAAAAAAATTAAGAAAACCGCATTACAGGTAGTCTTGTAATATAGGTTTTGTTTAAACTCAGATGTAAGACTACAAAGCTATTCCTGCCGTTTGTATTATTTTATGTATTAAAAAAGTTATGTTTAGAAGAGTATGTATGAAACTATAAATTTAATATTTCGTTAATGAAACATAAACCGTTAGTGTTAGAAGTGTGACAGGAATTTTGCACGAATTTTGAACGCCTGTTCATTCATTCATTCATTAGCATGTTCTTCTCAGTAATATTAAATAATTATTTTACTGAATTAAGTCATCTAATTTGATGTATTAATTATTATTAGTTTCTTATTATATGTATTTTGTTTTGTTCTTCTCACCGGTGGGGTTGTATAAAGTACAATATATTGTCTCAATAACTACCACTCATATATTTATTAGTAATTTCCTAAACCTTGGTAGCCAAAACATTTTTTTCAGTTTATTCACAGTATACATTTTATTTCAATAACATTCTATTGTCAGAAAAAAACTGTCCTCCCCTTTCGAATGGTTTCTGCTGCATACGCCTTCGTTGGCGACTGAAGCGAGAGCGCGAACTACAGTGCGCCAGGAAAGTCTCTCCGCAGTAACACCAGTGGCTGGTGAAGGTGCTAGCAACAGAAATTATGTTGGTAGCACGAACTGCAGCTTGTAACAAATGAAAACATACGTTGCGTTCTCATCACAACCTTAACTGATGCTGGATGTGTTGTCCGCTTCACATGTTTCGGAGAGATCCGGTTGTTACGAATATAAATCAACGAGCTAGAATATACTACATATGACTGAAGCGCCGTCATATTTGAAGCAAATTAAATCCATTGCGTTTTTTCAGTCAAAGCAGCGCCCTCTGCGAAACAAAGTATTCCAGCATTACCTTTGGCGCTAGTTACGAACTGGTACACCGCCACTGGAATGTTTTGACTTCAAAAAACATGGCGGCTACTAGTTCGGCGATCCTCCACCAAGAGCGCTGAAACTCTAGGGACAGCCACTCTATGTAGTACATTCTCCTCGTTAATACAAATGCAGTTTTTAATAAGATACCCTAATTCGGCTCGGTGCGTCGAGACTTTCGAGGCGCACGCTATATCGGCGGCGGTGGCGGCGTACTCGCAGAGGCTGTATCTCACGGAGGAGCGCATTGTTTCCCGTTCTGGGAAGCCGCTGTGCCTAGCCGAGCCGAGCCGAGGCGTTGGCACAACGCTGCTCTCCGCCGTGGCGATAGATGCCCAACCCAAGCGCGGCTGAGCGGATAGGAAAGGGGCATACGCGCGGTAGCGATGAGCAGCGCTGGGCTCTCATGCGCCATTGCGTACCAGCGTGTTTTTGTTCTTTTATTTTTCGGGAGTGCTTTGTATATTTTTTTTATTAAAATGTGGGTGGGTGGGTGGGTTGGTCGAAGGAAATGTTTTGTAACCGTTGAGCAGCTATCGCTACATAGTTATATCAACCACGTCACCCAGCAAACGGAATTTAGGGAGAAGGAGGAGAGAGTGAGGGGTGTAGAAAACGGATGTGCGCTTTTGCTTCTATTTAAGTGGTGTGGGCAGTGTTTTGGGTGGGAAAATGTCTGAATACGGGAACACGGCGAATGAAGTTGGTCGAAGCGGTCGAGGTGGTAGCATAGCGTAGTATCTTCGAAAAAAACGTAATTGAGTAGCACCGAAAAACCTTTAAACGTTTGTTCCGAACTAACCAGCAAAACAACAAAAAAAATGAGTGGATATTGATAGGGTTTTTTTCCGGTATTATATTATTTTATGTACAGCGCGAATGACGCAGTTCGGGAACTGAAATGTCATAAAAGAAATAATGCTCTGAATTTTTTCGTGTTTTTTTTTTTTTTAAGTTTGAACATTTAAGATCTTTGATATTTTTTTGAGTTATTCTTATGTTATTATTTGCTTTACTTATTGTTGTGTATTGAGTGAAACGTAACGAGTGAACAATTCCGCAATAATTGTTTAACATTCAATTACATTTTAAACATCTTGGTAATCTTTACAGCAACTTGACTTGTAAAAAATGTATTTTTGCACGTCAAATGATTGAGCGTAAGAAATTATGCAAATAAATCTAATAGTAACGTTAAGTTAATGAAATTATCTGCGGAGCTGGCCACGACAAGCGAAGTGTCCTGTCAGCGGGCGTTGTGGTGAAGCACGTGAGACCCCTGGGGGGTCGCAAACGCCCAAGGATCTTCGACGCGGCGCGGGCGGGCGGGCGTCGATAGCACCAGAGCTGGCGGGCAGCCTGGACGCCGGCGCCTCGCTCCCTCCCTCTCACCCCTGCCCCCTTTCGCTCACCTTCCCTCCAGCCACCCCTTCGTCGGAGACTAAGCCATGTGACGCGAGCGCGCGGCGGACCACTAGCGCACTTCTCTGGCTTCCGAATCCCGCTTGCAATGCGGACCGCCATTTCTTCCGCGGGCAGCGTTCATCCCTCGCTGCGATCTCTCCCCTAGCGCCTTTCGCGCAGCGCGCCGCCGCCGCAGACCGCTCAATTTCTCACCTCACGTGTCTGTTCCCACTTGGCGGGGAACGATGGCACTTTTCACACCCCCTGCCGTAGGTGGCTACGGCTTCTCAAATCAGCTTCAGCGCTCTTTGTCGCTTTTAGGACGCGTTCGAATTACCATCCCCTGGCCTTCGCCGTACACTTGATCGTTCACTCGCCTGTGCTTCTGCTACTTTGATTGCATGCGTAAACATACATATATGTCCACTCTCATCTTCTTCACTTTGCTTGTTGTTCTTGTTGTTTCCACCCTCACTGCCTTGGTTACCAATATCACTAACGATCCAGCAAAGCCACCACTGCCATTAACGGTTCTTCAGACTCCATCAATTTACGAACAAACTCCTATTTATACCCTCGTCACCCACCAAGTCGTTATTATAATACGTGTGAATGACACGTCCATTCTTAGCGTTGCCATTCATCCAGCGCGCACCGCCAACGCGTCTACCTCTTTTCCCATCAATTCTCCCGTCGTCGGTGGCGCAGCCATCGTTACAGCCGCTTCTCTTTTTCTGTGGCGCGGCGTCCATTGGAGGATGTTATGCCGCCTCACCTGAGGCTGACTCTGCACTCTCCCCTCCCTTCCCCTCCCCTCCCCCTTCTTCCGCGCGCCGAAAGTTGCCTCTCCCGCGATGCTATCTGCCCCGCGACCCGCCCGGCCTGCCCGAGGAGGTCTTAATGCGACGGCGCGTGGGCGGACTGCGGCCGCGACGCACAGTGCGCGGAAATGCACAGCCGTTTAATGTTGTGCAATGGACAGTCGGATTTTTTTTTAAAATAATAAATAAATAGCTGTATGTTACCGATTGATGTCGTGAATGAAATGAAATGTAAGAAAGAGTAACGAAAGTGTGAGAATAAAGAGTGCAGTCGTAGATGCGTGCAATAATCCAGGGAGATTTCTACCGTGAACAACTACAACAGTAAATTCTTTGTAACGAAACTCAAAGATCGGAGTACATTTTCTGGTTAGGAGTTCTAATGTGAAGAGAGTATATTAATGTTTGTGTTATGAATAAAGTAACTTAAGTGAAGTAATTTCTACGTGATGGAGAGTTTTTCAATACAAGGACGATATTTATAGATCGTTTACACTGTGTAGGAATGCGCGTGTGTTGCGTTATTGTCATTATTAGAAAAGGGGTAGGAGAAAGAATCAAAATTCTAATAAACGGCTTTGTTCTGAAAATGTATTTTTGTTGGCAGACCCATCGAATGTTACACCCAAATCACCAACGATACAGATGTTTACATCGTATTGTACCAACCAAATGGAATGAATGTGATAAACAACTCGATCTCGTAACGCGTTCATTATCGCGCCTTTCATCTCCAAAAACGTGCGCTTTTTGGGGAAATCACCGTTAAATCTTTTCGAAGGGTCCAAACACGCAGGATTCGGTTCGAGCCGGCACGGCAGTGCGGCGTGGCGACGCGCCCTGTCCGCGTGTGTCGCAAGGGTGCCCATTGTCCCGCTTCGGTTCAGCGTGCGCCGCGCCGGGTCAGGTTCTCGGTGATGAATTGACGTCGTGGCGGCGAACGCGCCTGGGAAGGCGAACCCCAGCGCCTTGAAATGCTCCTGTCGCTATAAACACTTTGTAGGTGGTCCCTTCCTGTGTCTCGTTTCAGAGATAATGTCTTTCTCTGGTTTACTCAACACCTGAATTACTTGGGGTCCCAGATGACATAGAATAGAATGAAATGTTTGGCTGGTTATGAATGAATGGACCAAAATACCATATCATTTCCATTGTTTTATTTTCAGATGTATTGTGTCATTATAGAAAGAATATTACTGGGATTTTTCTAAGAATCCCCAACCGATATGTAGTTGTTGTGCAAGGACAGAAAACTATTAACTGAAATTAATAAAAAATGTTGACGACATATGTTGCGTACTAGAAGTTTTCCAGAATATTAGCTGATATTTAGTAACATTTTAATCAGTACGCTTATGGCGTCTACCTTGTCTTGAAACCATTTATTATTATAAAATAATGTTTCTTATTCTCTCTGGAAGTGAATATATCGCTATCCGAATTTATAATCTGACGAAGCTGTTAACTACGCACATTAATCTAAGGAACGTAATGTTCCCAACAACGATATTATAAACGACATTCTATCGAGCACGATCATACTGTTCGCTCAATATAATCCATCACTGTAGCGTGAGTGCACTACATTGCCTGACCTTTTTCCGCGAGGTTGTACCAGGGGCTTAGAATGGATGGCAGACTTCTGCGCGAATCTAGATAGCGGGGTGTAGCCTCCATGGCATGGACTGGGCACAGCTGGACAGTTAGGTCGGATGGGAATGGATGCAGTTGGGATGGGACGGGATGGGATGGGACGGGACGGGACGGGACGAGACGGGACCAGACGGAATGGAATGGGATGGAATGGAATGGGATGGAATGGAATGGGATGGGGTGGAATGGAATGGGATGGAATGGGATGGGATGGAATGGAATGGAATGGAATGGAATGGGATGGGATGGGATACAACGAAATGAACGAAACGGATCGGAACGAACGAGTGAAGGGTAGCGGTGCGTGATGAGACGCGACAAGCGGGGAAGGCGAGCAGGGCAAGGCGGCCGGGGCAGAGAGATGTAGAGCGGTCCTTTGCGGCGCGGGGCGCGGCGGGGCGGCGTAGAGCTGTTCTTGTCGGGGCGGGGCGGAGCACGTGTGGGCGAGGAAGGTGTGTCCGCGTTGTGAATCTGGCCTGACCGCTCACAGGATCCGCTAGGCTGCGCCCGGCCGCTCCCGGACCCGCCCAACCTGGGGCTGCACAGCCCCTCGGACCTCGGTTTTCATTCAGCGGACCCGAGGAAAGCATACAGATAATAGTCCTTAGAGATTCCATGCTAACTGCATTGTCTATTCTGTTTTTCTACTAAATGTATTGCGTTCAAGACGTCAAAAAAAAGGTATTGACTTTTGAAATCTGATATATGTTGCAGGAAAGCTATCTCGACAATTGCTGTGTGGATTAATATGTTTATCTGAAGAATGAAATCGAGATATTTGTCACGTGAGACGGTTTGAGAAACGGCATTAACAGATTTAGAAGTTCAAAGTGTTGAAAGAGGAAAGAAGTGAGAAACGTGATTTCCAGAAGGTATAGAAATACGAATTGGTTCGTTAATAATAATTATATTATTTTTTTTATAAATTTACAGTGCATAAATTGAAAGTGTTTCAGGTAACACAAGTGTAAATCTTTAATTACAATATTTTATTTCCTGAAAAATTTCACTATTATTTCATTAACAAAAATAAAGAACGAGTGCTTTGAAAATAATCGTTCAGTTTTTCCACAATTCATTTTGTAGAGAAATCGTACTCGATGCAGACATTCTCCATTACCGGTGAATGAGGGAAGACTACACTGGAACCCTCTTTCTCTCCCACGCTGAAGTACTGACTACTAATAATGCCTAATTTGGCGATCCAATTGCAAATGTCAGATTTTCTAGAAGTTTGAGAAAGCGAAATAGCTTGCCTCTTCACTTTAACGTTCTGCACAACTCTTGTTTGTCTTCTCGTGGAGTGTTTGCGAAGTTGTATAGATGCAGGGCAGGCAGACAGCGAGAACGTTGACAAGATTCTGTGCATTAGTGGCATTCCGGTTTCTGGTTTACTCGGAATCAGTTCTCCCTCTCGGAGTGTGTGCAGAGGAGAAAGCGCCTCGTGGTGTTTGCGCTCAAGGGGAGTGTGGCGGCGCAGCTAAGCCCCTCGAAATGTTTTTCGAAGGTTACATTCCTCCTCCTGTCTCTCGAACGCACGATATTTCTGCACAAAGCGCAGATTATGAAGCAAGTTCGCGATCGTACTGTTAATGATTATTGAAATTATTAGCAAATCATATTTTTTTAAATACATATGTAAAGAAAATATATTTTCTTTAATTTGAACATGCCGTGCTTCCCATCCTTGGCGCGTGGTTCGACGAAGGACCGCGAGATGGAATGAGTGGTAAGATTGTTGGAAGAAATTTAGATACGCATGTGTATAAATTGAAAATTTGTTAGAAAGATATATTGTAATTGAAGTAAGTGATGTAAATCGAGAAGCGGTGTTAGTAGTAGGCTTGAATTCTCTCTGTTTGCAGGTAAGAGAAAAATGTTGTAAATAGTTTTTGTAAATGATAGTTGATAAAAATGTATAAACTTCACCCTGTTTACAGGGAAACATATTTTAGCTAATTATTATCCTGCATAAATAATTCTTATACATACAGTATTTATTTCATTGTGTCTCTAGTTAAGATTTGTTTAATTATTGTATATGATTACGAATTGTCTTCTAGATCCATTTTTTGAAATTCAAGAGCAGCTGCATTACGAGATGCAAAGTCCAGACAACTGACGTCAGTTTAGCTTTGTTTTTTTTTCTTTTGCGAGTAGACACCTCAATAAGAATTATCAATGAATTATTTACCATTTCATTTATACTTAATATGCAACTTACTTGTTCGATATTATTTACCATAAAAAGATCGTACATTTTGCTAAATGTAGTGATTTATTTACAGAATTTTCTAATAATTGCCTCCTCCATTTTAAAAGCATTTCTTGTGCAATGCAGCCAGTGAATAGTAGATGCTGGTTGAACGCAGTAAGAGTGAGGCGGACGTAGAAGATCTGAGAGCAGAAAAGGCGCGCGGCGCCTTCGCGAAAACGCGGGGGCAACCGGAGAGGCCACAAAAAGGAAGAGGGAAACGGCGAGAGCGACAGCTGAACTGTTGGGCGGCCTTCTTGCGAACGCGAACGTGGGCACGGCCCCTCAGCATGTACACGAACAATTCTTCAGGCGTCCCCACAGTATTTTGGTAAATACTATTATTACCCATAGGAAAACAAATGTTAGCAACAGGTGATGTTCAGAAGATAAGTTGAGAATCTACAATTTGTAATTGTAGGCTGGAGTAATTTGTGAACTTATTTAATAGTCAATAAGGTGATAATTATGCGTTTATTCCATTTCTTTGTACATTTTATTCTGTCCGGCAGCTCATAACAATGTATAACCATGTTGCTGATACGATTTTTTTTTAATAATCAATGGAAACGAAAGGTTCAAAGTACTTCGAAGCATGTGTTTGTAAACCTTTATTCTTTCACGATTTAATTATTTATAAAGAATATACCACATAAAATTTGGTTTTAATTTCCGTGAAGATCTGTCCACCGGGTACATTCCAAACCCGCTAACTCCCGGAAGGTTCTCCGCTCTGAAACGATAAATCTTGAGGGGCCGCAGGTGCGAACTCCGTGTAGCCCGGCTCAGCGCCTGTTTGCCAATCGGATGTGCCCGGCCCGACTAAAACCGTAGATCGCGGAATGGAATTCTGGGTCTTTGAAATGTCGTGGATGGTCACATCGCGAGAGAAGAATCTGAGTAATGATTTCTTAGCGAATTGCGTATGCTTGCAGCGTGTGAAATAGAATATTTTTATGGAAATTTTGAATATTCAGAAATGGTACAAAACTTCGAGTATCTCCCCTTCATCTGTACCAATCTTGACCATCTTCGTAACAGCACTAATATACCTTAATCCTGGTATATGTGCGAAGTTACAGATGTGCACAGACTGAGAAATCTAATGTGAATTTTATGACGAATAATTTGAAATCGTGTTTTTGAGATGACTCTAATGCTTGTGGTAAAAACTGTTACAGTTTTCTATAAAATTTTGAGAATATCTTCGGAGTTCATGTGAAAGTATCGTAAAGAGATGTTTTAAATTCTTGAGGCTTCGAGATCGACCAGATAGATCAGAGAATTTTTATTTTAGGGGAATTTTGAGCTTGTATTGTTCAATTGGAAAATCAGACAAACGGGCGCTTCTGAAAAGAAAGAAAAGAAAACAAAAGCTTTTCGGTCTCAGGGACTTCAAAGTGTAATTTCATCAAAATCATGTTATCAGCTTTTGCATAAAACAACTTTATGTATTGGTACAACATGTACAAGAAAGTAAAATGCAGCCTGTTATGTGATGTCCCAAAATGTTTTTGTAATATAGTTTTCTTACAAAAATTTGCTTTTTTCTAAATAATGAAACGCGAAAAGAATGAAATAAAAATCTTATACTTATGTTAACCAAGGATGTATTACAATTCTTAAACCATCACATTTCATTGCAGTTTGTTGGTACATTCAAAACCTTGAATGAATCGGTGAACAAAATTGTAACCGGCCAACAAAGCGTTGTGCAACAGATGACTATCTACACTTCTCTAAGAGGCCTCTTCCATCCGCAGTATACAACGATAATGTAATGCTTCCAAGCATTTTAGGCCGCTGACAGCGAACCGGTTGCGGGACTTCCTAAACAACTCCTGCAGACGTCTTGTGGAGCGCTGTTGAGAGAAGGAAAAGAAGCAAAAAGCGCTTCCTCCAAAACAGTTTCTGTCTAGGAAACTACGGGCCGTGCGTCTTGTTTACAAGGCGGCGTCCAGCACTTTCCACGCACGCCCAGCGTTCGCCCGCCGTCGCCCTCGCGTTAGGCGCAGGTTCCTCCGATACAATTCACGACGGGTCCGGCTGCGGTGTTCCGGGCACCTGCTGCTGATCAAAGAGCGATACGCGGCCCGCGCAGTGGGCCCAAGCGATACGAGCGCGAATCTTCTTCTCTCAGGGTGTCCACTTCCTGAAAAACATGGAAAACTGGGGGAAATTAGGGAAATCCGTTGCTCTGGAAAAAATCAGGGAATTTGTGGAAAAATCGTTGGAAGGAAGGAAAAATTTTGAGACGGTTATATAAATAAAATTATTCCTTAAAAACAATGGCTCAATTTTTATTTGTTGATTTTTTTAAAATTTGGAGTGTTTTGCGATGTTGAGCGATGAAATTAGTGAGCTGACAAATAAGTATTAGGCTCGCTTCAATATTTCTTTTAAATAATGTGAAATACTTTACAAATTTGATAAGTAAAAAATATGTTGGAAAAAAATCATGAAAAATAAAAAAAAATGCATTACAAAACCGAGAAAGGTCAAGGAAATTTGTTCCAGAAAATGAGTGGCCACTCTGTTTCTGATTCCTAACAAGCATTTCAGTCGACAAAAGAAATGTATAAAATGTGAAGTAATATAAAACATAATAGTTCAAAATAATATTAAATTATCCGCCATTTAAAGTTTTCGAGGCTTCAGGTTGCTTTTAATTTTTAATATTATTTTCAAATTGAGACTGAGATTCCAAATGTGATTACCCAGATTCTAAATGAAAGAATACCCAGATGGGCTCCCCACCCAGAAAACGATCCATTTCGGACCTGTTAATGTACTGCGCTCTAAGAAATGTCACTCTTGCCAGTCTCTTAGGAGCACGAAAGTCGTATATTAAGGGCCTATCACAAATCGTTTTTGAGTTGCGCGCTAGTAACGCGTGTAGCAAGTTGTATTTGTACCTCCTATTTCTTGTGCCTTTTTACAGTCTGCTTTCATTTTAATTAATTGAATGAGAACTTAATTTATAGCAAAAGGACACCGAAGCAATTAAACATTCGAAAAAGGAAGTGCTTATAAAAAGAAAACATTTCCTTTGCGAATCTTTAAACTCGTTTAGATAAAGGCGTTTCAGTTACGCTGCGTAATATTTTAACTATAAACATCAATGATATTCTTCGTAAATATAAAAATGACACAAATGATTATAAATTCAATCATAACATTCAAATTTTTAGTTTAAGTTAGTTTCCTAATTTTTTTAATTTACTGTACATTATGATTTTGTCTTCATTTATAATATAATATTAGGTTGAGGTATTGCTTGTGTAAGTTTCTAGATTTTAAATTTTATTTAAAATGTTTTGAAGTATTATTTTGGAAAAATGTACTTTCATTTACAATCTTATCATAAAAATTTGACCTGGAGGGTGCATAAGTTATACTGACCAAAGATCAAAATTAAAAGTTGACGAAAGCATTTATTTCTATAATTAACTAACTTCCTGCCATAAAAACACCAGATTATGGTGTTTGAAATTTGAACAGTTTCGTAAATGATGCATCTAACAATTTCATAATGAAAAATATAGTATTTAAATAGTTTTAATATTACAAATTGATTTATCTCCCACTTTTGTTATAGTTGCTTTTGGAGTTAACGATATCCGCTCGGTTCGGCCCAGTGTGCCTGCGCTCCGCCAGAGGGCATCGCCCCGCCCCGCCCCCCTCCGCTCCGCTCCACTCCGCCCGCCCCCCCTATTCCCCACCGCCCGCTCCCGCCCCGCCCCCCTCCGCCCCGCTCCCTCCCGCCCCCCCTATTCCGCACCGCGCGCCGCTCCGCACCGCCCCGCGCTGGCGCGCCGCGAAGCGCCGCCCCGCGCCGCCACCTCTCGGCCCACCCCGCCCCAGCAGGTGCTCCGCCGCAGCGCGCGTGCTCCCTTTCAATTATGTGGGCGGGCCGCCTGGGCGCGCGCGGAGAAGTTCGAATTGATGGCGCATGCGCGTTCGCCGCCGGCGGGGAATCCCCTGCTTCCGCTTGCGGGAAAGGTTGGCCACCTGCGACCTCCCACGTGTGGCTTTCTTGAAGCCTACACTATGTGATCAGAAGTATCCAAATGGTGCTATGGTTTGGTCGTATTTCGTTTTCACGTAGGGAACTTGCATCCCTTGTTGTTTTGTGTGGCACTATCACGGGTTAGGCCTACGTTGATGTTTTAAACACCTCCTTGCTTCCCACTGTTGAGCAATTCGGGGATGGCGACTGCATCTTTTAACACGATCGAGCATCTGTTCATACAGCACGGCCTGTGGTGGAGTGGTTACACCTCAGTAACATCCCTGTAATCGACTGGCCTGAACAGAGAACATTTTCAGCACCGTGCCCGGATACTTTTGATCACATAGTGTAGTTAAAGAATCGTGCGAGATTTAGGCGTGGAAATGTGGTTGTGCTTGTGATTTCAAGGCTGGTTGTAACCGCGAGTGTTTTGCTTCATGTATGTTACGTAAAATTTGTTTTAATTTAATCGTTATTGTGTGTGAATGGTCGGACGTGTTATAACATTCGGAAAACTAGACATCGGTAAATAAAGGGGGCAAAGAAAATATTGAAAGACGGCGTCTTGAGCACAAACATTTTTAGTAAATTATCAGTATTTTCAGAAGTATATCAAAATACTTCTCTAAAAAGGTTAGTGTGGTTTGCAGTTACATTCGTGGGTGGATTTAAGGAGATGTAAAAATCTACGCGACTGTGATATCGGATATCATTCTTCTCAACCTCTTTTCGAAAGATATATCACTTAATATCTTTCAAAACTAGCCTGTATTTCCTTCCATGAGATGTTCCTTACGTTTTTAATGACAATTCTGTTTAACCATTTTCATATTCATATTTTATTAAATTTTCTTGACAGAAGTGTACGTGACTCTAAACGTATTTCTTATTGGTTTACTTCAAGACGCCCAGGTTGTTGGAAATTCAGTTGTTGGAAATCTCAAAAATTGTCATGAGTTGCTTAGGAGCACTATATTGCATTCCGTGGTCTGCTTCGCGTGGGGAATGGAATTTGTCTCCACCTCTATGATCCGCGAACAAAGGTCGGTTCCAGGATCGTCCACCTGGTAGCGCAAACACTCGGTATGCCGTTGCGGCAGCGGCTGTGAGTAAAGAACCGGCAAGGCGAGTCTGTGCAATGGACTCCGGCAGACGGCTGGTCGCCGTCAGTTCTAGCCGCACCTCACACAAGCTACTGTAGCGGCTCTCCCCTGCCGCGACTCCTTGTCCCGTCCCATCTCGTCCCATTTCGTTCAATTTCGGCCCACTTCGTTCCATCTCGTCCAATTTCGGCCCACCTCGTTCCATCTGGTGACATCTCGTCTAATTTCGGCCCATCTCGTCACATCTAGTTCAATCTCGTCACATCTAGTTCAATCGCGTCACATCTAGTTCAATCGCGTCCCATCTAGTTCAATCGCGTCCCATCTAGTTCAATCGCGTCCCATCTAGT
>BOPP01000080.1:5647285-5666782 GCA_017312745.1 Gryllus bimaculatus
ACATCTAGTTCAATCGCGTCACATCTAGTTCAATCGCGTCACATCTAGTTCAATCGCGTCACATCTAGATCCATCCCGTTTTATCTGATATCGTCTAGCAATATCATTCGCCAATTCGCCCTGTCCCGACGTACCCGCCCCGCCCCGCTCCGCCCTACCCTCTCCTACCTTTTCGTATCCTCTCCTACCCTCTCCTATCCTCTCCCGGCCCGTTCCATCCAAGCTCACGGCTTTCCCCCCTCCCCACCATTTCACTAGCGTCAGCCTCGCGCAGTGCCGCGTCCAGCTGACGCGATGGCCGCGCCACGCCGCCGCGTTCCTGGAACTACACCGCCGACGCCGGTGGCGTCTCGGAGCAGAAGTTGCAATGAACTTGTAGACAGGCTGAAGTGCACTCCTGGAGTTGTAGTAGAAAGGATTCCCCGAACTTCTGAAACTGTATCTATGCCACAGGAGCTACAAACTCAAGCACTTCGGGTCAGTGGTTACCTGACTTGTTGTGGTATATTTGCTGAACAAAAAAATATGAGAATAATATACCGCAGCAACTCCGTGTAAATTGTAGTTTCATATTTTAGTGAGAACTTTTTCAATGTTTGTTTTGTTTCTTAATGAGATGTAACACATGCGTTGTTTGTTTTCGAACAGTAATTAATGTCCTTCAAATGTACTTTGAGTCAGATGTGAAATATCTTTACGAAATATCAGTCAAGGAGTGCAATACATTCGTAGTATATACCATTATATGTAGTACATATTGATTCGAGTGTCTTTCATCAACTGAAAGCAAACGAGTCTGAAAAATCTTAATAAATCTGCACATCTGAATGGATAAGGCGATATCCGGGCTGTGAGTCATGCGATGAGTCTCAAACAAACGCCCGACCGGAACAACATCCCCAGAGGCGGTGACGGCATTCCAGGCCGCGGGCGGCAGGTGCACGTGCGCCCGCGACCGCCATCTAATTTCTCGGGCGGCCGCCGCTGCCGCTGGCGCTGCCGTCTGCGGCACGCGACGCGCGCGGGCTCCCAGGACACCTTGCGCTCTCGGTGCCTGCGACGCGTCCAAGTCAGCGGCGCCCTCCCGCGACGTTCTCCGTTCTCGCCTCTCACACGTCTCTTCCGTTCTCTTGTTCTCCTTTTCGTTTTTACCTTTTTCTCTGTTTTTGTTCTTTTTCTCTCTGTTTTTTGTTCTTTTTCTCTCTGTTTTTTGTTCTTTTTCTTCTCTTTTTCTTTATTTTTCTTCTCTTTTTCTTTATTTTTTCTCTTTTTCTTTATTTTTTCTCTTTTTCTTTATTTTTTCTCTTTTTCTTTATTTTTTCTCTTTTTGTTTATTTTTTCTCTTTTTCTTTATTTTTTCTCTTTTTCTTTATTTTTTCTCTTTTTGTTTATTTTTTTCTCTTTTTCTTTTTCTTTATTTTTTTCTCTTTTTCTTTTTCTTTATTTTTTTCTCTTTTTCTTTTTCTTTATTTTTTCTCTTTTTCTTTTTCTATATTTTTTCTCTTTTTCTTTTTATTTATTTTTTCTCTTTTTCTTTTTTTTTTTTTTTCTCTTTTTCTTTTTCTTTATTTTTTGTCTCTTTTTCTCTCTGCTTTTTATAAAATTTTAAAGTTGTAAGGTATGATAATTAAACTTAAAAGAAATATCCATAAACATGGCAAATTCCTGAGCGATATACTCAGAAGCCCCGATTGTTTGCTGGAAATTCAATACTGAATGTCTAATACTTTAATATCTTTTATTTGAAATTTCCTGCGATATTTTCTTGGAAATTATGTTGTAGAGAAAATAACGAGCATTGGTGAAAGTTATTGTTTGTGATATCTTTATTGCCCTTGTGCACAACACAAATCATGCTTCAAAGATTGTTTTCTCAATGGCTAAATATCACTCGTTTTTACTATAATTAGTGTATCCTAAAATATATTCTTTATTATAATGCGAGTGCTTAAGCCTTATGGCTATAACTGAATAAATTATCAATCACGAATATATTCTACGAAATAAGGGAGAAATGGTGGAACGTGAGGTTTTGAGCAAACAGAAAACTCGTAGATAACTGCTCCGATCTCTGTTTGCTCACCCCGAATTCCACATGTGTTCTAATAAGCAGGTGAAATCAAGAAACAAGAAGAAATCCAATTGACCGAATAACCGAGGCGGGTAAATCGGTATACCCATACATATCGCTGATTCCCCCGTGAAGTAATCCCGTTTAACATTCGTAAATGCCAAATTAATGTCTATGTGAATTTCACCTGCTACTCGCGAAATGATGTATACTTTTCAAAACTTAGGTTACTTAGCACCACTGTAACTTTTAAAGGCTGTCAATTCGAGCCATGTCCCAATATCGTGCACAGTACGTGCTACTTGTTGTATACAGCCTTCTGTTCCTCAATTAATACAAAAATGCATAATTTTGAAGCAGATATATATTCCATGCGACGTAAACAGCTTCACAGTATTCGCCATTCTAGTATTCAAGCTATCTTAATGCTCCAGCATTTCTTCCATTTTCACATCCCAGTCACTGCCGTCACCGCTTATCATGGATCCTTCGTTAAAACCCACCGTGCGGAAGACATAGTGTAACGAGTGGTGCGCTACGCGACGTAGAGGACAGTTTGAAACACAATAACGTTTCTATTTCTCTCGCTCTTTCTGCGTTCTCTCTTGTTCTTTTTTCGCGACCTAGTTTTAGAAACTGTCTCAGAGTTACTAAAGTATTCCCGTTGAACGAAAAGCTTCTCTGTTTAAAGAGGCATATCCTTGTTTAAGATCTCCGCTTCTGAATATTCACAACTACTCTTAGTTGTTGTTTTTTCTGCCACTCTTGTATTTGTGGACCGAAAATGGTTGTGGGAGCGCGTTCTAGTAAGTTTTGTAGACAGCCTTTCATTTGATAGGACTCCGGAGTTCATTTTCTTAGATACGAAGGAGACATGTTTCATCAAAATGCGACTAAGGAGTTGAATACTGTATCAGGGCAAAATATTCTTGAGTATATTAATCTGCTCTGATGTCTTTTCATTGAAATAATAATGAAAGTCGATACCATTACCACTTTTTCTTAGTATGTGCTTATATTGCATTACTATTGTGTTGTTACTGCTATTCCCCCTTTTCACCACCAAGAAAAGGTTGATACATGTAAAACAAACTTGTTCCAGTAAATATGATTCTCGACACGAATTTTTAAATTAGAAATTGCATGTAAATATTCAGTGTAATTAACCGAATGCTTTAATTACACTGTCTAAACTGACATCGCAAAACGGACGCGTTGAATAGAGCACGTTATGTTTAGGTTCTCGACAAGAATGAGTTTCTTTGCAGTAATTATACTCAGCACAAATTGTTTTCATCGTGAAATATTCAGTGGAAGGGGAGGACATTCATTGTGAAAGATAATAGAAAATTCCTGCCAGGAAACTTGAACCTTTCATGACGTTAGAACAATGAGAGAAGCGTTCACATTTCTTTTCTCGGAATTACCTCGCAGGTATTGCACGAGTCAAGGAAGATTTATTCTGAAGAAACGGAGGCGGCGTCCGCTCTTTCGTGCTATTAATTTCGCTCCGTCTGAATACGTATTAATATGGACTGAGTTTAATGCCTAGATAGAATACGTTATTATTTGAAAATTAAAGACCTTTAGCCAGACAAAATCGTAGTCGGTCGTATTTTTCTTATTTTTAACAAAACTATAATACACATAATTCTAAGACAATGTAAAACAAGTTATTCAGATTTATGCACAATAAACACGAATGAAACAAGAATATTGGATAATTAACTCGTTTATTGTAACTGTGTCTTAAGAAAAAATTCAAAAATTAGAATTCTAAAAGTATAGATTAAGTCAATTAATTAAGATTATATAAATTAACACATCTAAAATAAGTCTACTGATTAGTCTTCAACATTTGGACCACTAGAATATGGTTCTCTTTGGGAGGTAACGTAACTTATACTTTGATAAATACAGTAATTAAATACAATGTCCGAAATTGAATAGAATGGATAATGACTGCACATACCGTAAGCAAAGAGTTCAAGATTAACTTACATGTCAGACATGAAAACCAGGAAAGTGCATTGAATATTGAATAGTAGCTACAAAGCTTCAGTGTTTGAAATATCTAGGTTTTTTGTAAAATGTTTTGAGATACATCTCTTAGGAATTACGCTTACAAAACACTCCACTTACGATCTACAGTTTTTTAGAGATCTTTTCATTGAAGACAACTGGCGAAGTTGACGACTCCTAAGGTGATGCGCTACCCTGTGTTTCACGAGAAAAAAAATGTAAATTTTTAAACACACAACGACAAAAGGCGAAGTTAAACATTCTGGGAATTGGAATAAGAAAAGATACGAACTAATGAATCTAGCTAAAGCGTCTGGAGCTTCAAGTCTTTTGGTACAGTTCTCTGTGACAAGGAACGCTGCTCGGCTGGAAACCGAACCTATGAGTAGTTGTAATACTGAATGTTGCATAATAGAAGTAAATGCATCGAAGAGAAAAACTTTCAAAGTTACTATGTTTCTCATAGATAGTGATTGTAGAAATTAGCACACTAAATTTTAAAAAATCGCAGTAAAAAGACAAGGCTATATTATTTTATAGCTTTATAAAAATTAAGATTTAGCATTTTGTTACATTTGTTGAGAAACTTATTATTAAGGAACGACACGTTGAGATAAAAAAATATTTTGATCGTTTTTAGATTTTCCCATGAAAATCAGGAAATAAAGCAAACTAATTTTATATTTCGTTATTTGTGAACTTCAAGTATTTGAAGTATTTTTAAATTCGTAGAATAATCTTGTCCTGCTTAGAACTACAGAATTCTGTATAACACTATATGCGAAAGGAGAAGAGAAGTATTGTCCTGAAATTTGTAAATACTTATGAAATCATCACAACATTCTTTGAAAAGGTAATGTAATTTGTTCAGTTAAATCAATTTATATAAATTCGTATTATCAATATGTAACACTATCTGTGGAAATTTATCTGATAGCGTATGTCAATATTGGCTTCTTTTACCCTATTCTTCAGTCAGTAACAACTAAACTGTAATGACTAAAAAATCAATTAGCTTATACTGTTGGCCACGGTCAAATTAAATGTTTTCGAATATTGATCTGTTGTTCTCGGTGTCGCATCCCTATTTAGAGAGCGCACTCGAATGAAATCATAACGTGCAATTTGGCAATTGTTTCGAAGATTCTTGGCCATTTCTCACATTGTACGGGATTTCACATTTTGCGATCAATTTCTCAATTTATCGCAGATTAAAAACTTTTAGAAATATACTGCTCTGATCGTCAAACTTACAATGTTTTTTTTTTACAGTTTGGTAACGTTTTGCATTTTTTAGCAATTGCTAAAATCTACCATCTCTAGTGATAAAGTGCGAACTCATGGAGATGTGAGATTGTAGCGAACCATCAGTCTTCCCTTCGCGATGCACCTCTGATCGAGTGAGATCGTCCGGGCCCAAACATTGATTTTCCTGTGCTCTAGTGGCACTGTTTTCGCACTAAAACTTGCACGCGATTCCAAGTACGCGATGCCAGAGCTCCGTTGTCAGCAAGCGACGAAGGGAGATGAGATTGGTTGCGGATTTTCTCTGAAACGACGGAATCTTCTACGCACTACAACGCGTGAGACTAATGGAATCCAGGTGCAAATTGTGCTGATAAATGAGAAATACCGGCATATTTTGAACGGCTTTGGGAAATAGTATTCGAGGTGTGAGGTGGATGTGGTTGGGATACAGATTTCCGAAGAAATGAGAATTCGATCCGAGTAATTTAATAAACACTTGATTATCGTGGATTGCGTTAGTTGTTTGAAGCCACAAAGACTGATTGTATGTACCGTATTTTTACTTTCCCCTATACGTACTTAGATACGGAGTATTATCCGTTGAATAGGGAAAATGCTGCCCGATAAAACGGCAGAAAAAAACTCATTACCGGAGCTTGACAATGAAGAAGTGGATAAATCCATTTGCTAAATTAACGCGTGATTTCCAAATTACAGTATCGCTAAAGCGCCACTTTTTTATAAACCGCTTCATATTCTTCAAAGAAAATTGCCATTTAGGATGAAGTTTTACTGTTCCTTAATATTGTCAAAATTATTTCCATTTCAGTTTTAGGAAACCGAAAAATTAAGAAACTTTCAAAAAAATTCACTTTGGGTTGCGATAGATGTCAACTGGCAAAAGCATGTGGCAAGTTCGCATAGCTAGCCGAGACCAAAGAAATTGAAAACTATACGGGAAAATCTGTGCCACTCTGTAGCACCACTGGTTTCTTTCTCGTATGCTACTTTAGTGTAGATAGTATTCGTATTCAAATGCACTTTCGCTCTTTGACTCCAGTAGCATCTATCATCTGCCTCCTCGAGCAGGAGCTTGAACACCGAACGTGCCAGATCGGTCGACACTCACGGAGGTTGTTCTATGCGTTGCTGATCACTAGTTGTCATACTTCGCTAAGTCTCTCCTGGCCATCTCACGACTGTACAGTATGGAAGGGCATTGTTCCCATCAGCTTCCACTAATTTCCTGTGTCATTCCAGGACGTTTCTTCCACAGAGAAAATCGGCGTGTGTCAACTGTCTAGATAGTGGAATCAAACTAATGCAAAATAGCAGAGAGTCAGCGAATCTCCTTACAAAATGCCCTTGTTAATCTGACTTCCATGTGTATTAGTAACTTGGTACTCCAAGACTTCATACTAACCATTATTATTATTATTATTATTATTATTAGTATTATTATTATTATTATTATTATTATTTATCTGTAGTAGCTTAGAATTTGCAGCAACTCGCTGAGCGACACTTAACTGACCGAGACTAAGGTAAAATCCGAAGATTTCGGACTTCCATGTATATATAAAATAGTTTATGTGTATATAGAAACGGATGAGTTCAAATGTTTCTACATTATAATGGGAATCACATTTTAATGCAATTAACGGTTACAGTAAGGTTGCAGGTATCTTAATTAATAGCATTACATTTATTACATTACTACGATTTGAATATTACAGTAAGTACCTAATGCTCTAGCGTCATTTTCCCCAGGCAACATTCTACTACATCTATTATTAATCAACGTGAATATGATTGGATGCTATAATTTGTTTGTTTGTGTTCCTACAGTCACTTGCATGATTTTGAAACTTTAGAGTGCTGACAAACAAGTTAATCAAAATGTATTTCAGGAATTCCTGAGTGGTATGATTTCTGTGAAGAAGAAATACTGAAACTACTGAACCAATACATTACATAATTACTGCGAGGAACCCTTTTGAACATACACTGAATTTTCCGGACTTCGCTGCGCGACCTCAGTTAATTTTTGATGACAGTTGGATGTTTTCGAGCTTCTGAGCGCTTTGTAGTATTTACTATCAGAGAGTGGTTCGTGTACAATATTTTGTGAATTTGCAATATCTTGAAAACTTAGGGTAGATATCTAGAATCGTCGTTGCTAGGACACCAGGAGAGAGAGAATGCTGTCAAAAGACTTGTAGGGAACATAATGGACTTATGTAGGTATATAGGTCTTGGATATGGCCATTTTCATCTCGTTTACATCCAGTTTGAGTGTAATTGATTTTTGTAAATAGAAAGCGTTTTAGGAACAGCTGTTTGTATTGATTTAAAAACATTCAAACCTATTTATTTGCCTGCACGTATTCCAACGTGGGTGTCGGGAGATGATCTACAGCTGATAAAAGATTGTTACCCATGTCTGATATTGCAGTGGGGTAGCGGCGCAACTAGGAATACATATTAGAGAAGGGACTCTTGTTTTGGTTCAACGTATATAATGTTAGATAGCGACCCTATAAGGATGACAGGGCGCTAAAAAAGTATGGTCAGTTTTTTGACAAAGCAAGTCTTCTTTCGTTAACCACGGAACGTGTGTGAAGCGTAACAACCATTAGTCATTACACATTATAATGGCCGCGCAACGCCAGAATTACTTTTCGTGCAGTTTCGTGCAATTTTCATGAAGGTGTATAATTTTTTTGTTATTGAATCCGAAATCAAAATAACTTTCTATGATTTTTAGTGGTTTCTATGGTTTAGTGGGGCTACAGATAGAAGGGTGGGTTTCGTTTCGGAAAATTAGAGAGTTGGTGATTCTGCATCTGAAGAGAACTGAAGTGTTCAATTATCGATACGAAGTAAGTTAGGTCGTCTACGATTTTGTAATGCAAGGTGCCTACCATCGATTTCTTCACCGCGACTTTGGCGAATTCGTGACCTAACCGCCTAACTCCCGCATTCGCCCCGACCCTCAGCTCCTGGCTGTGAGTGCGGGGACATACTTCTGCGACTCCCCCTCACGTCAAACGACTCCCGAGAGGAGCCTCGTTCCAGCCCAGGAGCCAGAGCCCCGCGCGCGCCTTGGGGGCGAATTAGCCCCCCCCCCCCCCGAGGCAAATTATGACACGGGCCAATTTAACGCCCACCTAAGTACCGAATTACGTGCTCGGGCGCTGGATACTTTATCCATTACCTGCCCCCTCGCCCAGAATCGGAATGTATTACGCGATTCCGTAACTTGGTTACGAGTTCCCGGAACGAGCGGCGCCGCCTGCGGGAGGGGGGAGGGGGGGTGAAGGGAAAGGGCCGCCGCTGAAGATGGGGATGTCACACCAATCAGTGTACGCAGCCGTGAAGTTGAGCTGTTTCATTTCAGGCAGCACTTAGCTGTCCGGTTAAGGCGTAGCTTTGGCTGTGGGCGGGGTTTCAACGATTAAACGAATTAGAGTTTCGACTGTTTTAAATTTGAATGTAGTGAAGTTTCCAGATAAAAATATCTGAAAGTATATCAGTCTGTAAATAGTACATAAAATAAGTTTTCAGCGATTTCATTTCGTTATTTACGCAGTGAATGAAGTCGATTTTTTGTCTGAAACTGAACAAAGAATTTTGTCTTCGGTTCAGTTAGATTCGATTTTATTGTGCGCCGACGTGTGTCATAAACTCTTTGTTTTGTGTATACTGTCTTCACTTTCATCAAAAATATTTAGCCATCAAATCATTTGAAGATATGTCTTCCCGACTTTTTTGAATGTTTATTGGCAATTCAGAACACTGCATCGTGGCGCTTTTGTTCCAAACGATGTATGGCGTAAGTTTGTCAGTATTATGATCGTATATGTAAGCCTTGTGAGAGAACTGAAGTAAAGTGTTATATTACAATATTTACGCAGGCGTATTGTGACACACCTAAGATGAAAGGTTTGATGCATTGGAATGAAAGGCAGAGAATACTGGGGAAACCTTAAAAACACTTGCCACGAACCCAACAGATCGACCGAGCTTTGAGCCCTGAAACCCAGACGTGGAAAATGCGCGGTCTGACTACATCCCGGGCGCTGGGGTCCAGGAGATCCCGGCGGCTGGGACGCGTGCTGGCAGGCCGCCACCCTCTTCGTCGTTGGGCTGTCGGCGCTGCCGAGAGCGCTCCCAGGCGCCGGCACCTGCCGCGGATTCGTCCTGCTGCGCGAGCTCTGAAGCCGCCGCCGACAGGCGTAACGCCGCTAACCGACGGCTCCGTAGCCGAATTACAGCCTTGATTCGCCGCTATTTTTACTCGCGTCTGGGACTGCGACGCGACGTGACGTGACGCGACGCGACGCGATGTCACGTGTACGACGTGACTTTACGTGGTGTGACGTGACGTGGCGTCACGTGACCTCACGTGACGTGACGCGACGCGACCTCACGTGACGTGACGCGACCTCACGTGACGTGACGCGACCTCACGTGACGTGACGCGACCTCATGCGACGTGACGCGACCTCATGTGACGTGACGTGACCTCACGTGACGTGCCGTGATGCAACTTGACGCGCCGTGATGCAACTTGACGCGCCGTCATAGGGCACGGCACGAGCTGACGTGATGTGATGCGTCTTGACGCGACGTGATCCGATTTGACGCCGCGCCTTTTAACGTTGCTGGTACGTTGAACTGAAGTAATTTATAACGAGTGAACGCCGAAGGTAAAATGCGGAATTTTTTTTTTTATATTTTGTGGAAAGTTATAAATTTGAATTCCGAGAATATGTTTATTTTCTGCTTCGAAGACCAAACTATTTTTCTTAATTTGCAGAGTTGGTTTTCCCATATTATTGTATGAAATGGTTATTGTTGTTATATTTGTTAGCAATTGTATACTTTCAACATGTAAAAGACACAGCTGTTCGTTCTAAATCCGCACTCAATCTGTGAGAGCACACGTAAAAAATATTCACCCCTTTTTAACACTTTATTAACATCTTGTGACCTCTCATCTCGTAATTAATTACTCTTAAATGGCCAACTTGAGTACTCATTCAACCCCAAACAGTGATACAACATGCGACTGCAAACATCCCCAACAGTGGAATAGTTAAATGTTGTGTATCCGTGTAAGTGGTATATGACAGGAAGTTGTGTTATCCCTATCTCCTGTGAGCAAATTCATGTCAGAAAACTTTATTTCTTATGTACAAATTCTCGTTCTATATTCATTACTTCAATTCATTCTGATAGAGCTACCCGCGTGTATTACAGAATCTCCTCAAAACACAGCAATAACACGTAAACACAATCTACTTGATCCTCTCAAGAGAGGCGGCTTCTTTGTTTTGTCCCTCCTCCGACACTCCTCCGGCTTGTGTCCTGACACGACAGCTTGTGTCCTGCGCCGCGCTGCCGCCTTCTATCTGTCCTTTTTCCTCGCGTGTCAACCGCTCAGCTCCCCTCCGCTCCTTTGGGTTCTTCTCCAGTTGCGGCGTTTGTCTAACTTCGGGGAATGTTCCCGCTGTGGCGTACTAGCTGGGAACCCCGACGCTAAACTAGTAGGTGAAGAAGCTGCTCCTGGATCACGTTCTTGGAATCCAAACTATTGACAATATTATTTTATTTTATTTTTCTGTGCGTCAATTTTACGGCGCAAACGCCTCAAATCGTCCCCCTCAATGTTGTTTTGTTCTCGGTCGTTGCCTTTTCATTTTCTCTGCTTTCGTACGTAGTATGTATGTTAACAGTGGCAACAGCAGCCTGCAATCCGAGCGGTCTTCTGGGAGGGAGGAGTCATTCGGCGTGCGCCCGCTGCAGCGCCGGCGTGGGGCCCTTGGGACCGGGCCAATTTCCTGACCGGCTGCTGTCCTCGCCCTGGCTTTCGTGCGCCCCGCGAACGTAAACAAGGGCTACTCACCCGCCCGCCACACGCTCGCCCCGCCCCGCCCCGCCCCGCGGTCTTTCCCACCTCCACCCGCTCCTCCACGCTGTGGACCGCGCTCCGTCCTGCCCACCACGCTATGACCTGCCTCCGCCCCTCTCCGCTCACCTGCCCCCTCCCACTCACCTGCCTCTCCCGCTCCGCCGCACTTCTTGCTCGCGCTCGCTTCGCGCCCGCTCTCCCCGCCTGGCGCGCTCCCTGCTCGCCCCACTCCTCCATACCTCCTCCGTCTCCACCACACCCGCTCCGTCCTCGCCCTGCTTCCGCCGTCCTCGCCTTCCTCGCTCCCATCCGCGTCCGCCCAACCCGTTCATACCTGCCGCCTCGCTACGAGCCGCCCGCACCCCACGGTCCTCCCCGCCTCCTCCCACTCCCTCTAGCTCTACCCTTCCCGCCCCGCCTCGCCCCGCCCCCGTCCCGCCCCGTCCGTCCCGCCCGTCCCGCCCTGTCCCGCCCCGTCCCGCCCCCGTCCACCGTCCCGCCTCCGCCGCTTCCCGCCCGGCCGCTTCCGTTCCGTTCCGTTCCGTCCCCGCCCCGCCTCGCTGCGTCCACCTCGCTTCCCACTTCGCCCCGCCGCCACTTCCCGCTCTGCCCACACGGCCGCGCTCGCGCCTTGTTTTCTCCACGTTGCGCCCCGCTCCACCCGGCCCTTGCCATGCTTCCGCCTCGCTCCACTCCCCCGCAGCGCCCCACACGCCCCGCCACGCCACAGCTCCGTTCTCTTCTTGCGGCCGCTCCGCTCCAACCTTCTCACAACGTCATTCCACGGGCTCATCGCGCTTGCCGCGCCCGCGCCCCTCCCTTCCTTTCCCTGTCCGCTCTGCTCACACCGCTGCGCTCCACCTTGCTTTCCACGTCCGCCCCGCTCCACCGGCCCGTGCATGCCCGCTCCCTCCACTCACGCCCCGCCAGCGCCCGACACGCTCCGCACGCACAGCACCGTTCTCCTTTGCTCCACCCCTTTCCACACGGTCACTCCACTCCCATCCGGTCCTGCCGCGCCTCCCTTCCTGTCCCGCTCTGCCGCAACTGCTGCCGAAGAAGCCGCCTTCCTCCATACGCGCGGCGGATCGGATTGGCCACGCCACTCCGCGCACAGCGCCCTCCTAAATTTAGACCCCTGACTTCGCCAAAGTCTCAACTTGGTTTTATGACTTTCGGAAAGCATGGGTGGGCGTTGAAGTTCAGCATTGAAAGGTTGTTTACTGAAAGTTACACGACGAATTTGTGAGTTTAAGTATGGTGCGTACATTTTCTACCGGAAACCTTTCCCAATCGCAAGGTAAAGGTTGCCAATGTGGCAGGGTTTCATGGTGAAGAACACATAACACTGTTATAAATCGTAATAATTAATGACAACGTATGTTACGTCTTTCATCTCTCTTCCATTTTTATTTTAGGTTTTTACTGGTTTTCACACTATTTTAATGGTTTGAGAATCCGACACGTTCATAATTTAATTTGTCTGTAGTGGTTACCATTTTTGTCCAGTTGACAGGTATTGGCAGATCTTTCCGTAATTCTTTGTTCCTTTCTAATATCGTTTCCAGATTTTGTTTTCATCTTTCAATATCCTAATTAAGAACAATAGTACTTTTAGTTAATTGTACCCATCGAGGATCTGTAATATGCGAAAAAGTACAGTCTAGAAGAGTAATGCTGCGCCATTTTAATCTCGCTGCTGTTAAGGCGGATTATTCTCCCTAACAAAAAATTGTGTGTCCTCAATTCGGCACTGAACTGACCACGCGTCTTCGTATGTGTATGTGAACTCCTCCCCCACTCATACCCAACTGTGCGTCATTAATCCGTTTGGGAGAAGTCGTTAACATTTACAACGTGGTCAACATGTTTATTCCTGTACACAGCTTAGCTGAGTAGTCTACATTAAATGTGTACGTGTGATACATTGACCTTTGACTTTGTATGTAGTTGACAACGTCATAAAATATATGGGTAAAGTGAGAATGAATGATGCGAGCCGATTGTACGCTTGTTTGCCTAAAGAATTTGTGAAGTTGTTTCGTCTGCTTCTATATGTCACTGGTGAATGAAAAAGAGATGACTTTTTTTCACAAATGTTTATTTGTAAATAACACTGTTTAAATTCAAAAAATTATGAGAATTTTTATTTTTTCTTGTTTTAAACGAGAATTACTATTAACTTTGATAGTACTGCGAACAGTTAACGAAAATGAATGGCATGTTAATATGCGACAGTTTTGAAGTGAAATTTCTGGTTTACATTCTTTGCCGTACAGAACTTTCGAGAGATGTGAGAAACTCATGTTATGCTAAATAATGCTGCTTTATTTCATTACTATTAAATTAGTGACCAACATGTGAACTCTCGCCTGGGGAAGAAGTCTCGCTCGGGCAAGAGAAGTCTCGCTCGGGCAAGGGAAGTCTCGCTCGGGCAAGGGAAGTCTCGCTCGGGCAAGGGAAGTCTCGCTTGGGCAAGGGAAGTCTCGCTCGGGCAAGGCTAAAGGCTCGGGGGAGCGCTATGGCGCGTGCAGGCCTCGTCGCCGCCGCCGGCGCGGCTCAGCCACTCAGAAATTCAATTTCTCAGCGTCCCGGGGCGCGCTGGTTAACCGGTTATTGTTCGACGCCTCCGTCGGTGCGGCGACTACTTCGTTATTTTAGCAATTTGCGCCTGAACGCGACTTTCTTCGCTCTTTCGATTCCTCGCGGCGGCAACGCCCTCAGCCGCGTTGTAATTCTCCAGCCTTTAGTAGTTTGGGAGGTTGCGGTCGTTTCTCTTTCCTTCCCCCTTCTTCGGTTGTTTGTTCTTCGAGGGCGATGATTATCCATTTGTTACTTGACTTGGTTTTTGTCACTGTCATTTGATTACTCTGAATTTGTGCTCTCTCCGTCCTTCTGTCTGTTTAAATAGCTACCACTTCGTTTTTGTTGGTTCTTCTTCTACTTTAGTTTTATCATTTTCCAAAATCCTCATATCCTGGTTATTACCTACCCTTACCTTTTATTCTAATTTTGCATTGTTTGTATTCGTTCAGCCAGTGGTTTCTGTTCTTATTTTCCCTTTCCATCAGTTGATGACACTGCAGTGCATATCTGATCAGGAGGTCCTAGAGTGTTGGTCCTGACGGTGGTCGGATTTTCGACATTAACTGAAGGAGAATTCTCCCGGCCGGCTGCTCAGATCGGTAGTTTTCTCCGATCAACATCGGGCGTATGCGAGAACAGGTGAAAGAGAAGTCTCGCTCGGTGAAAGAGAAGTCTCGCCGAAAAGAAAGTCTCGAAAAGAAGTCTCGGTGAAAGAGAAGTCTCGAAGAAATGCCGTAACTACTGGGCCACTAACCGTGCGCGATCATTCCTTCCCCTTCCTTGTGCTGTCCTCACCCCTTGCTTGCGCATGCATGCGTGCACTACACTACCACACATGTCGGGTGACCGCTCGGGAGCTTATAGTTTGTCCCGCTGGTGGTAGATACCTGGTTGGGGAAACATTCCGCAAGTCGACGTGTAGGTCGAAGGTGGATCTCGTCATCCAACGGGTTAGGATCACTTCCACCTCCCGCGATAAAATCGGGTAATACACCTACGAGACCAATGATCCTAGCAGTTGAAGCGGCCGCAATCACCAATCTATGAATGAATGAAATGAATGAATGAATGAATCTTTTCCGCGTTTTATATAGCTACTATTTCCTTATTACTTTTCGTTGTTTAGTTTTATCAGGTATCAAAAATCTCTATTTCCTTGTTATTTCTTGAATCTTCATCTCTATCTTTAATTGTTTATATTTGCCTTTTATATTACATTTGCCTGGAATCGTTCAGCCTGTTCTTCCTTCATTTCCCTTTGTTCCACTCTGCCTCTTTTTTCTCACTTCTTCTCCACCGACATTCTTCATATTTAACAGGTTCTATTTGTTATTACCGATATTTTTTTATTTTTTTTTTCGCATTTCCAGTGTTTTCAATATGCAACCACTTCTCGCGTCTTCTCTCGGTCTACAGGAATTAGCCTGCACTCGAGTCTGTGGCTTCGCGTACTATCAACATTTGAAAAAGGAAAATCCCATCATGCAAATGAGCACCGAGGCCTTGCGTCTAGTTATTTTGCATCAACACAATTCCGTTTTTTTTTTCTTTCTGTATGCGGTTTCTTATAATTTTTATGCTGTGTGCATTTTTATCGCCCTCACCTGACGGCTGTACTCTTCAATCGACAGTAATGAACTTCCGTTTAATTCCAGGCCGAAGTACGTCGTTTACATTTTAGGCTTACGTGGTTCATGTAAATCACAGTACTTATCGAGACTGCTGAATCTCAGTTCTGAGAAAAGGCGAGGTGAAGCGAAGCTGAGATTATTGCGCAACAAACGTGTGAATTTGTGTTTGCGATATCGTGCGAAATTCTCACCCTTGGAGCAAATTACATCTTGTAGATCACGAAGGACGGGAACTAACCCACGGCGGAGGCGATGTTTATACATTCAAACGCTCTGTATGGCGCTCAGTAATTACATAAATAGTTTAGGTAGGAAGGTGTTTCTACACGCGTTGACACCGCCACAACTATCATCTTCCACACCTCCATCTTAATCTTTCTTGCTATCGCGACTGCCGTTCGGTGTTAACCGCCTTCATAAAGCTGTACGTTTACTATATCACAACCCACGTACACTACAGTCTTCTGCTCTGAACGTTTTCGCATTGTACCCCCAACATAACAATAGCAACGTTCTCAGCACATTTGCTGACCCCTCTCTGCCTGCCGCCTCTGTAGCTACCACCGCCACTTGATCACAAATACGTTCAGTATAGTTTTATCTACCAACATGGCTACCATTAATGTATGTTCCTGTGACTGACCAAACTACTAGCATTGTTCTAGTTACAATCATAACCAATGCAATTCCTGCCTATCTTACGACCAACAAGACAACCCTCGTTTCTACTGCTATTGCCAATGAATTTACTCCTGTCATTTGATGCGTGTCGTGATTTTTCTGTAATAAGTATTTCTGAGCGTAAATGATGGGGGAAGTATGCACCTTCACGATATCCACCTTCCCTGGGTAAACGACCAAAGTAGGGGTGTGAGCTTACCAGATACTAGGTACTTCTTGGTAGATCATGGGCGATGAATATTGTTCAGAGACGAATAGTGATGGATGGAATAATAGTTGGAATATGATTCGTGACGCCGTTACAAACTACCCGCAGGCACCCAGAGAATACCCCAAAACCTTGCTCAGAATTTCAACGAACAACTTCGACTTGGCGCACATGCCCTCTGCTCAAGCCCTTGAGCACCGAACCCTGCAGATACTCTTGTCGACCTCCGCCCTAGTGTTCGGGACGTCGTCACCTGCACTGACGGTGCAATCTCGTAGCACCGCCGCTATGTCATAGCAGCGCGTACGTATTGCCCACCCTCTCGCTCTCGCTCTCGCACTCGCTCTCGCTCTTTCTCTCTCGCTCTCGCTCTTTCTCTCTCGCTCTCGCTCTTTCTCTCTCGCTCTCGCTCTTTCTCTGTTGCTCTCGCTCTCGCTCTTTCTCTGTTGCTCTCGCTCTCGTCTCTTTCGCTCTCTGTCTCTTTCGCTCTCTGTCTCTTTCGCTCTCTGTCTCTTTCGCTCTCTGTCTCTTTCGCTCTCTGTCCCTTTCGCTCGCTCGATCTCGCGCTCGCTCTCTTTCTCTCTGTCACACACACATCATGGAACTGGGCCTGGGCCCTCCTCACTCCTCCCACCTGTCGCGCGGGACGGGCGCCGGGACGTGTCGGGGAAGCGGCGAGGAGGGCGTAATTACCCCGCGGTTTCGCTCCGTGCGCGCGCCGGACCACAGCGGGGAGGCGTTCGACACCGCGTTCTAC
The DNA here is from genome assembly GCA_017312745.1 of Gryllus bimaculatus. Classification (NCBI taxonomy): domain Eukaryota; kingdom Metazoa; phylum Arthropoda; class Insecta; order Orthoptera; family Gryllidae; genus Gryllus; species Gryllus bimaculatus. Next base: position 5,664,407 of record BOPP01000080.1, read on the forward strand.
CCCCCAATTTGTTTGGATTGGGGATGTGGCGCGTGAGGGCACACCCAAAACCGCCCAGGCGCTTTGAATCATTCCCTACGTTGATTGAGAAACCTGCGAAAAAATCTTGCGTGGGAAAGTTGCGTTTCGCCTGTAAATACGAACTGAATTTTGAAGTTAGTAATGAAGTTTGTAATCTGTGAACTGGTTTATTTTAACGCTAGAGCATTAAATATGTCGTATATTCTTATTTAGTATTGTCACGTAATATTTCTAATGAAACTAATTGATGTTCTTTTCAGTATTTACTTTATTTCATTTTATAGAACTTTATAAAATAATAGTTTATCCTTCAACGAACGTAGAATTACCGCTATTGTTTATGACTTGATGCTTTCGACACGAGCGACGTAGGAGTGAGTGTCGGGATTTCTGCGATTGAATAATAGCCATTCTACGCGAGTAGAAGACTATACTTTCTCTACAAGTTTGAAATTGTTGTTTAAAAAATACTGAATGAAAATATTTGAATAATTTTAATTTTTTGAAATAATGTTACATTTATTGTACTTTTACATCAATAATTAAATATTTTATAACATTAACTACAAACAAGTGAACAAAAGAAGAATTACAAACATCAAAATCTAGATTTACTTTTTAGAAAAGTTAAGTTTTAGTTGGTAATATTTATTATCGAGGAAGTTGACTTTTGATTTGAGTCGTTTACATTTAAAATATAATTACTAGTAAAATAATTTGTTTCTAGTATAAGAGTATTTTGAATGATAGCTGTGTTATGTTCTACTGATTGCAGTAGATTTTTTGCTGTAGACATTTTGTTTTAACATAGAATCATCCACATAACCTTCCTAACAGTCACCAACTCGCAAACGGTTTCGTGGGTCACCTGAGGTATGACAGTGCGCAGTGCTTGCAGAACTGTTGCCCGCGGAAGGTGACTGAGAGAACACTCTGCCGTATGTAATAAACTAAGACAAACGTGATTGGTCGACAGCCGTGCAAGATTACTCTGCTCGGCTTGTGGAATAGTCATCATCATCATCATTACTGTACCCGATAACCTGCAGAAATGCCTACATTCTGGAGTGGTCGTACCGAAAGTACATTCCATTCATTTCATCACATCAATCAATTCCGGTCTTCAGTACTTTCTTTCTTGTCTGGGACGACCAGTGATTTGTCGACCGACTTGTGTTGATAATTAAATACGATCGTAGCCAGCATAACATTCCAAGCCGCACCTATCTGCCGCCCTGATGACAACACCGGCTACAACGAAATTATTAAGTAGTGACGAGTTTTCGGGGAAGAAATAAGAGAAGAGATGAGAGGATGAAAGTCAAAATATTTACCTTGGGTGGCTCCCGAATTCTGTCAGTGGAAAAATGAACTGAACACGCATTTAATATGATGCAATGTTCAATTTACGCCCCTCTTCTGTTCTTGTAGTTAAAAACGACAATAGAAATCATTTTGGAGAGAATTTCGGCTGGTCAAGAGTACGACAGAGTTGATTGAGATATGTAAATATACAGAAAATGTTTTCTTCTTGGGTTTAGCGTTTCTTGAAAAGACCCAATCGTCCAGAGATCCCGACAGCAATAAAGCATAGTGGTGACATACAATGCCAGCCGTCCGAACGTGTTTCGCCGAGCAAGCGCGCATGCCATTCCGAGCCACACCTGGCTTGGAGCGGCTGGAGGTGACGGGGTGGGGCACGGTGGCGCGGCTCTCAGTGGGCCTAAACGTTTCCAAAACCATGCAGGAGAATATTTTTTAAGATGCATTCCGTCTGCCGATAAAGAATCTTAAAACGTAATTATTTCAAATAAAGAAATAAAAAAATAAAGAAAGGTGTTTAATATGCACTGTATAGTCAAATGTTTTAGCGTATTTTTTAAATATTTCAAAGTTAGTCTTAGGAAACTTACAGTACGTAAATAACTTCAATGTCCTCCCCCCCTTCGAAAAAAAGAAGAAAAAAACAACGGGACCATAGTAAGCGGAAGAAATAACTTCTCTCGCGAGCGTGGTTCTTACTCTCTGTCGTCGTTTCTTTCCGTCTCTCCGTCTCGCTCTCTCTTTCTCTGACTCTCTGCTTCTGTTTGTTTCTCTCTCTGAGTCTCTGTCTTCCTCTGTCTCTTTGTATCTGTCTCTCCCGGAAGAAATTTCACAATCGCAGGGGCAGAGTACGCAATGAAGACGTCTTAATAATCGTACTACAATGTGCGCCGGGCTGCGCAGAGATCGCAGTGGCGTAAAGCGCCCTGAATCTACATAAAATCATCATCAACGCGCGTCTTTGTGCGCTGGCATAGTACGGCATAGCAGGCGTAGGCATAGCAGGCGCAGGCATAGCAGGCGCAGGCATAG
>BOPP01000080.1:5666807-5687802 GCA_017312745.1 Gryllus bimaculatus
ACCGGAAGGAGATAGGCGGCGCAGGCATAGCAGGCGGCAGGGCATAGCAGGCGTAGGCATAGCAAAGCGGTAGGCATAGCAAGGCGTAGGCATAAGGCAAAGGCGTAGGCAATAGCAGGCCGTAGGCAAAATAGGCAAGCGTAGGCCATGCAGGCCGGTAAAGGCCATAAAAAAGCAGGCGTAAGGCATTAGCAGGCGTAGGCCAATAGCAGCGCAGGCATAAGCAGCGCACAGCAATAGCAGGCGTAAGGCAATAGCAAGGCGTAAGCAAGCAGGCCCGTAAGGCAATAGCAGGCGTAGGCATAGCAAGCGTAGGCATAGCAGGCGTAGGCAATAGCAGGCGTCAGGCATAGCAGGCGCAGGCCATAGCAGGCGTAGGCAATAGCAGGCGCAGGCATAGCAGGCGTGGCATAGCAGGCGTAGTGCATAGCAGGAGGCGTAGGCATAGCAGGCGCAAGGCATAGGCAAGGCGTCAGGCATAGCAAGGCGTAGGCATGCAAGCGTAGGCATAGCAAGGCGTAGGCATAGCAGCGTAGGCATAGCAGGCGTGGCATAGCAGGCGTAGGATAGCAGGCGCAGGCAATAGCAGGCGTAGGCATAGGCAGGCGTAGGCATAGCAGGGCGTAGGCTATAGCAAGGTAGCATAGCAGGCGTAGGCCATAGCCAGGCTGTAGGCATAGGCTCCGGCGTAGGCATAGCAGGCGTAGGGCTAGCAGCGTAAGGCATAGCAGGCGTAGGCATAGCAGGCGTAGGCATAGCAGGCGTAGGCATAAGCAGGCGTAGGCATAGCAGGCGCAGGCATAGCAGGCGTAGGCATAGCAGGCGGTAGGCATAGCAAGCGGTAGGCCATAGCAGGCGTAGGCATAAGCAGGCCGTAGGCATAGCAAGGCGTAGGCATAGCAAGCGTAGCATAGCAGCGTAGGCATAGCAGGCGTAGGCATAGCAGGCGTAGGCATAGCAAGGCGTAGGCATAGCAGGCGTGGCATAGCAGGCGTAGGCATAGCAGGCGTAGGCATAGCAGGCGTAGGCATAGCCAGCGCAGGCATAGCAGGCGTATGGCAACGCAGGCGTAGGCATAGCAGGCGTAGGCATAGCAAAAGCGCAGGCAATAGCAAGGCCGTAGGCAATAGCAGGCGTAGGCATAGCAGGCGTACAGGCAATGCAAGCGTAGGTCAAGCAGCGTAGGCCATAGCCAGGCGTAGGGCATAGCAAGCGTAGGCATAGCAGGCCGTAGGCATAGCAGGGTAGGCATAGCAGGCGTAGGCATAGCAGGCGTAGGCAAATAGCAGGCGTAGGCATAGCAGGCTATGCATAGGCAGGCGCAAGGCTATAGCAGGCGTAAGGCATAGCAGGCGTAGGCATAGCAGGCGTAGGCAAATAGCAGGCGTAGGCCATAGCAAGGCGTAGGCATAGCAGGCGTAGGCCAGCAAGCGTAGCATAGCAGGCGTAGGCATAGCAGCGTAGGCATAGCAGGGCTAGGCAAAAGCAGCGTAGGCTAGCAGGCGTAGGCCCAGGCGTAGGCATAGCACATTCCCATAGTGGCAGCAGTAAGCAGTAAGTTGACAGTTTTATCGCGATCGGATGAATGGTACGGCAGCGCATTGAGAACGAACTAAAAACAAACATTGTCTTTTATTATGTAATAATGTAAAACACGATAATTCCAAATACTAATTTGTAGTCGTGAAACAGGGATGACAGTACCTAATATCGGTGGCAGTTCACGATTACGATTATTTACAGGATCTTCCATGCAAATTAGTCAATTGAGAATTGTTTGGAAAATCTCAAATTTCTCTTATTCGTAACTAGGGTAATTTTGCATGGGATGTTATTGAGGATATCTCATAAAGGACGTTAAAAATTAGGTATAAGATTATTTCATTTGTGTTCATAGATAGTTAATCTCGATGGTCGGGGATTTAAAGTGGCTTGCATCCGTGCGTTTCGACCTGTTCAGAAGCAGAGTGCGTGGCATAGCGGAGCGATGAGTGGCAGGGGATTGGCGCGCGGCCGCCTGCGTGCGCTTGGTAATCTCTATTCTCGCCCGCCTCGCCCCTTCCCTCCCTCTCCACCCCTTCTACTGATGCAAATTTCTCGGGAAGTTCTCGCCTGCCCCGCCCCACCCCGCCTCGCCCCGCCCTACTCTCCTACTGATGCAAATTTCTCGGGAAGTTCTCGGCTGCGCCCGCGCGCCTCTTAGTGCGAGGCGAACTGCTCGAACCCACTCGGATGAGCGTCGCTCGCGCTTCGGGCCGGGTCGACTCGCGACGCAGGCTCAGCCGTAGATCAGGACGGCGATGGTATAGAGGAATGGGACCACTTTGACAGGTCGGGAAACAAATGAACATCATGCGGGGTGACGACATTGCAAGAGATAGTGAGGATGCCATTTTTTTTTTTTTTTTTTTTTTTCAAATGAACTATCTGCAAAGGTGTAACTGTAGCGGTCCCTTCTAGTAGTAATGTCTCTATACAATGCTTAGAAAACGTGTCAATTGGCTGTTGTTTAAAAAGGTCGTGAGACGTGCCAGTTTGTTGGTTATGTTCTCCATTTTAGGCGCTAAATGTTATCGGCTGCTTACAACCTAAAATTTGTCGTACAAATTCACTCTCATAAATATAGTTTAGACAGTGTTAAATAACATATTGATAATCTTTATTACTTACTTCTTGTATTCACGTCCACATGAATTATGGGAATAGCTCATGGGTTTTGGTCAATTAATTAATATATTACTTTACCAACATTTGGGAAACTTATTTTCCCTCATATTAGTAATAGTGTACTTACGTGTTCCATAGCCCTGAAGAAGGAAAATGCTGTTCGGGGGAACGTTGGCAAACTGAGTTATTAATTAATTGACCAACACCCATGAACTATTCCCGTAATTTATTACAAATGTATTTTTGACATGACATGCACGATACAGCAATGTAATATTTGGTTAACATTTTTTCCATTGGATAAACACAAAATCAATCAACCTTCGGCCATCGTTTCCCTTTGAGCTCCTTAGTTCTGGATATCTCACATGACCAATCTTCGACCTTTTTAAGTTACCTTCAAGCTTGAATATACTTCAAAGAGGTATTGACTTTGAAAAGCTTTTCACGGTCAGTGAGAATGACCAGTCATTTCGATGAGTTTCAAAAAGCCAACACATCCTATTTCCCCTATTTCCTCGTAAAAAAACTGGTGCTTTTTTACTCTGTTCAACAGTTTCTAAGTTTGTACAAGTACTTCAGATTTTGTATGTTTCAATGTGCGAATGAGGTATGTGAACATTACTGAACAAAAATGTCTAAATTATTATATCGAAAAAGAACTCTTAATATTTTAATGAAGTTTTTTTAATTCGTGTAAATTACTACATACTGGATATAAGGCATCCCGGATTATAGATTTACTTTGTGACATAGATTTTACTAAGGCTGGAGTTCGGAATTTCACAACGCTTGACTGGTAAGACACATAGGAGTTGCTCTCTAATGCCACCACAACAAACCCAACCATCCGACAAATATCTCATTCATTTTATAAAAGTCATACTCCAAAAGGAGCTGAGTCGGCCGACGTGACATGGTTATCACAGACGCCCGGCCGGCGCGAGTTTCCCGGACACGAAATGGTCTGGAACTCCCACCCGCTTATCGCAGTCGCGAATGAGACGGCTTCTATAACTGTTGGTCTGATGAACTTCGCTTTGTTTGGCCTTGCTCTTTCAAGAGTTTAGCTTTGAGATTGCGGGATGATAGTGACTCTTTCAATGAATTGGAAACTAGAGCACTCGAACGTATTGGAGCAGATAATGTTGAATAAAGTTTTAGAACTGTTAATTTGAGGAGATAAAAAATAAACCGAACAAAGTTTATTAAAAGAGAAATATTGCCGCTCATCAGGGCAAAATGGTAGGCGAGAAATACATTAGGGGGATTAAATATTCACCAATAGCATAATTTCAACCTCAGAAACATAGTGTTTAATGTTGTTTTTTTTTTTGCTCAATTTCAAATGTCTTTTTAATAATATACAGAAAGAATTGAAATTGCGGCAAATTGAAGGGAAGAGAAAAAACGATTGAAATCTACATATGCATTTAAAAGGAAACAAATTAATCAATAATCGTGGTAATTTTGATTAGGTTAAATCAGTAACTAAAACTGTATAATGTTTTTAAAAAATTGCATGAAAATAACTTGTAAACCTGTATGGGACAAATAAGTTTCAAAATTTATAAACTATCCTTGAAATATTTTAGCATTTTGGATTCTGACCTTTCTTTTCCTTTATTTGTATTTTTGGATCTACCTTTTTTTTTTTGTTTGTTTGTTTTTCGTTTTGCGGACGAGCCCGAAACGCAACGGAGCGGGTCATTGACCTGTCGGCCCTGTTGGCGCGGTCCTAAATCTTCGCGCGCAGTTGCGTGGCAGTTCTCTCAGCTCCGGCTTCGCTGCGTGGCCCGGTCTGTCACGGTGCCTCGTGACGTCACGCGCCGGCCTCTCGAGGCGCGCGCGAAGCAGGTTCACCCACTCGCGCGCTTTGCGCCCGCGCGCCCGCCTTGCGGAACGCCTACAACCTTCGAAACCTTTGGTAACACGCGACTCGGCAGTCTCGCGGGCTACGGGTAGTACAAATCGAGAATTCATTCTTGCTGGATGGAGGTGGAGTAACGTAATCGTAGCCTACATTCCACACAAAACATAGATCTTAAATTTTGGTCGTAAAACGAACATTTTGGTTGAAAATTTATACAAACGTGTTTGTAGATGTATAATGTGTGACACAAACGCAGAAGGAAGTGTGTTCGCCCAGAGTCCAAAATGTTGGGATTCGCGCAAACTTCCCAATGGTTTACAAAAATAAAGGTTATTGGTATCCGTGTTGTCTCGATTCCTTGCGTTGATTCTGTCATTTATTATACGTAAGTTACAGGTATCTCGCATGTTTTTACCTCTATAAAATAATCCCTTTACTTGATGCTCCATTTTTATCATTCTCAAATATTTTGGTGATCTGGAGTCCTCTCGAGGATCTCTTCTGGAGTCCATCATCGTAATATTAGTTTATTTCGAGCTTTCATTTTACGAACCGTTATTCAATTTCATTGGACATTTTTTTATTTATTTCTCCGTTTGAAGCATAGATAAAATGTTACAAACATCGGTTACCACTATTAGATATCTGGAGCCGAAGCGGCGTAGAATAATAGGTTAAGTTCAAAAAGTTTGAATATTTTTAAGTATTTAAAAAATCAAATCTTCTCTAAGCTGTACCCTGACCTTAGAAATAGTTTTACCATACAAATGTAAAAATCAGATTTTGTATAGAGCTAAAACTTGAACGACTTCCTCTACAAGGCAAACTTAAATTTCTCCGCGATTTTCGGATCGAAGGATGAGTGGTAACTGCTGCGGACATGGTTGCGATTAATGTTAAGAAAATTTCCGGACTGTGCAATTTGTATCTTTTACTTCGGTCGATGTTGGGCACAGTGAAAACGCGCATTTCAACAACCCTTCTAATATTGATTCTGTCGAGGAGAAATTTGTCAGGCGTAGTCCCGCACCCAGCAAACAGTATCGTTCTTAAATACTTAACCTCCCGGCGCACATTCCAACTCGGCAGTAATTGCTCCAGCAGCACAAAGGGCCGTAGTGAGAGTGGGAACGAATTCCCACGAAGCCGGGCCTCGTCGCGTCCGTCCAGAGAAAGGCGCATGTGACTGGGATGACTGCGCGCCACAGCGCCGTCTTGTCGCATCGCCCAGAGAAAACAAATGCCAAGGTCGGCCACATCTGCGAGCGCTCCCAATAGCGGCGGCGAAGGCGCACACTGGCCTGCGAAAGCGTTTCGTGGGCACAATTAAGTTTATCTAGTGGAAATTGTGCACAGGGTTTGTTCCTGATTTGGAATTGTTGAATGCATGTAAATAAAAAAAAGAGTTTCTTCTTGTTCGACTGCATTTTGTTTTCCAAGGACGATAAATTTGGCCAATAATTAACCAAGGATTTGTCTGGGAGAGCTGTGAATTTTAAGAGATGTACTGTAGTTTTATGAACTGTCTTAGTTGAATTGGCATTGTTCAAAGCAAATGAGTACTCTAAAAAGATAAGTTATATTATGATCATCCCTCAGTCATAGAGAGTAAATTAGCTTAGACTTGGTGACCAGGATGAGAGTTGAAAATTTTCTTGTCGAGGGGGTACTCAAAACTCCAGAGGGATGAAGCGGCGAATTGACTAAACGAACCGCGAAGTAAGAGAAACCGCCTTCTTCACTTAAGCAACACAGATATAGTCTTCGAATTTTCTTAGGGAAGTTCTATTTTCGAAGTTCCTTGATTTTGAGTACATTGATTTTAACGCAGCGGAGAAATGTAATGGGACACCTAGAGATGGGTTGTGCCCATTCATGGACGAAGTACTACTGTGAAACAGGGGACATCGAACTCACTGTAAAAGACGATTCTCTTCGGTCGTGATCGACTACGCCTTTTTTTTTTGTAACTAGCCTCTGGGTCTTCCTTCTTCTGTTCCGATCCTGAGGTAGTCTGATTTTATTATTTTTTACTACTCAGTAAAATTAACAACCTGACAATCATATACGCGGATGTGAAATTATAATATGTGACCAGTACCATTCCATGTTTTCTGTTAAACATTTTCGTCTCATTTTCTGTTAAAATTTTTCCGCGTAATAGAAATGGTAAGAAATCTATTGGTGGGGAAATTGAAGCCCATACACCCAATCTGTGACCACAGTGTAGTGAGCAATTCAGAACGTATTTCGGGATGGGGGCGGCAATTTCAATGATTTCCCCCCAAAATATTATTGAAATATTTTTTAATTGTTAATATGAAGTATATAATATAATCTGTATTCATAATAGAAATACCGTTTTGAATTGAATTGAATTGTTGCCTTATTTTACGTGGCGAGACTCGGGCCATCAGGCCCGCTCTTCCGTCTGACCACGCAAATTTCGCTACGCTCCTTTCACCAACTAGCAGAGGAAGGAGGTATTTCTTGGGCGAGAAACAGGCGATTTTGAATTTAGCTCAGAGACGTCCTTTTGGCTTGAGGATCTTTTACATGCAAGTAAATCTACTAACATGGGACAGCCGGCTTTACTTCCCCTTCGAAGGAAGGCGTACGAAGAATTTTTTTCGCCCTTAAAAATATACTGCCTTGGAAGTTGCCTTCGATAACTGCCCTGGGGAAGGGTATGGTGTCCGTGCCCCCGACCCCGCCCCGCACCTGGATCCGCCCCTGAGAGTGTGCCAGCGGTGCCAGGTCTGCGGATTGCGGCATGCCGCCGCCTCCTACGAGGCTCTTACGAGGCGGGCGGACCGCGCCGCTGTTTGCTCGGATGAGTCGCGCTCGCTCACGAGAAGCCGCGCGGTTTCGGATACTTCAAGACGCCGGAGGAGCTACGCGCTGCCTATGCTAATGCGCTTGCTGTTTGGAGACCGAGGGAAAGGTTTTGTCGCGGTGAATCAGTGTTTTTGTTCGTTTCGCGACTTCGGTTTCGGGTTTTGTTTTGTTGGTATTTTTCTAAGAGCATGCTAATGTTATATTACGTTAGGTAGCTTCTGCAGGGAAAGTCTTGGGTTTATTTTACACGATTACAAGGATTTATTTTATAGAAATAAGTTATATAAAAATGCATTTTAGGATTTCAGCTATTATATTTTTCCTCTTAATTTGGTCCACGTCAATCCAGGTTCCTCTGTTTTTAATCAAACTAATTTTTCGTGAGTAAGGTAACTTCACTTGTCTTTGATACTGCCCTAGACCGCATAACATAACTACTCTAATTTTTTAGGTTACAACCTACATTTTAAGCCCATTCCAATGATTTGTGTAATGTAAAATCTGTTAACTAGGTTAGGTAGATGTCTTGTTCATAAAAACGATTCCACTGTTCTTCGTTCGTTTGTTTGTTTTTTCATGATGCTTTATTTCAATGTTTTCCTCTTGGATATCGACATTTTTTTATTATTTTATGTATGTTATCAAAATATTTATTTACAGAATGACTGTATCCAAAATACGGATGTTGTACCTTTCGCACGTGTTTCAAGTAACAATACCAGGCGATTCCCAATTCATATCCCGTGCTCGCGTTCAAACCCAGATCAGAATCGGCTGCCTTTTGGCGCGTGGGGCCGCGCAGCCCCGCTCTGTGCGGCCTGGCGGGCGCGGCCGCGTCTCGTGGGCGTATACCGTTGCCCGAGAAACCGCGGCGCGGCGCGGCGCAGTTGGCAGCCTTGCAAAACAAGCGAACGCCGGACCTCACCCCCCCCGAGGCGCCGCGCGGGCCCAGATCGCCAGCCGCGTGCCCCGGCAACCCGAGACCGCCCCGCGGGGGCGATACGCTCGGCTGATGGGGTTCGCCACGTGATCACGTACCCCGCGGCGGGGGGGCGGTATGATGTCTGATTGGAGGTTGTGATGGGACTGAATAACGCTCATGGACAGATATCACTTTCGAGGAAATGCCACTCCCCCTAGTAGTTTTAAACAAATGAAAGAGAAGAACTGTAGGAATGGGGTACAATTCACTCGAAATTTCTGTGCTAATTATGACGTGCAGGAAAGAGTAAAAGCAATAAGGATCATTTTGTTTGTTGGCTAAGTAGCGGCTGTACAACGTATGTTTCACTTAAAAAATAAACAATAATAATACTAGTAGTAATAATGGTAATAATAGTAATAGTTATAATAATAATAATAATAATAGTAATAATAATAGTAATAGTAATAATAATAATAAAAATAATAGACTTGTTTTTCATAAGACGCTAGCTTCCACCAACTCCTTAAATGTTATGTTAGTGGACTTAATTTCAAGAGGTTTGAAACTGCCTTAACCAGGTTACATCACGTGAGAGGTGATGACGAGAAAAGTCCACTTTAAGAAATATTAATTAAATAGGGATTGACAAGATTAACAGTAGTGTCAAAAACCACAGCGTTCAGATGTATTGTGTTCAGTCAATCAAATACTATGTACTATATTTACTTTGTTACAACTTGAGCTGTAAGGAGATGGCAATGAGCGTATGTATTGAACAAGAAACGCATTTGGAACGATCTGCTCAAATGGCGGTGCGATAAATCTATGGCAAAAGTAGGTTAAGGGGGGTCACTTCAAATCCCAGACGTGTTTACAAACATTGGGGTATTGGGGTGGTTTGTTTTCGTTTCCGGTTATTGATGAAGAAAGAGATGGGTCATTGGGAAGAAAGGGGCCGATCAAAACTGGCGCCATAGATATGATTGCTAGACTTTGATGAGTAACGTTCTTAAATTCACAAAAATTGAGAGATGAAATTGTAATAATGCAGTATGTTAGTTCAAAACAATAGATAGATAGCGTTATTTATGGTAGGTTTTTGGGTATTTAAAATATTTTGTTACTGTGTGGAGTAATGAAAATATGACGTGGGTTTGTAGTTCCAGTAGACTATCACGAAGGCAGTAGTGTAGGAAAGAGACTAGTAAGATAATGTATGGGGCCAACCCTTGCATATTGATGGTCTGTAAATTTACTTTTTTGTTGTAGATTTCAAAGAGTTTAATTTTTGTTCAGTATGATTATAGTATTGCGTGTGATATTATTTTTCGAATGTTCTGTATTCTTATTATTATAATAAACTTATGAATAATTTAGGGAGAACACATTAAACCGTCGTAAGATATGTATGAAGTAATGATTATTTCAAAAATGGTTGCGCGTTGCCTAATTTTGTTTCTTCTTCTTCTCATTATTATTATTATTATTATTATTATTATTATTATTATTATTAATGTTATTGTTATTAGTTCCTTTCATTTTTTCTTTTTGAATAAATTTTGCAATAACCTGGGTCTCTGTTTAGGTTTACCACCTATCAAAAACAAATTACTGGAAGAGAATTTCTCAAGAACTTTGTGATAACCCGACCGAAATTAATAATGGATGTTTGAATAATTAGGAGTCTTCACAGCGGGTGGCATAAAGCAAGAGATTATGTGCAGAAATATAATACAAGTAAAATCAGCTTGAAGATTACGTAAAATAAATTCCTGAATCCTAGATACAAGTCAGTTTCCTCGGAATAATTGTTTGTACGATGGACGAGAGCTTATCTTCTTCCTTTGCGTTTGTCTTCGAAGTCTGCGTTGCAAACGAATTGACTTTCTCAAGAAGTTCGTTCATGCCCAGCTCTCCCCTCTCTGCCTCCATTCTGTGACTGTTGTGACACCATGCGGTCCTCTCTGTGGAGTGATAGTGTGATTGTGGTGATGATGAACCGTCCTTTCGAGAAATGATATGCTATAATGAACGTTAATGCGAAGAAAAGTTACTAATGTTTAGGATAATTTTATCTTACTTTATTCGATATCCCGGAACGCTGATGAAATTGTATTGCTGTCAGATTTACGAAACTGGAAATATAGTGTAAATATTACTTTAATTATCTTCAAGAGAAATCCATTTCTTTCATCCTCATTAATTTTTTTTATTTGCTGCCGAGTAAAAATCCTTAAAAATGAAGTCGCGTCACAGAATTGTTGACTCTTGGAATTAAATGAAATCTTAATAATGAAATATTCATGTTAAAATTCCAATGATTTCGAATGTAGTCAAAAGTCATATAAGCAGCGAAATAAAGTTTAATAATGTGATCACTAGGGAGCGCATTTTGGATAATGAAAAAGCAAAAGAAAAATTTGTAAAAATTTGATCAAGACCCATTTCAGATGAATCAACTCAAGCTGTTGGATATGTTACTTGATATAATCGTGGCTTCTTCCTTTTGTTAAAGTGAACTCAGTTTTGCAAATGTTGGGTTCTTTCCTTAAAAACAAAAATCTCTAACTTTTATTTATTCCGAAACATGCGGCGAAGTGGACAATGGGCGCCGAGAACGTCACAGGAACCTGAGATTGGCATAGTACTCACAATGGCTGACATTACAATTCCTGCAGCGAAGGAAATCGAACAGCGCCTATCTCAGGAATTCTGTGGTGAACAATTTGCCTTCACCTCGGTAAAATATTGCTTTGTACATAAATCCAGATTAAAATCGATCTAATTCTGCGACAAAATGCAGTTTAAAATTACGTATAAGGTAACAAATGACTCTTAGGTCCAAATCGACGAAAAATGCACAAAAAAGGCATACTTGTATAAAAATGAGTCATTTCGTTTCATCATAACAAAAATGAGTTTCCAATACTTAACGGTATTGTTTTTAAAGGTGAAAAAGGAAACAATAAGAACATTTCATTAAAATCCGCCCCCTGGTGATCACATTAACTATGTAATTTCTGCGTCTCTTGAAAGAAAAAGCCGATGTTTCTCTTATGATTCATATTTAATAATAATCTACGATAACATTTTGTTTTCTCCATCTCACTGGAGGGCCACAAATCTTGTCCGCTTGCCTTGTGAAATAATTGAAGTGCATCTGCTAAGGTTTTTCCTTGGAATTCTATATTTCCTTACCAAATCCGATGAACAGCAGATATTACTTTCGCCACCGTTGGCCGTCAATAGTCTGAAACTCCATTGTACTAACGGTACAAGTATTTAAAGTATCAAGACAGTCATGCTTTCCATTAATTAATATTTTTACATGGAAGTACATATTTTGTGTTATTTTAGGCAAAAAATCGAGAAATGTGCAAAACTAAATGCCAAAAAGCTCAAATATGCAAAAAACGCCATGTATCGCAAAACATTCTTACTTACTTTTCAATAAAATTGTGCCATGAAACATACACATTTGAAGTTTCCCCGGAAAATACTGACGCATCAACAAAAAATCACTACAATTGCATAAAGCTTCACAGCTCTAGTTATTAATAAATGATTTGATATTGTTGTGCATCTGCATATCAGATATTAGTCATCTTTCCTTACTTCTTCTGCTCGAGAGTTGTATGTCGATCCTCGCATTGAAATCGTAATGTATGGCATAGAATAATAATGGAAGGTCTCCTATTCCATTCCTGGGGTGCGATTCTGTGGAAGAGGCTGCGCCCTCCAGCCTGCCTCTGTCGTTGAGGGACGGCTTTCAATTCGAATAAGTAAATCGGCAATCTTCCTCCGCCTTTCACTGGCTCCACAAGAAAGGCGCGCTGCCAATCAACGCCGTTGAATTTAGGCCCGGCCGGCAACAACCCGCGCAATCATCGGAGGTAATTGTGTTGGCGAGACCGTGTCTCTTATCGATATTAATTAACCAAGCGCAATGAAAGGCTACCGCTGCCAACGCCCTCCATCACATCCCGGCGATTCTCCGGACCTGCCGGCCCCGCGATACGCCCATGCTTGGACACGCACTCCGCCTCTCCACCCTGCACCTTCCTTCCGCTCAGCCCCGCCCCGTCCGTCCCGTTCCCGCCCCGCCCACCTCACCCCGCACGTCCCGTCCGCCCCACCGTCACCCTCACCATCCCCTTCCCACCGCCCGCCGCATCTCGCCCCGCGCATCTCGCCCCGCCCGGCCCCGCCCGTCCTGCCCGGTCCTGCCCCGTCCGCCCCGTCCCGTCCTGCCGCCGTCCGCCGCGTCCGCCGTCCGCCCCGTTGGCCCCGTCCGCCCCGCCCGCCCGTCCGCCCCAACCCGCCCGCCCCGCCCCCAACCCGCCCCGCCGCCCCGCCCGCCCGGCCCCGCCCGGCCCCCCGCCGGCCCCGCCCCGCCCCGCCGCCGCCCGTCCCGCCCCGCCGTCCCGCGCGCTCCCGCCCTGTCCCCTCCCTGTTCCGCCCCGTCCGCGCCCCGTCCGCGTCCCCGCCCCACGTCCCGCCCCGTCCCGCCCCGTCCCGCTCCGTTCTGCCCGTCCCGCCGCCCCGTCCCGCATTCCCGTCCCTCCCCCGCACCACCGTTCCGCCCCTCCCGGCCCCTGGTTGAATACTCGCCTTCCTCCCCCTCCCCCTTCCGCCCCGCTTGAACCGCCCAGTCCGCCCCGTCGATCCCTCCCGTTCGCCGTTCCCCCTTTCTCGCCCGCCCGCTTCTCCGATCCACCCACTCCGTTCCGCTTCGCCCTCGCACACTCCCCCCCACCCGCTCACTATCACGCTCACTCACCGCTTCATAACCGCACACCCGCAACCTCCCTCGCCGCCCCCGCTCCACGCTCCCCTTTCGCCGCCCGCCCGTTCTTGCCCGCCCCGCTTGCCGCCCCCGCTCCGATTCGGTGTAATTCGGTACGAGTCACTTAATTGGCCAGATTGTTACCGCAGAGCGGACACGCGGGCTGGCGCGGAAAAAGAGCGCTCGATAATGCACGCTAATGAGTTTGGTGGAAATAATAGGCTGGAGGGCAAGTGTTTTTGAACGTGTTCGTCGATGTTGAGATCGTGTGCAGTCATAAATTACCAGAAAGCAAAACTCAGCGCAGAAGTTTTGTTAGTGATTAAAAAAATGTGGAAGTTGGAACTAATAAATGCGAACAGGTGTGGGAAACTATAATGAACTCTTGTTGCCTTTTGTGTTTTGAGGTAATTACATTATTAAACCAATACTACATTCACGAAGCGAACAATATGTCTGTGATACTTCTTGACATTCGTTAAAAACTATCCTCGATCTATATATTGAAATTCAGAAACTGAGATTGCAACCATACTCACTGGTTTTGTTTTTAATATTATTCACAGATGATGTGATAACTCAGATACGTAGACTGGACGACGTGTGGGTGTCAGATGTCTCCCTAATATCGCGTAGCTCTTTCAAAGATAAGTATTTTGTTAGTTGCAAATTGTGTGATAATGTAGCCCATGTATATGTATATAAAACTGGTGTATCAGTGTTTTGGAATGAATGCTTTGATAATGTTTAAAAGTGGACGTACGTCTCGGTTAACATTTCACAGACTAAAAATACTTACGAATTTGTGAAGTTACTCGTCTCAATAGTCAAATTGGTAGTTAATAATTTAATTATAGTAATTGCTATTATTAAATTTTTGCAGGTTTTATAAAGTCTCTACATCCTCATTATACAGTGTGAATTTATCTATTTCTTCTGAGATAATTTAAATTCTCGCAATATTGGATATGCAAACTTGTCCATGTGGCTTTAGTAATTCCTGACGCACTATACACTGGATGTGATCTAAAGATTATCCCTGGACGACGTCCAAAATGGTGTTACGGTGTGATCCGTGTTTTTATGGAGACTGCTTGCACCCTTGTATTTTGTGGCGGCATATCAGCAAGGCTCGTTAATATTTTAAACCTCTATTGAATTTTGCTCTCCATTGTTGAAGACAAATTTCGGGATGATTGCATCTTTAACACGACGAGCACCGTTCATCTGCACGGGTGGTGGAGTGGTTACATATCAATAACACTCTAGTAATCAAACTGGCCTGCATCAGATCCTGACTTTGAATGCTATCCGAACACTTGGTGTTTTGGAAGGCCGCTCTGGCCAGGCCTCACCCACCTACATCGATACCTCTTCCTAGGACAGCACGTCGTGAAGAATGGGTGCCTCCATTCCCAAGAAACCTTCCCAGCACTGTGATTGAAAAAGTTGCCTATTCAAGAGTGGAGCCTGTCATAAGCTAAGTGAGGCGCCACACCTCTTGAATTCCAGGTCGCCGATGAGGCGCCACGGAACTGGTGAGACATTTTCAGCCACTGTGCGCGAGATATGTTGATCAGCATATATATATATTACCAAGGCTCTTCGTCCGCCCATTATTGCCAAGCCCGGCGCCGATGTGGACAGTGTCACACCAATGTATACCGCTAAGATCACGTACCTCCATAAATTGAAGACCTTGAAGATAAATGTAAAATTGGTAAGAATTAAGATGTTTTGTAGAACAAATCCACTCAGTATATTTTGGACATGTTGTTAGGTGTGTTATAACCATATATCATCAGTTTTTATCTGTATCCGTTAAACCTACAGTTTGTTTCGAAAGTTAACGGAATGATATACTGCACACTATAAACATTTTCTACCCTGTTTATTTGTATTCGATGCTTTAGTTGAATTTTGATAAGATAATTACGTCTCACCAAACAGAACCTCTTCGCTTTGATACGCATCCGAATGGGCTTAGTAACGTTAGCTTAACGCGGAAGGTACCTCCTAGCGTTAGCGGATCGAAGGTAGAGGAAGGGGCGGGGGGTTACGCGGGGATCTGTGTATGAGGCATGACCTGAAACAACGGGTGCAAGTCTGCTAGTAGTGCTGTACGTCGTTAGGCGATCACGGCCCCGGTCAGAGGGATGTGGTGGGGGGCTGAGGGGAATAGATGGCCATTGGGTATTGTCCGGTGTGAGATTTTCGAACAGACGTAATTGTCGTTATCTTAAGACTCGTTGTAATACTTGTTTGGGTTTTGGGCTATTGAGGGAAATGCATCGTTGCACCAATTAAATCGCACGAGGGCGCGTGGTCGGCGCTTCTTTGGAGGAGTGGTCTCCGTACATAAACTTTTGGGTGTCGCTTTTGCCGACGCCCTCTTGCGTGACGAGCCTCTACCAGGCAAGGGATACGGGTACGGGCTCTAGTCCGCGGACTGGGTGCGCTCGCGATAGATGCGAGATACCGGATTGAAGAACAGTATGTGTGGTGTATACGAATTGTGAACAGAGTTAATTGTAGATCTCAGAATGTCTGTAAGTAGTCCTGTGATTGTTTTGTTTGTAGATCGTGACGATTTGCAGTCCTAATTTTCTAATGGTGTTAAATGGTAGTTCTGTTTTTTCGGAGAGGGACCACAGTTAGGTGGAAACTATATGGACAGTGCAGTGTCTTTGCCAAGTTCTCTACCATATAAAATACTATACTTCTTGGCGCATACGTCAGCTTTAAGTCGATCAATACGAATATGCTTTGACAATGTAAAAAATACCATTCCTATCATAAGCTGATCGCAGCATCTGATCTGCCTAGAATCCTCTGGTCTGTAAGCACTCTGCCAGAGCGTGTCTAATAGTTTGACTGCGCTGTTCTGATCCCAAATTTGAATGCCACTTGATGGCCAACTTATTAGCCGGACAAGTGTATTGCTTTCTTCTCGTACACGTTTTTCTTTTATACTGAAAGACCCTGGTTATAACATACTGGTAAAATACACTAATAGTTGTGTATGATAAAGTTGCTTGTTCGTCCGAAAAAGTTTAGTCTGCGTAATGACATCATGAAAATGCTGACATGTTTTTCAAGATAATTATGAAAACGTTTCAGTGGTTTGTCCAATACAGAGTTACAAAAACCCTTTGAAGGTTAGGACGCATTTCCATTTCATGAGTGTCTACAAATAATCAAAATATTCCATGTTAATCATTTGAGTTGTCATTTACTGAATTAGGGTACTTTATAGTTCGTATTGTATAGTTTTTGTGTTCAAGAACATCTTTAATCCTTTAAAGATGGCAAGCCTTAATGGTGTTCGCTCAAATTAGGCATTTTAAAAAACATTGAGCATTTGATTCTTAAAACGCTCTACAAATGAATGCAATCCCGTTTTAGAGCGAATGAAGATACAGGTGTTACCCTTCAACGCCGAGGGTCGACGTTTCCGCTGAATTGAGCGAAACTCTTGGGTCTCAAGATTGGGAATTGTGGGAAAATTACGAATGCAAAAACCGACAGAACGGCTCCGTGACAGGCTGTCGATCGTAGCGACAGCAGCTACGCAAGCGAACTGTCAGATCCAAACTTTTTCCCGCAGAAATGCGCTATTGCTGGACGGAATCTTCGATGTACAGATACATTGTTTTTTCGTTCTTCTATCTTCCATGTTCTCTAATTCTTTTTTGTTTTTCTCCCTTTAATAAAATGACACCTTGGATTTTGTTATTCATCTTCTTGTTTTCCCACAGCCCCTCCCCACTTCCTCACTCACTCCTTCCTCTCCCAAAGAATTTTATTATAATAGAGTTTCTTTTGTCAAAAGGAGTATTGTTGCCTTCCATATCATAAGGTCGCTTAGCCACGGAGAAGTATATGGTTTGGTTGGGTGTCGATCGGAGTAGGTGAGACAAATGGCGTAAGTGAGTCAGCATTTCTTCAGACGCAATTTTAACAAGGTAACGTTTCCTCAATTTTTAGAATCGTTATCTTTGTGACTACATCACGTAACTTTCATAATGAATAACGCTCATATTTATTAAATAAATATAGTGAAAATCCAGATGATGTGCTAAAAATGAAAATCTCAAATATTTACGGGGTAAAGTAAAGTACAACTGAATTTAATAAATATTTAAAACATACATACAATGCCTTTTTGTACTGCGATTTACGACGTCAAAAACCTGGCAAATTATTTCTTCACTTGCGGTATCTTCAAAATGAGATTTTTCGTTTTATTTATACTTTTGGATTTAGTTCTTCAGGAATACCACCGTTACTAAGGTGGGCCTTCAATTCAGATGAATAGCGTCCTCTAATTTTACTTGAGAACGACTTCACAGAAATTTTTCGTTCGTTGTTAAGACCGTCGATTTCCACATGCGAGAAGTATTCGCGAAGGCATGCTAGTTCTTGTATTTGTATTTTACGGAACTAATAGAATAAATTCAAAATATTACTCATGACCAATTAATTGTCTTTACGTCACTACATGTACTTGGATGGATACTTTGCTACTCATCCATGCGCCGGGAAGTATAAAACACTAATTAGCGGTTACCTTGTCCCCAGCGTCGAAATGCTCGCCTTGAGCGGATATCTGTGCCCTGTACCGTGGCAGCGCATACCTTCGCCCCTGAGATTAAGGCGGTGTGCTTGTGGCTCCTCCCGGAACTTCGCAGGGCGCTTGGCGTACATTCGCCGCTGCCGTCGCCCATTGTTTGTTGACTGATTGCGGCCGAGCCGGTTCCCGCCCGAGGCCTGCTGCCCCTCGTGTTTCGTTGCGATTCGCCTTGCACTCCGCCGCGTTCCTTTGGACCGCGGCCCACGTGAAGGCTTCTGCCGCGGGTTAAAATGCCGAAGCCGGCGTTACCAGAGAAATGCCGGTCGCAACCTAAAGCGATTATTCCTTCTGTTGGGTCTCTGTGGAAATTGGGATCTAAAACCGTGGGAAATTAAATCGGCCTGCGCTTCAGGCTACAAGTTATAAAACGAAATATTTTTCTTGTAGCATACGGTGTTTATGGCTCGAATAAGGTCATTGGTTCGGCAGTACTTATTTGAAATACTCTCCGTTTACAAAGCGTAGTTAAAAAACAACGGATACTTTCAGGTTTAGCAGAAACCTTTTGTATGGATTGTAGTGGTTTTTTATTTTTCACGAAATATTCTCATCAACAACGTAGTGGTTGCAATGGAATTATATCTTTTGTCTTTCACCTAATCCACAAAATAATTCACCAGGACGGCATATCAGGAGATCTCGCCGACCATGAACCACAAGTAAATACTATACAATATTATGCCCTTTTCTTACACTTTCGAAATTTGACAAAGTGGTATAACCTTTGTTAATAGAAGAATTGCTTCTAGCTGGCATTCTGTGTATCTAACTCGGGGGCCAAAGTCGCGAGAATTGACGACCACATGTGAAGACAAGTGTTCGATCACCATCCAGTTGGTGAAGATGACGCTATTTGTTTAATAATTACGTGCGCTTCGGCAAAAACTTCTCAGTCGGTAATCGAATTTTCACGAAACATTTCCATTGATTACATCTTAATCTAGGAATTTTGTCGCGAAATTGTCGTTCCGAAATTCGAGAATAACGTTTTATTTCTTTTGATTCTTTAATGCACTCAGCAATGCATCAGGTTTGCGGGGCAGTGGTGGGGTCTAAGTCCGGGTCTGACGGAACGGGGAAGGGAAGGGAGAGGTCGGCGGCGAGTTGGATGCGGGACGGAAGCGGAACTGATTTAAGAGAGGCAGGACGGGGTTGGGGAGAATTGCAGCCATTTATTTCCTTTTACAATGTAGATGGAATTTATACCTTTTTCTGACTTGAGAGTGTAATTGAATATGTATATTTATGTGGCAACGCCGGATTTTTTCAGCTAGTAAACTAAATAACACTCAGATTATTTTCATATTTTGATTATATTCTTTGGTAATGTGATAATATTCTAAGATTTAATTTTGTGTAGTTATCAAGTTTGCTTTTGGCTGTTTAACTGCTTGCTACGTGTTTAAGTGTGTCATCTGTTTCGAAGGAAAAGTTCACTTTAGAATTACGCTTAAGAAAAGGGAACTGGGTCTTCAATTTTCTAGAAGGTGAGGAGATGAAAGGAAGAAGACGAGAGATATACACAGGCATTTCTCCAAAGAATATTGTGGTCTCGTTAGATTATTGCGCAACGAGTTCAGTTGTATAAGATTTCTCATTGATTCACTAATGCAAACCAATTTGAGAAAATTAAATACGAAAAATTAATTAATAAAAATCGTACCAACGATTTAATTCATAATGTATTAAAATGCCTTTAAGCAATAATTAATACTACTCATCATACATTTAAATTTACCTGGTTTACTCATGAAATTCGCCCTGCCTCAATCAGAGTGGTATATAAAAAAAATTGGTTTGTTTTTCCTATCCTATTTTTATTACAATTTTTATCTATCGACGCAGTAATAAGCTGCGACACGTCAATAGGAGGGAGGCGAGGGTTGAAAGTATAGTTTCATTAAGTTATATTAATTGTTAAGTCTCCTGAAACTGTTTGTTGCCATTTCATTCGTGTAATAGTATTTATTTAATACCTCTCATGCACGTAAGAAACTTACAGGTTTAAATTCCTTGGAATTATATCGAATGGTGCTGAATAACATTATTTTGACTATTCCACTCGGTGAATTAAAAACAATAGTGTTTAACTACGAGTATACATACAAAATGGTCGCAATCAGGACGGTGTAATCTCAAAAAGTTTCTCTCTCTTCCTATGCAATTTTTTTTTTTTTTTACCGGCTTCTACCTACTCTCCACATATACTGTGAATCAATCTATCTAGGAGGCATTGTAACATCAATAGCTATGTCGATGTCTAATAACCAAGCGTATGTACTACAATATAAACTCTGATTGTAAAGATTTGTATTTGTATTTGCCGCATTTTTGGATCTATGGACTTCCGTTTACTCGTGGAATACTCCTCCTAAATACCACTCATGCTGTGGAACTTATCAGAATTCCCCTGCTTCGCTTCCGCGCGTCGGGAATTTATTGACAATTTCAAAGTTATTCGTTTACATTGAATAAATAAGTTTTCCTTCGGCAGTTCTTTCATGTATCCATCTTCAAGTCCACTGCTGTTTAGCTCAATTTTATCTTCATTGGAGTATATGCCTGTAAATCCCTGAGATTCCATCTGAAGGCGTTGGGCCTCAAAACTTGCGCTCGGGAGAGCTGACCGCGCGGAGGGCATGGAACCCGCTCGCGCCCGTCAACCGCCTCATCTCGCTCGCCCGCTGGCCGTCCGCCCGTCCGCCCCGCCCGCCCGCGCCGGCCCTGCCGCCCGCTCCGCCACCGCCTCCGCTACGCCTGCCCCGCCCCGCCCCTGCCCTCGCCCCGCCCCCGCCCCGCCTCCGCCCTGCCCCCGCCCCGCCCCGCCGCGCCTGCACTGCCCGCCGCCTCACCGCCCCGACCCCGCCCGCCCCACCGACCTGTCCGGCCCGCCCCGCCCCGCCCCGCCCCTCACCGCCCCGCCCCCTCACCGCCGTTTATCTCTCACCCGCCTCGTCCGCGCCCGCCCGGCCTCTCCCTGCTGCTCCGCCCCGCTTCTCGCCCGCTCCGCCATCCCTTTCCGCCCGGCCCTCACGCCCTTCCACTCCATCCCGCCCGGCACCGCCCGCCCGCCCCGCCCCACGGCGCTTTTCCCGCCCCGCTCCGGCGCCGCGTGCGTTCTTCTCTCCGTGCGCCACGCGACGCGCGACCGCCTGAATTCGCACCGCGAGGCAAGTCGTCCGGCGCCGCCAGGGTCCGCCGTCCCAGGCGCGCTGCTGCGAACATCAATGTCCACCTACCCACTCACACTCCTTACCCGCCCCGCACGCCACA